>PVIH01001556.1:0-229339 GCA_004025045.1 Sigmodon hispidus | reverse complement strand
ACAGTTGCAGGTGCCAGAATCTAGAGCATGGGTCTGGGAAGGAGTACTTTAGGTTGGAGTAGAAAGTCCATGATAATCACAGATGACATCGTATAGGAGAGAAGCAGGTTGCTACAAGAGTGTATAAACACGAGGTTAGACCAAGTCAGAGAAGTTAGCTGGTGTTTGAGACAGAAAAGATTGAGCTTTTTTTTTTTTTTGAACTACAAATGGCTGAAAGGCACCTGAAAAAGTGCTCATCTTTAGCCATCAGAGAAATGCAAATTAAAACAACTTTGAGATACCACCTAACACCTGTTAGATTGGCGATCTTAGCCAATGTTGGAGAGGATGGGGAGCAAGGGGAACACTCCTCCATTGTTGGTGGGAGTGTAAGCTTGTTCAGCCACTTTGGAATGCAATATGGAGGTTTCTCAGAAAATTGAGAATCAATCTCCCCAAGGACCCAGCAATACCACTTCTGGGTGTATACCCTAAAGAGGCACATTCACATACCAAAGGTATTAGCTCAACTATGTTCATTGCAGCATTATTTGTAATAGCAAGAACCTGGAAACAACCTAGATGTTCCTCAAGAATGGATTAACAAACTGTGGTACATCTACACAATGGAATACTACTCAGCAGTAAGAAAAAATGATATCCTAAAATTCGCAGGCAAATGGATGGATTTGGAGAATATCCTCCTGAGCGAGGTATCACAATCTCAGAGAGATAAGCAGTGGATGTACTCACTCACTAGTGGTCCCTAAACAAACAAGAAAAAAAATACCAAACATGTCCAAGCGGCAAACCACAACCACTGAAAGAAATCTTTTAAAGGAAGATTTTTGAGTCCATATTCTTAGAGAAAGTGGAGGGTTATGTATAGTCCCCATCTCAGTCTATCCCCAAGTAGGGATTGAATTTAGGGCCTTCTTTCATATGTTAGACAAGCACTTAGCCACTGTAGCCCCTGCTTCCTTTTAAACTTTATTTTGAATTAGGATCTCACCAGGTCGACCAGGTTGACATGGGATTCATGTTCTAGCCCAGGCAGACCCTGAATTTCCATTGTCCTGCTTCAGTGGAATGACACTCTAGTACTGCTGAACTTGGCTCTACCTACCCCTCTTTTGTTTCTTAAAGCTATAAACTTTAAAATAATAATCTTACATCTGATGAGCATAGAGGTATGCATCTGATATTACCAGCCTTGTCCAAGAGATAGTACTTTTTTTTTTTTCAAAATTGTATTTATCTGTCTATGCTTTTTGTTTACTTTTATCTTTATTTTCTGTGCTGGGAATTGGTCCTAGGGCCTTGAGCATGCTAGGCATGTTCTCTACAAGCTGAGACACACCTCAACACTTCCAGTATTTTATTTGCTTTTAGTGGAACTGGGGGTTGGCCTAGGGCAGTGTTTTCAGCCCCTTTTTGAATGACCCTTTCACAAAGTTTGCACATTAGATATCCTGCATATTAGATATTTATATTATAATTCCTAACAGCAAAATTACAGTTATAAAGTAGCGATGAAATAATTTTATGGTTGTGGGTCACCACATGAGGGACTGTTTTAAAGTTATAGACACAACATTAAGAAAGTTGAGAACCACTAGCCTAGAGCATTCATTGTGCGTGTTAGGCGAATGCTCTACCACTGAGCTACACTCATTCCCCTTGTCACTTAAATTTAACAATGAAACAAGTGCTTTAAAAAAAAAATACTTATTTTTATCTTATGTGAATTGGTGTTTTGCCTGCATGTATAACTGTGTAAGGGTGTCAGATCTGGAATTACAGACAGTTGTTAGCTGCCATGTGGATGCTGAGAATCGAACTTAGGTCCTTCAGAAGAACAGTAAGTGCTCTTAACCGCTGAGCCATGTCTTCAGCTCGAAACAAATGCTCCTGATTTTCACATTTACAGAACTTTTCTGTAGTGTTTTAGAAGAGCATAATAACAAAAGGATACTTGAAAAGTTAAGATTGTGAAGAACTTATAGATATTTTTTAATAATGAAAACATGCTTGGGACTTTAATCTGCATGGATTTAACATGAGTCTACCAATTTGGAACAAATAATATCTCTGTAAAAGTTTCATCTTTTTAAAAAATTGATGCAAGAAAATGCCTGTTAACAAATGTTGAATGAGGAAATTGTGGCATACAAAAGCACCTACCACTGTGAGAAGTTGTGTGCCTTCTAGTATTCTCTTATTTCTTCTGCCTTAACAGAGGGAGAGTAGATAAGGATAAATGTGGAGTGATTACCAGAATTCTCCATCCCTAAATCTTTGATGTGGGGTCAGAGCTCTTGCTGTATTGGTCTTCTTGAATTTAAATTGAAATTCTCAATTAGCAGGGTTCTAAAATGCACGTGGTTTATCTCATTTTGTTTCCTTAGCTGTGAAATGAAGCTATGTAGTATTTCCTTCTTTGGATTGTTTTGAATATTATATGAGTTACTAAATACAATTCACTCAGAACAGTGCTTTTTCTATAGTGCTATATATTAACTATTATTTCTTAAATCTATCTTGAGATTACCCTTAGAGGTTGTGACTGCTACCAGAAACTTTATTATTCATTGTTAGAATACATTTTTTGGTAGATTAAAATAAGCTTTAGTCACTCCCAAAATTTACTGTTTATTTAAAAAATAATAAAATAATTGATTTAGAATTCCAGTCAGGGTTTTTTTTCTCCTGTCCTACTCCTCTAACCCCTTTATCCAATTCATCTTTGTATTTATCGCGTGCGTGTGTGCGTGCATGCGTGCGTGCGTGTGTGTGTGTGTGTGTGTGTGTGTGTGTGTGTGTGTGTGTGTGTTTAACTCGCTGAGTTTCATTAGGGTTGCTTACAGATCTTGGGTGATGGGTTATTTACAGGGCAAGAACAACTTTACCACGGAATTCCTCACCTAATAACCATGAACTGTCTACCTGTAGATCCATAAAACAGTGTTGACCACACAGTCTTGTGCAGATAATCCTGTCTGCTGAGAGTTTAAGAAGCATTGGCTATGCCATGCTTGGAAGACAGCATTTCACAAAACCCCACTCCATCCTTCAGCTCTTGACATTCTCTGTACCCTGAGTGTATCCTGGAGAGGTACAATAGATGTTCATTTAGGGTTGAACATTTAGCAGTCACTTATTCTTCATACCTGGACCAGTAACTGCCACTCACTGTGGAAAGAAGCTTCTTTGACCGTAGGTGATAACACCACTAGTCTATAGACATAGACATATGTTTAGAAGCCAATTTATAGGCACATCATGGTTCACTTAGCAAAACAATAGTGGCTGCCCTACTAGAGTCAGTGACCTCAGCTATGGGCTTTTGGCCAGGTTTATAGAACTAGATATGAGCTGACCCTGAATCCAAGCAAAGAGATGATGCCTCTGCTATTTATTGTACCTTTCTTAGTAGGTCAGTAGTATAGCACACAGTATCACAGTTGAGTTGGACTGTTGATGACTTCTCCAAGAGCCTACATATTATCTTTGGCACTATGAACATTAGTTATTAGAGAGGAATCAACTCCAGCTTTTTTTTTTTTTTAAATGTACTATCACTTCTTAACCATCTAGTTCTGGTGGGCAGCCAAAAGCAATGACAAATAACCTGTATTGTTTTAGGAGCATATCGGTCTCCCTGGCCAACAGCTTATGGGGAAAGGGCCCAACTATGTCTGTCTTATTTTTAAATGTGCCTTAGTTTGCACGAGTTTTGTATGATCAGGTAACCTAACTATTTGAATACATTTTACTGAAAAGCTATTTCACTGTTACCACAATTCAGTAAATGTCTATTTATTAAGTAGTTGCTATGCATGTTGGGTTTGGGAAAATAGCTTAGTTGGTAAAGTTAGTGCCACATGCGCATAAGGGCTTGAGTTTGATCCTCATTACCCATATTTTATAAAACCAACTGCGTGGATGGTGGCATGTACTTGGAATCCTGCCCCACTGATGCAGAGATTGGCATATCTGTGACCAACCAGTGTATCCTGCTTTTGAATTCTAGGCTAGTGAAAGTCTCTTTTCAATACCCAAGGTGATGTCTGGCCTCCACATGAATGCACACACTCTTACACATGCACATTATAAGCACACATATATGTGGCTGTTTTGCATATTTATAGTTATTTTTTTCCTGTAGCTCAGCATAAATCTGTTACCTACATATGTTATCATTGCTGGGCTGTGGAGAGGGAAGCTTTAAAAGCTGCTTTCATTTTTGTCTTCCTAGCTAATTTCCTAGCTTTCTGTGGTCATAGGGCTGAGTCTTACTTTTGTCTTTATCAGAGTTTTCATGGTGGACTGGTGAAGTAGGTACAAGCCTGATAAGCTGAGTTCAGTCCTAAGGACCCAGAGTGGAAGGGGAGAACTGACTCCTGAGTGTTGTGGTACATACATACTTACGCATACACATCTTACAAGTATACAACAATGAGAAAATTGGTTTTCATGGAATAGAAAGGAAAGGAGAGGCCCTGCTTTGATCTCTGCTGGTGTGGTGTCCTCCCCTTTGTGTCGTCCTCCGCCCCTCCCCCCTCCCCAAGAAAGGAGTAGCTGAGCTGAGTTCATTCAGAGTCTTTTGGACCAGTGAACGGTGTACTAAATTGGCATTCTAAGTGTAAATGTAACTTATTTAAATGATAAGGTGTATGTTAGTAATTTAGTAAAGTGAATGCTAAGATACATACCTCATTTGTGTGTATGTATGTCATAAGATAGAATTTTTTTTTACTTACAAAGCAGTATTTAGTTTTAAAGCAACCATGGTGTCTTTGAGATGGAAAACTTCACTGTCTGTAAAGGATGGTAAATGACAGCTTTGTACTCAGTGACATGTACCTATCTAGACATTTGAGTAGTAGTGATCAAGACTGTTTCTGAGGGTGGAGGAGATTTATTTGACTCACATTCTGAGCATTTCTGGTGTGCTGTTGCCAACTTCTGTCTATATTTTTGTGGTTTTGTTATTGTTGTTTTGGTTTTTAGTTAGGTATATATGTATGTGTCTGTTTGTAGGTATCTGCATGTGAGTCTGTGTGTCCTCTGCAAGACAAGTATGTGTTCTTCACTGATGAGTCAATTTTTTTTTTTTACCTGCTTCTTTTGTAAACTTACGGACATCTTTTCACATGCTCATTTTGTTGACAGTTTTCAGGATATTTAGATCTTGAGGAAGGAGTTAATTGAAAAGTAAGGTGATTGTGAGTACTGGAAACCGTGGGTGAGAGTAGAGGAATGGCAAGTTTAGAAAGCTTAAAAGTCATTACTCAACAGATGATCCATACTGTTAACAGTGGCATTGTGCTATTTTATTTCTTTAAACAGGAAAAAAATAACAGAGCTGTACTTATCTATAGACTATTATTGATTGGAGAATTGTGAGTTGGTTTTTTTTTTCAGAAATGATAAAAGTATATCAAATAACAGAATTATAAATTCTTTCAGAGATCTATGTATTCATGTAGTTTATTTAAAATTATGCCATCATATAAATATCTCCAGTTTAAAAAGTGATCCATTTTGCCAAAAAAATGTATAAGATTGTTGCAAATTAAATGAAGATTTAGATCTGGTAAAATTAAGATCCTTTTCTCGTGTGTTTCCAATCCAGAATAACTTAAAAATGTACACTACCTTAAAATGCTATAATTTGGAGACTGGAGAGATAGATAACTCAGTAGTTCTTACAGATAATTTGGGTTTGATTCCCATCACCCACATGGCTACCTCACACTAGTTCCAACGGACCCAACCCCCTCTTCTGACTTCTGGGCAGCAGGCACACAGACATAGTTGTAGGCAAACACACATAAAGGAAGAATAAATCTTAAAAAAACCCCGAAAAAACAAAAAAACACCCCAACTTTACTTTTCATTAAGGGCTCCTGGCAGACTCAGTGTGTTCAGAATCTGAACTCTTAATTAAACTAATGATGGTGTGGAGGCTTCAGCTATTTTGCATATTGGATTTATTGTGTTAATAAAAGTTTCATTACTTCTTCAGTTACTTGAAATTAAGTTTCATTCAAGTGCCTTATTTTCTTGAATTTTTTTTTCACTTGAAAATCTCACTTACTCCATTCCTCCTTGTTTCCCACGTGCAGGTCATGGTAAAACCCCCAAAGACGCAGCATCTGTTCGGGCCACGCATCCGATACCAGCAGCCTGTGGGATTTATTATTTTGAAGTAAAAATTGTCAGTAAGGGAAGAGATGGGTAAGTGTAAATTTTGATGGGCATGATAATTTTCTATTTCTGGATAATTATATTTGAAATAATTTATAAATGTTTATGATATAATTGAAAAGTTATAATCTTAAATTTTGGTTTTGGAAAAATGGACTCTAAATATTACAATACAGCAGAATGGTTCTGCTTCTGGTTAAGTTCTAGTTGAACTAAAGCTTGAGTTCATGATTTTATGTCTTTCTGGAAGGTTCATTATGGAAACAGTTGAAGTTTAAGCAATAGAGTGACTCATTTTTCTGAGTTCTGCCAAGAGGCTAGATACTTGGTTAACTAAAGCCAGTAAGTGACTTGCAGGTATTGTGAAGGGCGGGGTTCAGAGTTTGAGGTATATTCAGAAGGTGAATGAATGCTTGTGTGTTCTTGGTTCGGAAGCTTCCTAGGTGGCTAGTCTGTGGTGAGGAAGCTTTAGGTGAAGACCGGCTGACTGTAGAACCTGCTTTTGTTTATTGATGTGTGTGTTATATGTGTACATCAGAACCACTTACTAAAATATAGTTTGAGCCTTAACTAGAATATTCTTAGTTAGAATTTTCTGAAGTAGAGCTTTGTTGAAGGCACAGGCATTTTGAGAAAGTACATGGGGGATTTTGGTGCATATTTCTAGTTAAAAACTGATTCTCTAAAATCATATTATTTTCTGATACTTTATTGGGATATTAGAGAATTCTTTAAGCAGACATGTTTGTAACTACGAACAGTGTCTTGGACCTGACTTGGCTCTGCCTCTTCCTTAAGAACATTTGGAACATAAGTGTTGAGGCTAGAATATGAAACTTTTACCAGTTATTTGGTGTGATTGGATCCTATGTGATTTTTCATTCTTACCTGTTTGTAGCCAGGATTTCTCACCCTTCTTTTCTTTTATATTTAAGATTGTATGAGTTTTGCATATAGTAAATTTGGTCTCTTTGGTATAGAGTTCTGTGAGTTTTTACAAATATATTCAGTCATAATCACTATAACCTCCTAACTCTCTGTCCCTTGGCAGATGACCCTTTCCCATCTCCAGCCTTGCAATCATTGATCGGGTTTCTGCCCATCCTTTGCCGTTTATAGAATGGCATATAAATGAAATCATAATATGTAGCCTTCTAAATCTGACAGCATCTGTTGTGCAGAACACATAATGCATTCAAGATCCATTCTTGCTGCTGCATTTTTTTGGAGAACAGTCCTTTTTATTGCTGAGGATATAGAAGATCAAACCAATATGCTTACTTACTCCCCAATTGAAGGATAGGTTTTCACAATTACAAATATAATCATTAACATTTATATGTACAAGGTTTTCTGTAAATGCACATTTTCATTTCACACTTAGCTAAATATCCTGGAACAAGATTGCTAAATTGTAGTTAAAACATATTTTTAACTTTATGAGGAACTGTTGAAGTAGTTTTTTGCAAAGTAGCTGGACTAATTTGCATTTCCACCAACAGTGTGAATATTCCTCTTGGTCTGTGTCATTGGCACATTTTGTTGTGTTGTCAGGGTATGGGATTATGCTCTTGTACACTGTAAAGATTTTTTAAAAGATTTATTTATTTATTATGTATACAGTATACAGAAGATGGTACCAGATGTCATCATAGATGGTTATGAGCCACCATGTGGTTGCTGGGAATTGAACTCAGGACCTCTGGAAGAGCAGCCAGTGCTCTAAAGCTTTGAGCCAACCCCCACCCCCCACCCCCATAAAGATTTTTCACTTGTATTGTTTTAATAAAACACTGATTGGCCAGTAGTGACAGGAAATCGAGATGAGGCAATAAGACTAGGAGAATTCTGGGAAGAAGGAAGGCAGAACAAAGACAACAGTCAGACACAGAGGAAGCAAGATTAGAATGCTGCACTGAAGCAGAGGTACCAAGCCGCATGGATAAACATTGATAATAATTATGGGTTAGTTTAAAAGTAAAATCTGGTCCGTAATATGCCTGAGCTACTGGCCCAACAGTTCTTGTAAAATTAAGCCTCTGAGTAATTATTTTATAAGCGACTGTGAAACTTTGGGTAAAAAAGATTTCTTAGGATCTTGGGCCTGGACAGGTACAGAAACTTTTGACTATAATATACCCCTTAATATGGCTCTTAAAAATATGGCCATGTACATAATACAATTTAAATTTTTGTTATGAAATATTTTCAAATTTTATTTATAAATTAATAAAAAAATTGATAGGTTACTGATCAGATAATTTGCCCTTATAAATTAAACTTATCTTTTTGAATATACATAAAATTATTCTCAGTTTAAACAAAAACATAACTCAGAAAATTAACTATATTTTTTCTTGCAGTAAAACACATTTCCTATTCTAGGCAGAAGAAAATACCCATCATAGTCATGTTTCTAATTTTCCTCAGCAGACCTAGAAGCAATGCCCAGGGCAGAATCTTGACAGCATTTTCAGCGCTATAACCACCATACCTTCCTGTTCTCTGTCACTCTGTCCAAAGAAAGGATCACAGTGAACTATCATTTTATGAATGAACTTGTCAATGACAATTTTTCTAGAAAACTAAGATCTCTGATTCACATAGTTATACCTGTCCTGTTCTTACCCACAATCTAAAGAAAATTCTATGTAAAGTGAAATAAGCAAACAGATGGGCACATATCTCCAAGAAAACTGGGGAGTGGATAAATGAAGTAGTTTGCTCATTCATGCCTCAGCTACAAAGGGTCTGTTGCCCAGTATATGCTGCAGCAGGCCTGCATCTCAAATGCTTTATGCTAAGTTGAAGATGCCACATTTAAAGGACTATTTAAGTAAAATGATTCTGTTTATATACTATTTTAGAAATGGTAGAAATAGAGACAAAAACCAGTAACTCAGTTGAATTTAAGATTTGAAATATTCCTTACCCTTAAATCAGTATTCCATGGACAATTAAAAGAGCATATACTTCATCATTAGCCTAATCAAAACATAGAGAAGACACAGTATTATTTTTGGGAAAGTGGCGCTCTCTCTCTCTCTCTCTCTCTCTCTCTCTCTCTCTCTCTCTCTCTCTCTCTCTCTCTCTCTCACACACACACACACACACACACACACACACACACAAATACCCTGAAGCTAGGACTTTAAAACTGATTACTTGAGCTGGCAAATGCTAAGAGGGAACAGGAAGCTAACTCCCAAGGAAAAGGAAAGGGAAAATATAAAGAATTAAAAAACCTAAGCCCACATATGCAGAAAGTGTCAAGAAAGAGCAGGTAAGAATTAAAAATCACCCATTTGGAAAAACCAGACACCATTACAACAGTAAAAAACCATGAGAACAGTGAGAATAAGGACAAAGTTATTATGGTATATATTTATGCATGAAAACATCACAGTAGTTTGTATACTTTACCAAAATAATTTTTAAATAGGTAGAAAAAAAATAACCCCCAAATTAAAACCCTGCTATAGTCAGACATTTCTCTGGCCCCACGGTCCAGATGAATCTCTTCCACCCAAAGTACTGAGGCAGTTTGTGAAATAATTATTTCAGAGGCTTAATATTACAGCAGCTGATGGGCCAGTAACTCAGGAATATTACTGACTAGCCCTTATACTTCAATTAACCCATAATCATTACCTATGTTTAGTTATGTGGCTTGGTGTCTTTGTTTGTGTGCAGCATTCTCATCTTGCTTCCTCTGCTTCTGTCTGTTGTCTCTGTTCTACTTTTTCTCTTCTCAGAATTCTTCTAGTCTTGTTGCCTATTAAACCAATACAAGCAACAAATATTTACACCGTAGAAGAGCATTATTTCATAGTCTATTTTCACTTTGTAGTTTTAATATTGATCAGTGGTTGATAAAGAAATATGTAAAAATCTTTTTTTTCTGAATGTACTTCCAGCTCAGGAATTTTATTCAAATTATGCATGCTAATAGACACAGAGGGAGCAGAGGAAAGTTAATTCAAACTGTGAGATAATAACATTTTATTTGAGAACTTTTAGTTATAATTTATTATGCATATGATATTTTTAACTCTTCAAACAAAATATTGATACCACTATTTGACAATGATTCTGGAAGAATTGGCAAGTGCTTCAGTCTTTATTCCTCAATTTTCTTACTAGTAATAATATATTATCAAAGTGGTTTTTAAAATTTTTATTTATTTATTATAAATAAATAAAATGTATTATGTATGCAGTGTTCTGTCTATATGTATTCCTGCAGGACAAAAGAGGGCGCCAGACCTCATTACAGATGGTTGTGAGCTACCATGGGTTGCTGGAGATTGAACTCAGGACCTCTGAAAGAACAGCTAGTATTCCTAAACCACTCAGCCATCTTTCCAGCCCCCAAAGTGTTTCTTTTATGCTTACTAACTTTAAGCTAATTTTTAATAAGAATAGAAAAGAAAGTTTCCTATCTTGCTTTGGGGGGGGGGGAAGTAAGGAGATGGCTCAGCAATTAACAGCATGTACTGACTGCCTTTGCAGAGGTCCCAGCACCTTTGGCAACCCACAGCTGCCTTGTAACTCCAGTTTCATGTTTCAGCACCCTCTTGTGGCCTCCTCAGGCATTGACTCAAGTACACAAGCCCACATTGAAACCCAGGCACCTCCTATTTTCAGTTAGTTTGTTATCGACCAATGAATGCTCACAGAAGAAGGCATGAACAAAGAGAAAGTGGTATGAGTAAGCAGCATCATTATCAACTTAACAGATAGCTGTTGGATACATTGCAAAGTTAGAAGTTCAGTGAGCTTAAGCAGCATTACTTCATCCATAAGTGTCTTGCTTATTCATGGTTGTCTAGTGGGCTTTCTGACATGCAGTAGAAACTCAGGAAGCATGTTCAGGTTAGTATTTAGAAAGTATAGGGGGGCAGGGCAAAGAGCAGTCATTACACAAAAAAAACCTCTAATTTCAACAGTCTATATTGAATACAGATTGAGATCATATATGGGGAACTGAGGAGTAATTCTGGCTCAAGGAAACACATGTATCAAGGAAGTAGTATATGCTAGCACTTTGATAGTAATAAGAATTTGAGAGGCTTTGATGGAGAAAAATATTCTTCAAGGTGGTTAATGACTAAGGTAGTCTAGGGTAGAGTGTGAATCTGTGTAGTTTTTGGCAGAGATTTATGGCTTGGTGCTCCTAGGACTTTAGGGGATTATAATAGAAACAGATAGAAGAAAGTATGGACTTGCAGATATGAGTGAGCCTTGATGGTAATTCTGAACTCCATAGGTAATAGCGAATCTTCATTTTTAGTAGAAAAGTATGCAGCAATACCAACTGGGTAGTAGGGAAAGAATATCACATGTAATGACATTTTCAAGGTAGTTAGAAAAAATATGGTTGAGGAGTAGACTGCAGTAGGGATGTAAAAGGAAGAAGAGTTTATGTGTTGATTGCCTACTATGTACCACAAATGAGGGTAAGAATTAAGATTGACAAGACTTGACAAGGATGAAAACAGGGCTGTAGACACTGCTGAAAAAGGGTCCCCATTGTCCAGAAATTTATAGAAAAGGGGAGAAATAGACATGTAATAAATACTAAAATCTAGTGTAGGATAGTAGTACTACAGGTGAACAAACTTATGGAGTGCAGAGCGACTGTTAGAAGGCGTAATGATCAGGACAGACTTTGTAACTTCTAACTGCAGAAAAGGAAGCAGGCAATGTCACCTCTATCCTTCAGCCACCTTTACACCTTGCTACAGACAAGCTTCTTGGGCATCCTTTTCAAGGTGGTGTGTAATTTTTAAAGGTAAATTCCTGTTACACAAACTGAATTACTTTTGTTGAGAAGCATAGTGGACATTTAAATCTTGCCTCTGCTGTTCTTTGGTTCTATGATTTTGTACTTTCAGTAAATGATTTCAGTCTCAGTTCTGAAAAGGAAACAGTACTGCTGACCTCATAGGACTAACTTAAATAATACATTTGACACAAATTTATTAGAGTGCCTGGATCATGGAAACTCATGATTCATTAATGCTGTTGCTACCCAGCAAGTACTGTACCTCTGCTGTTGTGCTACTGTTGAGGAGGGTCCCCAAAATAGTATTGTTACCTAGAGAAGACCCTGGAGGAGTATCTATCTAATGCTAATAGGTCTTGATGTTACCACTCAGACATTAGTTTTAAAAGCAAGGCAGTGATATGGGTGGACTTGTGTGTTTAGTAGTGTATGAATGTATGAAGTTAATGGAGTGTACGAAAATAGTAGTAACACAATATTGAGGCTTTAATCTGTATAGTAGGGCTTAGTTAAGTTGCGAACAAGTCATTCATCTATCCATGACTATAGTACCCTCTTAGAAATTTGTCCTTATTTGATTTTATAGTAGGATCATCTCAGACTATTTTTGCATGGTATTGTAGGTGATATATGTGTGTGCGGTTGACCAATGTATTCTGTGGCACGATGTGGCTATTCTTTGGTTGCCAATTGGTGATATCTGGAATGAACTACAATCCAGAAATGGAGGACACACCCATGACAGGTTTTCTGTTTGGTTTGAACTGGGTGTGTTCATCTTTAGTCTGGGCCATACCTTCTGCTGGAATCTTTAGAAGGACCTAGAAGATGGAAGCTTCTGCTCTTTGCTGCTTGCTTTTTACCTTGCTAGCACATTCATTCCTTTGCCGGCACTGGAGCTTACTACTTTGGGATTCCAGCATATACAGAAGACCAGCTGAGACATCCAGCCTTATGGGACTGAGCAATTGCTAGATTCTTGGACTTCCTCTTCACAGCTAGCCATTGTTGGATTAGCTGAACTGCAGCCTGTAAGTCATTCCAGTAAATCCTCTTTCTATATGTATTAAGAGATTCATTTCATAAGGTCTGTGACTCTAGAGAAACCTGACTAGTTAGTACACCTTGCAAAATTTGAGTAAGAAATGACTAGTGGTAGATGTACCTAAGGAGAGGAGTAAGGATGATTCCCAGGTCTCTGGCTTAAAGAACTAAATAGGTAGTTGTGTAATTAAACAGAGTGAAAAATTAGGATGAGACTTAAGTGTTGCTACTTTGGAAGCTTGTCTGACAAGACAGCTTTTTCACTTCCAAACTAGAGTAGGCTCTTTGGTGATTGGCCTCACCCAATCCTGTGCTTTTTTCCTTTGAGCTTATGGGGGCCAATTACATTCATATTACCACATCTAAATAGATGATAAATGTTCACTGATCAAAGAAACAAAAATATTGGAGAATTATGAGATGAAAAGCTACAAATTTGAACTGTGTCTGCTGGTGATCACCTTTGCCTTTAAGAGAGGCATCGGTTTGAGTTCAAGACTAGGCCTCACCTACATAGTAATTTCCCAGCCAGCCAGAACTACATAGTGAGTGAGACCCAGTCTCAAAAAGAAAAGCAACAAAAGTAAAACTAAATTTGTTGTGTCAGCAGACACAAGACAAGGTGCTTGTCTGTAAGGGAAGAAGATTGAATTGTGTGCATGATGCAGAGTAGGGAATTAGAGTAAACTGGAAAAAGTCTCAGTTGAGATTACTGAGGGAATGTCAATGGGTTGTTTAGTTCAGGCTGGGTAAGAAAGGAATGAAATCTGTAAGACAGAGAGTCGGGCCTAATGAGAGATTTATATTGTTATTTTTAGTAAGATTTAAAAAAGAGGTGTTTAGGTGGGAAGTTGAGGTGGATTTGCTAAAGATGCCAGGGGTAGACATCACAATGAATGACTGAAGAGAAGTAAAGCTTCCTGAGGGGATTGTTGGTGTGTGTGCTATGTATCTGGAGTGTACCAAAAACAAATGTCCTAGGTAAGTTCATTACCGGAGTCAACGTGATCTTGTCTTCTGTCCACTGCTACAACTATGAGCACTGCAGAATTTGAATGAGTACATTGTAACCTATGGGCTTTGGGGACTTCTTTGTGTATGTTTGATTGTTTTTGGGTAGGTGTCCCCCTCCCCCAGGGTTTCTCTGTATATCCTCTGCTGTCCTAGAACTTTCACTGTAGACAAGGCTGGCCTTGAACTCAGAGATCTGGCTGCCTCTGCCTCACGATTTTGGGATTAAAGGTGTTCACCACTACCGCCAGACTCTTGTATATGTTTTTTAAAAGAATTCTTATTGTATATATGAACTCATAGAGACTAACAGCATGTACAAGACAGATAAAATTCTAGCACGGAGAAGTGGGTGTGAACTGTTTACAGTTGATACCTGCTAGGAAAGGGGGAAAGTCAGTTTAGTCCTAGTGAGTGACACTGTCTTTCGTCACACTCCAAGGCAGGCTGCATCCTTGGAACAGAAAAAAGGACTCCATGGTTTTTTGTTTAGTTTTAAGAGAGAGAATATGAAATTGGGTGGGTGACAGTAGGGAGTTGGGGGTAAGGGAATGTATATGATCAGGCATGAAAATTTAAAAATATAAAATGTTTTTTGTTGCATTTAGTCTGTGATGTGTGTGTGGGGGGTGGTTGGTACATTTATGCCATGTTCTATGTGTGATGTGTGGAGGTCAGAGCACAACTTGAGGACATTTGTTCTCCTACCACGCAGGTCCTAGAGATTGAATGCAGATACCACAGTTGGCTGCAGGTACTTCACCCATTCAGCCATCTTGCCAGCCTACCTTTTTATTGGTCATCCAGACCTTTTCACTCAGAAATATCTTTACCCTTTTAAAAATTCACATTTATATGTGTGTATGTGCTTGTATGTAGGCACATGTGTGCCACTGTATGTGTGTAGAGACCAGAAGACAGCCTAGAGAGTATATTCTCTTTTACTATGTGAGCCCTAGTGATTGACCACAGTCATCAGACTTGGTAAAAAGAACTTTTACCCACTGAGCCATATCAGCTGCTCTGCTTTTAATTTTAGGGCCAGATGTAGTGGTGCACACTTTTAATTTAGTACTTTGAAGGCAGAAGTAGACAGGTATTTGTCAACTTTAGGCCAACTATGGCAACATAGTGAAACCCCAATTGAAAACAAAAACCCCACAAAACCAAAACTTAAATGATTTTGTTTAATAATAACAAAATATTAGGTTTCTTTATTTTCATACCTACTTAGGTTTTGATTGATGAGTCTCTTCACAGCTTCCCCCATGTCTTCCCATTCCCAGTAGTCCCCTTTCTGCTTTTAGTTCTTATGTTTATCACCCCCCCATCATTTCTATGAAGTATTTTTTTATATCTCATAAGCCCCTTTCTGGTTTTCTGGCTTCTATAATACTCCCACTTAAATCCACATATATAAACATTTTTAAAGCTAGAGTCTGCATATGGAAGAGAACAAGTGGTGTTTGTCTTTCTGAGCCAGAGTTATCTCATTTAGTACAATTTTCAGTTCCATTTTCCTGCTTGAATCAAATTCCATTGTATATTTGTACTGCATAAAAAAACAAACAAACAAACAAAACAAAACAAAACAAAAAAACCTGTTCATCTCTTGAGGGACATTTAGGCTGATTCTCTTTCCTGATGATTGTGAATAGGGCCACATTAAGTAGAGGTGCACAAGTGTCTCTGTGGTGTGTTAGAGTCCTTTGGGCACACACCTTTAATCCTGTCATTTGGTAGGCAGAGGCAGGTGAATGAATCTTCTTCATAAGATTGAGACCAGCTTGGTCTATGTAATAAGTTCTAGGCTACATAGTGAGACCCTCATCTCAAGAAAGAAACAAAACCAAAAAATAGACTGGATAAATGCCTCAGCAGTTAAACGCAGGAAGCTGAGGGCTTCCATCTTGAACCATAAGCGTGAAGCAGAGAGAGCAAAGTAGGGTCAAAGGGCTCTTTGACAGGGGTCATCGAAGACCATTGGAAAACACAGACAGATACTTACATTATGAGTCATAACAGTAGCAAAATTACAGTTATGAAGCAACAACAAAAATAATTTTATGGTTAGAGGTCACCACAACATGAAAAACTGTATTAAAGGGTCACAGCATTAGGAAGGTTGAAAATTGATTGCTGTTTTAGGAAAACATTTGTAAGTTGTCAAGTTATCTAGATACATATTGTGCCTAGAGATTGGCTATGTTGTTTTTGAGCTTTGCTACAAAACTTTAATATTGTGTAGTTCTTGTGGCTAATACACTGCTTCCCTTCTCAGCTGGCTATTGGTAGAAGTCAATTAAAGTTGATTTCCTTAATATCTAGTTACTCTTCTAAATACCTAGTGAATTTTAAATGTTTTGAGTAGTTTCTGTGGTTTTATATGTATATAATTATACCAATTACAAAGCAATATATTGTCTTTTAGTGTTTTACTGGTTATTTTTTGTTTTATATTAAGTTTTCTAAGATTCTCAAAACAATGTTTAGCTTTTGGAAGCAGTTCATTGTTTGTGTTTGTAATAGAAATGACTTCACTGTTGTTCACGGTTATTGGTTGTGTGGGGGAATGGGGAGAAAAAGAGTACTATGTTTAAGTAGTTTCCTTTTAGTACTTTATTGATGTTTTATAAGGAATGGTGGCTGAACATTATCAAATGACATTTAAAATCATGATACAATTGTAGTCAACTTAGACTTTTATCAAATTGGATTCAGTTTGCTGTTTCTGTGTGCATATAGGTGTATTATATTTATACAATGTGTTGGTGTTTATAAGCTTTTGAAAATTATGTATTGTCCTAGAAAGTCTTCATTGCCAGCTTGATAAACTTAGAGTCATCTAGGATTAACTAAATTCAAATTGACCTGTGATTAGGCCTGTGGGAGTATCTTGATCTTAGCAAGCCTTTGAGTTCAGTGAGTCATCCCAAGAAGAAAAAAAAAAAAACAACACAAAAAAACCAAGAGAGATGGCTTCGTTGGGGAGAGGAAGATCAGTGGGTGGAGAAAGACAAAAAAGGGTACAGCTAGTACCATCAAATAATTATGTACATATGAGTGTGTTCTAATGAAGCTTACATGTAATTAATACATGCTACTTGAAATCTTTTCATTCATTCTAAAACAGCCATTTAGGATTATTGGATTATTGTTTCTCAAAAACAAGTACAGAGGAACTAATGGGGGAAATATTAAATTGCACAAATATTTTCAAATAGTGGAATTTCAGAACTTCCCATTATGAGTGATGAATTCGTTTTCAGATAAAATGTCAAATTTATGCAAAATAATTGAAATTAAGATTATACTAAAAAATACACCTTAGTGTTTGTTTACCATTGATTTTTTTTTTTTGTTTTGCTTATTTTAGCTTTATGTGCATTGGTGTCAAGGTGTCAGATCCCCAGAACTGGAGTTACAGTTATGAACTATCATGTGGTTGCTAGGAATTGAACCCTGGTCCTCTGGAAGAACAGCTAGTGCTCTTAACCACTGAGCCATCTCTCCAGCCTCCTCATTTCCCTCATGGCTAAAAATTTGGAATGCTTTGTAAATATTTATTGACCTTTTGTATTTCTTTTGGAAACTGTTCGGCCACATAGCAGTTTTTTTGGCTTATTTTTGATTGGTTGTTTGTCTTGTGATTGTAGTCTATATATTCTAGTTATTCTATAGTTGGTGGTTGTTCATCATGTAGACTGCGTGATTAGCTCCCCCCCCTCCTGTATGGAGACTTTTTGTTTAATTTCCTAAGATCCATTTGTTTTTGCTGACATTAGTTCCCAAGTGACAGGAGTCTCATTCAGGAAGTCCTTGCTTTAAAGTGTTTTATCTACTTTTTCCTTAAGCAGCTTCAGCATTTCAGGTATTATGTTAAGGTCTTTGATATAGTTGGAATTGATTTTTGTGCATGGTGAGAATAAGCGTTTAGTTTCCCTCTTCTTCATGTAGACATCCAGTTTACTGAAGGCCATTTGTTAGAGACTATCTTTTCTACCTTGGGTAGTACTTTTGGCATCTTTGTAAAAACAGATAGACAAAACCAAAAACAAGTGACTGTAGCTTACATGAATTTTCATCTGGATTTCCCATCTATTGCATTGATCTGTGTGTCTGTTGTTTTGCTAGTACTATGCTGATGCTTTATTAAGGCTCTGCAATGTAGCTTAAAATAAGGTATAGTGATAGCATCCAGCATTGTTTTTTGTCAGGATTACTTTGAATGTCTGCCTTTGCTGTAGAAGGTTTCTTGGGCCTTTTTAAATTATTTGCTAGGACAAAAATACCTGACAAAAGAAACTTAAGGAAGGTTTGTTTTGGTTAACAGTTGAAGGCTGTAGTCATCTCCTGGTGAAGCAATGGCAGTGGGAACTTGAGAGTGGCAAAATTGCATCCTCCGTTAAAAATCAGAGATAAATGACTATTCAGTTCTTTTTCTTGTTTTTACTCAGTCTAGGACCCCAGCCCCTGGAACATTCAACCCACAGTGGGTGGACTGTCCCATCACAAACCAATTTAGATAATCCCTCACAGATATACTTCATTGTTTAAGGAGTGCTAGATCCCATCAAGTTGAAAATAAGCATCACATTGAGTGAGGTCTTTATAATGTTGTTTGTCAGCATTATGGCCATACCACATGCTTGCGTGGTGCCAATGGTGGGAGGCCAGCAGAGGGTATAGGGTCCCCTAGAACTAGAGTTACAGATAGTTGTGAGCTGCCATATGGATGCTGGGAGTTGAACCTGAATAATTCAGGTGCACTTAACTGGTGAGCCATCCAGCTCCTGAGTAAAATTTTTTGAATTTTTGAATAAAATTTAAGATAAAATTTTCAATTACTACAAAGAGTAGCATTGGAATTTTGAAAGGGTTTGCATTGAATCTCTCTAGATTACTTTTGATTAGGAGAGTCATTTTACAGAATTTTTTCAATAAGTATTTTAATCTTCTCATGTCTTTCATTTTGAATGTTTTCAAGTTTTCCGAGACCTGCATGGTAGCAGAGAGCTAACTCCTACATGTTGTCTCTTAACATTACCTGCACACAGAGACATAAAAATAAACGAATATAATTTCTTGTCCTGATAGCTTTCTTGGGATATAGGAAGGCTACTTGGTTTTATATGTTAATTTTTTATCTTACCACTTTTCAGAGTTTGTTCTAAGAGTTTTCTGATGGAGTCTAGTCATACATAGAATCATATACTCTGCAAATAAGGAGAGATTGACTTCTTCACTATTTGTGTCTGTTTTAATTTTTGTCTTACTGTCTGGCTAACTGGGCCATACCATATTTAGTAAGGCTGAGCTGAGAAGAGGATAACTTTGTCTGCTCTTGGCTTTAGTGGAGATGCTTCTGAGTCTTCCCCATTTAGTGTAATACTTTCTATAGGTTTATCAGACATAGTGTTTCATATGTGGAGTTATAGTCTATACTCTTAGTTTTTTCAAGACTTTTATCATGAAATAGTACTTTCAGAAACCTTTTCTGCATTTTTAAGGGATGACCTTGTGATTTCTGTCCTTGTCTATTTATATAATTTGTAGTGTTTATTATAACCAGCCATTCCTGTGTCTCTGAAATTAAACCAACTTGATCGTGATGATAATCTCCTTAGTGTTTTCTCAATTCCATTTTGCAAACCTTTTGCTGAATTTATCTTCTCTCCTTCCCTCTTTCTTTCTTTTTCTTTCTTAGTTACTCTTCTGTTACCGTAAAGGCATGACCTTAGAAAGCATTTACTTACAATTTTGGAAGTTGGTCCATTACTATCATGGCAAAGAGTATAGTGGCAGGTGTGGTGCTGGAGAAGTAGCCGAGAGTTTACATCCTGATCCTCAGGCAGGCAGGCAGGCAGGCAGGCAAGCAGAGAGAGACTGGATCTGTCAAAGCCTACCCCCATGACAAACTTCTGCTAACAGTCTTTCTAATTGGGGGCATTTGTCTTCAAACCACCACATATGTCCATTAGAGAGATTGAGCTATAGTTTTTGTTTGTTTGTTTGTTTTTTTAAGGTCTTTATCTGGTACTAGTGTCAGAATTAATACTGGCTTTCTAAAAATAATTCGGTAGTGTTCTGTTTCTTCCCATTTTTGGAAGAGTTTGGGGAACGTTGGTTTGTGTTTTTGAGGTTCCTGTAGAATCTAGCAGTTTGATTTGAACTTGGACTTTGATTAGTTAGGAGTGTTTTTTTGGTTTCTTTTTTAAATTAAGTTGTGACATTTATTTATAGGGGTGCTGTGTGATGGTCAGAAAAGTTGTGGAGAGTTAGCTCATTGTTCCTTTATGTAGGTCTCAGCACCTTTACCTGGTGAGTCAACATTTCACTGACTGTGAGAGGAGAGTGGGGTGTGTGTGTGTGTGCGCGCGCGCGTGTGTATTTTTTTTTTGAGTGTGGGATGAAGATTTTATTTATTTATTATTATTATGAACAAAGAAGTCACACTTTCTATTCTTGTATATCCTTATTCAAAGTCCCTTCCCCCTCCCACCACATCAGGTCATTCTTTCTTCTCCACATCTCCCCATCTCCTCCCTGGGCAGGCAGCAGGCAGTCCCATGGTGCCACTGACCCAATATTGCTTAGTTCAGTCTCCACTCCTGGCAGATCCAGTTTTCTCCCCCCTCCCTCAAGAGTGAGTCAGGTGTTCCTCTAGGGGGAGTGGGATCCAAGGAGTCAGTCCAGGGTGTTTCTGATCCCAAGCTGTTCAGTGGTTGTGGTTTGCAGCTTGGGCATGCTTTGCTTTTTTCTTGTTTGTTTGTTTGTGTGTATTTTAATTGCTATTTCTGTCACTACTTATAGATCTTCTCAAAATATTTATCTCCTTTTGGTTTAATTTTGGTAGGTCATACATATGTAGAAGAAATGATTTCAGATTTTTCCAACTTAGTGGACTGTATATAATGTTTTTAAGGTTTGTCTTTGTAATTTTCTGAACTACATTGGTATATGTTGTACAGGCTTCCTTTTCAGCTAATTTTTTTAAATTGGGTCTTTTTTTCTCTTGGTTAGTTTGCCCAAGAATTAACAAATCTTAATTTTTTCAAAGAAGTAACTTGGTGTCTTTAATAACATGTATTATCATTAGTTTCTAATTCACTAAATTTGGCCCTGATCTCACCTTTTTTTAAAAAAAATCTACTGATGATAAGGTTTTTTTGTTTTGTTTTGTTTTGTTTTAAGTCTTAAGGTTATATCATGAAATTACCTGGACTCTCCCAGATTTCTTCTTACTGGCATTTAGAGTGTAGTTTTGGCACTTTGTGTGGAGGTCAGGAGACTTGTGAAAGGCAATTTTCTTCACTACGTGGATCCTGAAGGTTGAATCAGGTTGTCAGGCTTGGCCTTAGATGTCATCTCACCCACTGAGCCCTTGTTAATATTTTTAATGTGTTTATGAGTTATTACTGTAGTGTGATGGGAATCTAGGTTTTATTGTTGGTTAATAGTGCTCTTTGTTGCTGTGGACTACACTATAATAACGTTTCTGTGGCTACCTTAGGTAGGAGCCCCAGTTTGGGCTTGGTTCTGATGATGTTTTAGAGTGTTAGTAATGAATCCATATCTGACTACAAATAACCTGCATCTCCTCTCCTTTGTTCTCCAACAGCTACATGGGAATTGGTCTTTCTGCTCAAGGTGTGAACATGAATAGACTACCAGGTACACTTACAAGTGATTTACAGTATTGTTAGAGCCTTAGGACTGCTATTTTTGGTTAAAAAGTTGAAGTAATTTAAATAGCTAAAAGATACTCTTTTTTTTTTAATTGATCACTTTATATTATGAATTCTAAGTGAACATTGAGTAGATTTTAGTGTTTAAATTTCATCTTCTTCTGTAGAACTTCTATAGCATATTACCTTTGTTTTGTGTTTCTGTCAATGTTTTGTCCTTTTAACTTTACATACTTCTGTCAACCACTTGAAACATTTTAATGTGACTGGTTCTGTTGTCATCTTTAACCCATGTTATATGACCTTGTGAACATATAGACAGATGATTTAAGTGAGCCAAGGAGCATGTGGACAACGTAGAAAACTGTGTGAGAACCACTTAGCAGAAGGAATTGTCTCCTAATGTCAGTAGAGGAAATCTTTTTATGTAAAATATAAACTGACCTATGAAGAACTACAGGAAATAAATCGGGACAGGAACATATCAAGCCAATACTGCTGCTATCTAATTATATTCTTGTGTAGCTTGATGTACTTTCATTGTGCGTTTTTGCTAAAAGTTAAGAGGGTTTAAATGAGGTCTTACTTATAATAAATAAGAATGCATGTAGTTGAGTGTGTAAAGAGATGACAAATACATATGGATCACAGCCTTGAGAAATTTGTGGTAGATGAAAGTTACAGTCTATTTTACATTAAAGTATATGTGTGTTATTTATATTAAAGCAAACTTCCTTTGCTATATTAGCTAAAGAAGAAGTGCATGGAAAACTATGCCCTAAAATGTGACTGTTGTGTTTATATTCATACTCCTGGTAGTAATTCTTTCTCTTTGGCACTTTTTAATGTTCTAGGTGGTGAGTTTATTTTCCTTAATGTTTTAGATAACATCTTAATGCTGAAATCACCTTACAGTATAGTTGTTGGTAATGTAGATGTACATTTGGAGATTTTAGTTTTATATCATCTGTTGAGCTATTTTGGCTTATCTTACATTAGAGACTAAATGACTGCTGGGGAGCTTTATTCTTCATTGTAAATATAATGAACCTGTTTCTCCAGGTTGGGATAAACATTCATATGGTTACCATGGGGATGATGGACATTCATTTTGTTCTTCTGGAACTGGACAACCGTATGGACCAACTTTTACAACTGGTGATGTCATTGGCTGTTGTGTTAATCTTATCAACAATACCTGCTTTTACACGAAGAATGGACATAGTTTAGGTACTGAGATGTTGTATTGCATGCAAAATGGCCAAATATTGTGATTATTTTACTAATGTATGATAGTTATATTTATTATAGGATTCTCTTTATTGGACAGATTCTTTTTTATTCTGTCCATGTGATGTTAAGGAAGTGATAAAAGTTTATATTCTGTGAAGGCTAACTTTTGTGCAGAAGGAGCAATAGAAGTACTGCTCAGTATTGAGCAATTCATTCTAATGATAGAAATTTCAAGTTGGCATGGAAAAAGAAGTTTTTACTAATTATCCAAGTCTCTAGTACAATAATAATAATAAAAAAGATCAATTCTCAGAATAGTGTGGATGAACAGTTAAAAGGACTACTGAACAGCTCAGTACTTCTAGTAAAAGAATAAGATTGACATAGTTAAAGATTAGACATAGTAATGTGATTCCCGAAGGATGGTGTCCCGAAGTTTGTGGACAGGATAGCATGAAGTATATAACAGAAACAAGACATGGGCTCAAGTGTGTTAATGGAACAAAGAAACATTGTAATAATGATAGGAAATTAAAGGCTTTACTAACTGAATGTGGGGAATGCTCATTAGCACTGTGTGTAGTTGTTATTAGTAATTTTCCTTTTTTTTTTAAGATATATTTTGTTTTATTTATATGTACACATGGGCATGTTTGTGTGAATGAATGCCATGTATGTGAGGGTGCTGGAGGAGGCCAGATGAAGACATGATATCTACTAGAGTTACTAGTGGTGTGAGCTGCCTAGTGTGGGTGCTGGGACCCGAACTTGGGAAGAATTCTTAACTGCTGAGCCATCTCTCTAGCCTTTTCTGTTTAAATTGTAAGAAATGAAAGGTAGTGAGACTAAAGCTTTTTAAAGTCTTACATTTTTACCATTGGGAAAAATTAAAATGCTGATAGCAAATTATTTCTAATGGGCTCAAGTGAAGAAAAGCAAAACCTAAATAGTCTTAGAGGGCATAGACAGCTTTACTTGTGAATAGTATTTTGAAAGTTAGACAGCCAATAGTCCACTTATCTATAATAGAATTTCTTAAAATGACAGAAACATTTGTGTTACATTACATAGTGGAGAATTCTAAATTTTAGTCTGTACTGTAGCAGGTTTCTGTAGTGTCTTAGCATATCCATGTGTAAAGTCTTTGCATTTCTGTTCGGCTTAATATTTTCACTTAGAATTTTTTTAATTCTGAAACTTAAAAAAATATGACTTAAATGTTGTTACAGGTCTACAAAAAAAAGGTGTTATATTCTCATCCATGTATCATGTTGATGACCTCATGCAGATTATATGCAAAGTAGTTAACGGATACTAGTCTTGTTCTGGCTGCTTAAAATGTTTAAGATCTTAAGGGAAGTCTGCTTTTTGATTTGACAGCTCAAAAATGCAAAACAAGACATTTTTAGAAAACCACGATTAGCCTTTTTAACACTAATTTTTTAAACTTTTCAGAGAAGAAATTTTATTTTGGGAGATGGGAAGATCACAGGTGATGTGATTTTTTTTCCTATTAGATTTTCACAAACATTTAAATCAAACCTTTTCATTGAATAAGAAAGCCATTTTAAAAGGTAAGATGCTTAAGAAAAGGGTACCTAATGATGGAATTACGTTCTGATTTTCTATAAATTTGAAATGTTTCATGGTGTGCATAAATCTAATAAATATTGAGCATATAGGTAACTCAGACAACTTCCTGGACATTTCTAAGTTTAGAAAAACAACAGTGTTTACAGCCACAGTAAGCTGATCAGAGAAAACTGGAATGTTACCTGAAAAGTTATAGATGTTGGGCACCTCTGTTTGGAGGTTCTAGGCTGGGCGTCAGGGCTGCAGAGTGCAGCCCTGGTAAACAGAACACTTCTAGAAGTGACAGCCAAAGCTGCCACCTGCGTGCTTTAAATTAAAACTGTTCTTTAACCATCAATTTATTTACGTGTTCTTTATGGCTGTAGTGCACCGTTAAGTGGTGGTGACAGACTCTATTACCTGAAAAGCTGAAAGTATTAACTAGTTAGTTGATCACTTACAGGAAAGGTCCTCTTGCTTGGTCTGGACTCCAGAGTCTAGAAGATCAAATACCAATCAGCTCCTGTCCCTAGCTCTTCCCAAGGGCATCTGCAGAAGGGGACTTCTACAAAAAAACTGGAAGAGCTGTGTTTCTGTCTCAAGCAAAGTTTTCAGAATGTACATGTACTTATGTAAAGAGAAATGGAGAGTTTTTTTATTTGAAAAATAAGGCATTTAAGTATAGAGCTTAAGTAACTTGAAAAATTTTAATTTTTTTATCAAATATCACATGTTAGCTGTAGATAACATTTCAGAAAGCCTCTTGACAAATCAGGAAATTGAAAAGTAAATTTTAAATAGTCGTACCAGCTTTTTTATTTTTAAATTTTTTTTATTTTTTTATTTTTTTAATATTTATATATTTATTTATATTTATTTGCCTTGGTGTTTGCCTGGAACTGGGAACCGGAACTACAGACAGTTGTGAGCTGCCATGTGGGTGCTGGGAAATGAACCCTGGTCCTCTGGAAGAATAGTCAGTGCTCTTAACCGCTGAGCCATCTTTCCAGCCCCGTACCAGCTTTTTAAAGGCACCTTTTTTTGTGGTCCGAATCACACAGGTTATGAATGCTTACTTGACAAATTCCTGAAAGTGTTGATTTCTGGAAATAATTTGAATTTTTTATTAGCATTCTTGATAAAGAGCAAAAACTTTAGTAATTATTGACAAGAATTTTTGGTAAAACAATGTAAATTTGGACAGATTTAATATAAATATATCTTTGAGAAAAATAATTAGGCTACTTTGTAAAAATGTTAAAAATGAGATAGTTATTTTTTTAAAAAATGTTCTCTTATTTTCTGTATTGTTGAGTTTTCTGACAATTGTGACAGATTTTCCTATTTTGCTCCAGCTGCTATAAGTAAAATTAAATACAGTCAAAATTTGGAATTACAAAAACAGAATACCTTTCAGCTTTGCTTTTCTTTTGACAGATGCACACAATTTACTTATTGGTAAAAGTCATAAAAACAGAGCTTTACCAACCACAAAGCATTATTTTTACATTAAAAAATATATCACGAGCTAAATATCTTTTATCTGAAATGCTTAGGACCAGAAACATTTCAGATTTTGGACTGTAGGTGTGTGTGTGGGGGGGTGTGGGTGTTATACATATATAAAATGAGATATCTTTGAAATGGAGCTCAAGTGTAAGCAGGAAATTCAAGTTTCATGTATGCCTTACACACACAATCTGAAAGTAATATTATGATCTATTTTTAGTATGTATGCCTGCATTTTGAATATGATCTATTGCGTGTTGAGGTAGAATTTGAAACTAATAGCATCAATGATTTTAGAGTTTGGATTTTTAGCTTAGAGTTGTTCAGCCTATGATATTTATATTCACTATGTCTTTTAACTTGATTATTTAATAAGCGGACTCAGGTAGATTAAGGTTGGGTGGGCTTGCTGTTGGTACAGCATGTGTTAGATGCTTCTATGCTTTAGGTGCTTGTCACAGCAGGAGAGACACTGGTGCTAGGGTGCTGGATTGCTTCCAGAGTGTGACTAGATAGGTGTGTTGACCCTGACTTCAGCGGTCAGACTTTTAAAACAGAACAGTGAGATACTACAGAAATACTTGCCTTATTTTTTGTATTCTTTTTAGTTAAGAATACCAGTATACTTAATGCTATTACTAGTGTTCTAGTTGTATTTGGCACACAGATGTGTTGAAATTGCTGTAGAGGTATTCAGGAGCATTCTCCATCCTTCAAGAAGGAATGGATTTGTTTTCTACTGTTCTGAGATAGGGTTTCAGCATGTAGCCCAGACTGGCCTCATATTATGGTCCTGGTACCTCAGTTTACTCAATGCTAGGGTGATAGGCATGTGTTACTATTATGTCCTGTCAAGAAAACATGTTTTGTTTTAAAAATAAGTATTATACTTGATTTTATTCACTTTTTTTTTAAGAAAAGAAAATGTTTATTCCTATCACCTAAAGCTTTTTATTTATTTTGTTTATTAGAGACAGGGCCTCTTTGCTATGTCACTAAGGATGACTTGAACTGATCATTTTGTCTCTATCTTCTGAGTGCTAGAATTATAAGTGGGCACTATAATGCTGAGGGGCAACCTAAAATTTTGTAAAAGCTAAATCTAGACAAGCATTAAGTGTTGAAGTATATATAATACAGCTTTCGGATGAAACAATCAAATCTGACAGTGTTCTCACTGATGTGACTCTGAAGGTTTGTCTGCCTAAGATCACTTTAAAACTCTGGAGTTAATGCCTGTATCCCAGAAATACAGTGTGTGTGATCAATAGGACTGATAATCTATGGTAGGACAGTATTCACTCAGGTAGAAGTTAGTGTTACTGAGAAAGTTAGACTTTTCTTTTACTTTTTCTTCCTTTGCTATTCTCTCCTTTTGTTTTAGATATTCAGCTTTTTGCTATTACCTGCCTTTGAAAAAAAGCCACTAATACCCTTTTGTTTTTCTTTTTAGGTATTGCTTTCACCGACTTACCGGTAAGACATAATTTTTTGAAAGATTTTTTTTTTAACTAAAAGAAGTATAAGAAACTAGAAGTAGACATATAGAGCAGTCTCACTGATACTAAGTGCATGTTCTGTGCCTCAAATAGAGTGTCCTTCTCTAGTCATTCTGGAGCATTGGAAATTAAGCTCTTAACACAAGATTATCCAAGATACCCTTTTTGATTGTGGATTGGACCAGTAGCCTCCTTTGTAATAATCTCCCCTTTACACTGATCTATGTCCCTAGCCCTAAAACACTCTTGTTACTGTCCATTCATTTAAGATGTTTCATGGTTATGTTTGAGCATGTCAGCAGAGGGTTGTTGTACAGTTGTAACTGTACATTCACCTAAGGTATATTGGAGACTTCTGTGTTAGGTTCTGTACTTTTGGTGTCATTTGACAGCCAAATTAGAGTGTAAGACATGAAAAAATAGTAAATTGTGGCATTTTAAAAGGGTTTATGTACTTTGGAGAGAAATGAGACATGCTAAAGGCAAGACAGAGTTGTGGAAGCCTCCCCTTTGCTCAAAGTGGGACTTCAGCAGAGACTTGACCGTAAATCAGTGGAGGAGATATGTAGGATAAGAGCATTTCAGACAGTGTGGAGAAAGGTGGTCAGGCAGAGGCTAAGACAGGCTTTGGGAGCTAGAGGTGGCTCATCAATCAAGAACACATACTGCTCTTCTAGAGAACCAGAGTTGAATTCCCAGCACCCATGCCAGGCAGCTCCTAACTACCTGTAACTCTAGTTCCAGGGTCTGACACCCTCTTCTGGCCTCTGATCTTGTATTCATACACATACATAATAAACAAAAGAAGGAGGACTTGACTTTAGGTAGCGGTTCTGAGGAACTGAGAGAATAGAAGGTGGAGATGGGACTGCTGAGGATAAACAGAACAGTTTTCTTTGTTTGATTCTTGTTTGTGACTGAGGAGCAAACTAGATTCTTGTGCCTGGTAGGTAAAAGCTTGAGCACTGAGCTACACCCCAGCACTGTTGTATTTTGAAAACAGGCGCGCTCTCCATGTTGCTTCGTCTGCCCCAAACTTCTGCTTGAGCAGTTGCTTTCCTAGTAGACCCCACACTTGGCTTTGTTAGAATATTTGGGGGGCAGGGTGAGTAATGTTTGGTGGAAGAGTCAAATCTGGTCCAGTAGACAGTATTGCAAACTGGAATTAAAGGGTGGTGTCTGTTGTAAACTTTGGGGCGTTTGTCATTTAGGCTTCAAAATCTTAAAATTGGTTGTGAACAAACAACATGCAAGTATGCATTGATCCATAAGAAGTGTTCCAGGACGTGGTAAGTTTAGGAGAAAGTAATGGACTATCAAAGGGAAACTATGAAGCAGCAAAGTAAGGAGGACAATGAATTAACCCCATGAAAATGGGAGTTACAGAGAAGGAGTTATGTTCCTATTCTCCTGTTGCTAAGATGGTGAAGCATCACCACTAACAGTGTCTATACAAGACTTTCTTGTGACTCAAGTACCAAAGGAATCAGTCTTACCATTGCGGGGAAGCCTGGCAGCAGGCATGATAATAGCAGGAGCTGGAAGGTCATAACCTCAACCACAAACCCGAAGCAGAGGACACTTGGAAGTGAACAGAGATTATGATCTCTCTGAGTTTGCCCTAGTGACATACCTTCTCCTAAATGTCTCCAGACTGTGTCAGTGAATGGGGACCAAGTGTTGAAATGTCTAAGCCCATGAGGAACAATGTCATCAGTCACAGGAGTCACCAACTATCAGTGCTGTGATGTATCCTGTCTTGTAAGAACTCAGAACTGACTTGTAGTATAGAAGTCCCTAGTGACAGTGACAAGGGAGATTTAGCAGAGCAGAGAGAGTGTGGTAGGAATGAACTTAAGAGAGAACAGGAAGAGTAAGTAAGAGACTGGATGGCTTTTGGATCTAAACCTTAGTTCCAGGGAGAGTAGAAACAGATAGTGAAAAGGGGGGTGAGTAGGAAAAAAACTAAGTTAGATTTAGCAGAATATTGTTTTGTTGTTAATTGATTCACTAGAAAACAAAAGGTTGATATAATACAGAGAGGAAAACTATAGCATCCATATTCTTCAATAAGTAAGTGTGTAAGTGGGGGGATTTGCTTTTGAATAGAGCACTTAAAGTGGTGTCAAGCGGGGTGACAAGGTATGCAGGTGTGTAGCCACCAATTCCGTGTGTGTGGTTATACATGCATTGTGAGGGTGGCGCACACATGCACATGCTAAGGCCAGAGGAGAGGATGAGGGGATCTTCCTCTTGTCCTCTCTGGTTCCCAGGCAGAGAACTTCTGCAATCCTCCTGTCTCTGCCCCCAGCCCTTCAGTCACAGGCACGCACAGCCATGTCCAAATGGCTGCTGGGGACTTGAACTCAATGTCTCTTGATTTCACACCAAGCTCTCTTGTCCACTGAGCTGTCTCCCAGACCCTGAAGGTAAATTCTAGGTAAGATGATGGTAACCTTAACTTTTGCGAGGTCTGTCATAAAAAGACTCCCAAGACTAAGTTGGAACTAGTTACAGGGTTTTGTTGCTGGCCATTTTGCTTGTTAAACTCTGAACATGTTAAACTCCATCACTGGATGGACTGGGTCAGAGTGGTTCTCTTTGGCTCTTTGTTGGGCAGGACAATAGTGATCATTTAGCAAAACATGGATGTTTTTTCTGCTTCTAGTGGTTTCCTTTTCCCCTTTTTTTTGTGTTGTGTGTAGTCCCCCCATTTATAGTGAAGCAATAGCAACTTTGTTACCGAGCAAGGTAGGTCCAGTGGTTGTTCTTTTTTTTTTTTTGAAAAAAAAAAAACTTTATTTATTTATTTGCCTGGAACTGGAACTACAGACAGTTGTTAGCTGCCATGTGGGTGCTGGGAATTGAACCCGGGTCCTCTGGAAGAGCAGACAGTGCTCTTAACCGCTGAGCCATCTCTCCAGCCCCCTAGTGGTTGTTCTTAACCTGTTTCCTTTATAGTGTCTCTGGAGGGTTTTTGCATACTGCACCATTCTTTCCTACTGCAAGAAAAAGAAAAGCTCATATTTTCCTTAAAGGGATTACAGAAAATACTTATATGTTCTTTAACTATAGTTTCCTTTGACTTAGTTGGAGCATTGAATTCTGAAAGCGTATAGTTGCATAAAGACTTTAATTTTCTTTGACTATTATAATTCATTGGTCATAGTGTGCTCACACAGCTTGACAACTTTACATCATTTGTTGTTTGTTTGAGACAGTGTCTCACTCTGTAGCCTTAGCTAGGCTGGGACCTATGATCCTTTCCCAGCCTCCTGACATTTAAAAAAAATCCCCCCCCCCCAATTCACATCTGTTTGAGAAATGTCTTTAACTTAAACTAATTCAGTTTGGAATCAGGTATATATTCCTTTTGTTGTCATTAGATGTTCTCATTTAAAATTTATTTAAATATTATATGTACTAATGAAAACTGCATGCCTATCTCCACACCATATGAATACAGAGTGCTCACAGAATCTGTCAGAGCATATACAATCCTCTGGATCTGGAATTACAGGCAGTTGTGTGACTTGAAATCTAGTTGCCACAGATAAATTATTTGCTTTTGTTTTGACTTTTTTTAAAAAAAAAATATTTAAAATATAACAAAACTTGGGCTGTTAAGTATGAATTTGAGTATCATGTTAGTAGAAATAGTTTTCTATTTTGAAAAAGATGTAAATTGTGTCAGTAGGCAAAGATGATAGTTCTTGAAGATGATAATTCTTGAAGAAGGAGTTTCTTGCCCATCTATGTTCTAAGTGCGTGTGACTACATGGTAAACCACAGCCTCCATGAGCTTGTAGTTTTTGTCCTGAGCTTACAGAATTGTCTTGTCCTCCATTGATGTCTTCATTGTCTTTGATCCCTTACATGTTTTTTGTTTGAAAAGTATATGGTAATTCTGCGATGGATTTAATGAAAAGCTTGCCGTGTTAGAAGTAAAGAGACAAATTTTTTTTGTTTTGTTTTGTTTTATGTGATGCCATTAACAAGCTGTACTATCAGATTGGGTCTCAGGTTTTTTTTTTTTTATATTTTACTATTTTTATTTTATGTGAATTTGTGTTTTGCCTACATGTATAATTGTGTAAGGGTGTCAGATCTTGGAATTATAGACAGTTGTTAGCTGCCATGTGGTTGCTGGGAATTGAATTCAAGTCCTCTGGAAGAACAGTCGGTGCTCTTAACCGCTGAGCCATCTTTCCAGCCTGGGTCTCAAGTTTTCTAACTAGTGAAATGAGAAGACTGTATTGTGTGTCTGACCTACTTTAGGTTTATTTAAATAAATATTGTTTTTTCGAGACAGGATTTCTCTGTGTAGTTTTGAAGTCTGTTCTGGAACTCACTCTGTAGACCAGGCTGGCCTTGTTACACCTGCCTCTGCCTCCTGAGTGCTGGGACTAAAGACATGTGACACCACTGCTCAGCAGGTTTAAATTTTTTATTTTGTCCTGCTGATTATTAAAAATGAAATCTAAGCATAGTGAGTAACACCTAAAGTCTTAGCACTTGAAAGACTGAGGTAGGAAAAGTGTCATGAATTAAGGCCACTCTGAGACTCTTGTCTTAATAAAGTATAACTAACATACATAACCATATTCTCTACCAAAAAATTAATACTTTGTTTTACTACATACATATCTTAATAATCTAATAAGACTTCTTATTTATTTGACATACTGTTTTTTGTTTCTGATTTGTGTTACTTGTTGAACAGTTAATATATACTCAGACTGCTGTAAAATTTCTACACACATTATCCTGTTCTAATATTTACCTTGTTTTGTTGTGAACCTTCTTGTGATAACTATAATTAAAAGCAAAGAAACCAGGCACACACTCCAAGTACTAAAGGTGAGGGGTGTGGGTCACAGGAGTAAAGGTGGGACTCGTGCTAGTGTTAGCACTACAGGTGGGTCTGACAAGTGAGTGGAGCTGGCTTTTAATGAACACTCCGTGGATGCTCGCTTTTTGGATGCAGCAATGAACTAGTAACAGTAGCACAAGGATTTCAACAATTTATATGTGTATTTGAAGCTATTTTTTCTACTTTAAAATCTTAGAGTATATTTGAATTCATTTCAGTTTGACTTCACATTTGTCTCTTCTTTCTTTGAGATTGTACATTTGAGGTTTTACTTTTGCATTGTGACTCCCCTAAAATTGAAAAGATAGAAGAAGATTAGCATGGACCCTGTGCAAGGATGACATGTAAATTCACAAAGTTTTTCAAATTAAAAAAAAAAAAAAAGAAATAAAAAAAATGTTTTGCTTAAAGCAAGCTTTTACCACTGTTTTTACAAAGGCAGGCTGCTGTTAATGACTGTGGTAAATTGGAAATGATCTTTTCTGTGAACTAGCTGTAATGTACATATCTTAGACATGTGGCTTATATAAAGTCTAGGATAAGTCTGAGATGTATGTTAATTTTAAAGCTTTGTAACTGTTATGTGACATTCTAAAGAGCATGGGTTAGATTTTTCATGTATTAGAAATATACATGCATTATGCAACAGGGTCTCAGAATCATTCTTGTGGATATATTAGTTATTTACATATTTTTGATGACAAGGGTTTAGAAAACAGCAGTTTTCATCTAACACAATGTGTTGTTTTAGTTGTCTTCCACTAATATTTTGATTAAGATTTAAAAATACTCATGAAGTAAGTTTATGGTTCTATTCTTGCATTGCAAAGAAAATGAAGTCTTTAGTGTACAATCAATAGATATTTAAAGAAATATGTTGTCTTACAGCCAAACTTGTATCCTACTGTGGGGCTTCAGACACCAGGAGAAGTGGTTGATGCCAATTTTGGGCAACATCCTTTTGTATTTGATATAGAAGACTACATGCGAGAATGGAGAACCAAAATACAGGCCCAGATAGACCGGTTTCCTATTGGGGATCGAGAAGGAGAATGGCAGACCATGATACAAAAGTAAGAACAAGGAATTTTGGGTGTACAGAATTTAAGCACTGATGTTTAAAGGCAAACTTTTTTTTTATTGATAGATGTGTACATAGAAGTCTAGTTTATTTATTTTTATGATTTATTTAACTTTATTTGCATTGGTGTGAAGTATCAGATCTCTTGCAACAGGAGTTACACATAGTTGTGAGCTGTCATCTGGGTGATGGGACTTGAACCTGGGTCCCCTGGAAGAGCAGCCAGTGCTCCTACCCCCTGAGTCATCTCTCCAGCCCTAGAAGTTTAGTTTAAATGCTAATTATTTGTATGTACTACTGAGTGTATTTTAATCTCCCCAAAATAATGTTGATTTAAGCACAAACAGAATTAATATTGTCTTAACTTAACTGGATGAAGGAAATAGTGATACTTGATCATAAAGGTAGTTTAATTTTGTTAACCTTAGTAATATGACTGAATGAATTTGTAGATTATATAGTCAAATTCTAAAATGTTGACAAGTAAGTTCAGAGGTGTGACCTAGATCTTATGTTTAGGGTTCTGTGATTTAGGGACATGACCTTGAGCACCTTCTTCAGCAGTGGTTCAGATACATGGAATAAAGAAAGAGCATGGCTGTTTAACGCTTACTCTCAATGTGGAGATGTATAGGAATACAGTCAGAATGCGCATACACCATTTTCCAGGTCGAGTTGTGTGGGTTGCTCTCTCTCTCTCTGAGAGTGTTGTTAGCAGGGTGGTTGTAATTATTGGAGTGAGACTCTTCATTTCTTTGTATTTAGCATTTAAATTCAGGGAGATTTTAATTGTTCCTAGTCAAGAATCTTAACTCTAGGTCTTGACAAAGGCTTCAATAATCAAATTAAAATTTAAAAATTGAGCAAGAAAGACGGCTCCAACAAGATGGCGGAAAGTTGGCTTGACACTAAGCCTTTCTTTTCACTTTTTATTACTGGGACCCACATACTGGAAGAGAGAGCCAACTCTTATAAGTTGTCCTCTGGCCTCCACATGTGTGCCATTGTGTGTGTGTACCGGCAAACCCGCTAAATAAATAAATAAATAAATAAATGTGAGTTAAAAAATAAACAAGCCTTAGTAACTATTTTTAATGCTATTTCTTATATAAGTTACCATTAGACACTTAGGATTAAGATAAAGGGAATGAAGAACAAGGAGCAATTGACTGTGGAGTTAGCCCAAGTGCAGCATAAATACTTTGAATTCATTAATAATAATGGAGGATGGCCAACAGCAGAGAAGAAAGTAAGTGTTAAATCTGTTACTAGGAAGAGCTTTTTAGTGGCTTTATATATTTGTTTTATTTTGTAGAATTTCATAAAGAACAGCAGGAAATTGAATTCCTGTGACAGTTACTTTTTTAGACTCTACATCTATCCAAAAGTCCAGAGAGCAGTGCCTGGATATCACCAGTTCTAAGTGTCAGCCATTAAAGCTTGAAGTAGATAGTGTATATTTATAAATTAAATACCACTGAATTAAAACCATTCTGATCGTATAATCTAGGCCAAGAAAATTGCTAAGACTTTCAGATAGCATCAGCGTGACATGGTCTTGAAAGTGTATTTATAATTGCTTTAAAGATTCTTCAGTTTAAAATTCTAAGAAAATCTTTTTAGGTATTACTTGGAAAAGATAGTGATTAGAGGCAACAGATTTTTGATTTATGTTGTTGGATTACCAGTTTTGCTAGCAATTTTGAACACTTAGTAGCTCTTCAAAACTAAGATTGTTCTCTTAGAAATTTATCACAGTCCATAAATCTTGCACAATTAATTTCCTGTCAAAAACTAAATTGACTACAAGACTGATTCCCGATTCCTCAGGAACCAATTGTTTAGTTGGTTCCTTGTGGGTTTTATTCTGGGCACTTCTCTGTCTAGACTGACATCAGTGTCTCTTCATACTTTGAGATCCCATCTCATTGGACTGATGAGCACAGAAAGTAGTTAGAACACCAAGTATTAATCATTTACCTCAAAATTGTGTGTTTTACACCTAGATACCATGTTATTAGGATATCTATAATTAAGGTAGATGAGGTAGGAATTGTGATTAGTATGATTGAATAATAGGAAAATGAAAGCGGAACCAGGGGTAATAGGAATCCAAGATTAAAAAAATAATAAAGATGATTTAATGCCTTTGGTTTTATTTTAAATTATCTTTTTGGACTATTCATAATTTATTTTAAACTTAAGTCATAGAGCCTGGCTTCAAGGGCATAGATTAATTTCTATTTATTTATTTATTTTTTAATACTGGGTTAGACTTTGTTAACAAAGCTTGTTGGCTGAAGCATGTATTCTGACTAAAAGATGTGTTTTCTTTTCTTTTTTTCTTTTAAGAATGGTTTCATCTTATTTAGTTCATCATGGGTACTGTGCCACAGCAGAGGCCTTTGCCAGATCTACAGACCAGACTGTTCTAGAAGAATTAGCTTCCATTAAGAATAGACAAAGTAAGAACCCTATATGATACACAGCAAATATTTGTTTTTAAATTATAAGTTTGGTTGCTTTAGCTTGTAGAAAATTAATTTTTTTAACTAAAAATTTTATCCTGCTTATATTGTTTTGAAATGGATACCTTTGGATTTACTTTTATTTACTTTTTGAGTTGTTTTTGTTCTGTGCTAGGGATGGGGAGCTCTTTTGTTTGTGACAGGGTCTCAGGTAGCCTGGGCTAGCTTTGAGCCTTTTAAAATTTACACTAGAGTTTTAAAAAATAGAAATAATTTTGTAGAGCCTTAAAAAGAAATGCATTTATCATGTTTCCATTAAAAGACTGCTTTTCTGTGGGTTGAGATTGAGGTCATTGATAGAACCTGATGCTCTCTCTGGGTTGGGTATCCACCTCTGGTGGCTGGAGGGTAAGGTAGGACACAGTCTTCGTAAGTTTGAAGAAATAGTGAACATTTGATACAAAGAAAGTTTTCTTTTATTCTTGTGGTACCAGTCTTGATGAGATAGTGGAGATGGTATATGAAAGAATATTTTTCTTTGAAATTTAAATTTCTTCTAATTTGCTGCCTAATTTAAGGTGGTGTTGGTTCTAAAATTTAATTTCTAGGGCTTTGTGTAGGCCAGTGCTGGTACTACTGTTTTAACCAAAGATGAATGACAGCAGATAAGTTAGCCATTGGAGGAGGTCCCACCTAATGAGCAAGAGTAGAAAGATGAGCACAATAAACAAGTAACACTGATGGGTGAGAGGGCCCTTTATAAGTCTGATGGCCAGAGCGATGCCAGTTCCAGCAGGCTGTAGTGCATGATATGCTGGTCTTTCTCGACATCTTGGTGCCCTGCGTCCTGCAGAGAAGGTCATTTACTTAAGTGTTTAATTTAGCACAGTTCTGACCTTTTCAAAGTCTGATGTTCTGGTCCTATGTCAGAAGGTCCAATAAGACATTTTAAGTCATTTCTTTAAAACATAAAACAAATCTTACTGTTTGAAAATATAAAATTGCTCAGTGGATGTTTTTGCTATAATAGTTACTCATTCATGATATCTTAAAGCAGTCTCTGAAAATACTTGTTTTTCTAATTTTTAATGTCTGAAATTTTTTCTCAGATTCTTTATTCTAAACTTAATTAATTAATTTTCCTGGAGTGATTTAATGGTGTCTCTGCTTTTGTAGAGTTAATATTTTGCTTTCTTTTTTGAATAGGAATTCAGAAGTTGGTGTTAGCAGGACGAATGGGAGAAGCCATTGAAACAACACAACAGTTATACCCAAGTTTACTTGAAAGAAATCCCAATCTCCTTTTCACATTGAAGTGAGTTTTAGAAAAATGTTATTTTATGTGTTACACATCTTAAGTAGTTAAAATTATCTTTATGATTTGTAGTTTTGATTTTTGTTTTGCTTCATTTCAAATATTTACAAATACTTTTAAATACTTTTTAAAGTATTTTTTAAAAACAGAGTTGAAGATGTGCAACTCAGTGGCAGAGCAGGTGCTTAGCATGGGAACAAATGCAGAGAGTGCTTTGTGTTATGATCTAAGCATATTCTGTCTCTCTCCTCAGGTGGGAAGGTCCTAACTTAGGAGTCAGGAATCTCAGCTTTCTCTTGAAAGGTGCCTGAATAACTCAATGGATATATTGAAAAGTTGCAGTAAAATATACATAAAATTTACTTTTCTACCTGTTCTTACATGTATTATTATATGTTTAAGTACACCTACAGTTGCACCTTGCCCATTAAACACTAGTTTCTTCCTTGCTCTGCTTGTCCAGAGCCCTCATGCAGTATTAGTTGTTTTGTGACCTGCTTTTTCTGCATAATATCCTTAAGTTTTATTATAGCATCTGTATTATAGCATGTGCTAGAATTTTCCTTAATGTTGAAGGCTGGAGATCATCTCATTGTGTGGATGCACTGCAAATTGTTCTTTTATCTGTTGATGGGTGCCTGGGTTGCTTCTGTCTCTCCACCATTGTGAATAATTCTGCTGTGCACATAAATGTATGAGAATCTACTTTAAGTCCTGGCTTTCTTTGGTTATTTACCCCAAAGTGGAATTGCTGGCTCTGCTTAACATTTTGAGGACCTCCTGTACTGTTCTCCTTGGTGCATCCTTTGATTTACTTTCTATGCAATAGATGATTTCCAAATCAGCAACACTTTTATTCTGCTTTTTAGGTTATAGACATCCTGATTTGGCATTAAATTTTTTAATGAATCATTGTTTAAGAAAATTGAGCATGAGGGTACATGCCTTTACTCCAGCACTCATAAGACAAAAAATAAGACAAAAAAAGAGGCAGGTGGATCTGAGACTTCAAGGCCATAAGTTTCAGGCTAGCCAGGGCTACAAAGTGAGACCCTGTATCAGAAAGAAAAAAAATTGGGTGTTACTGAGCTTAGGATTTCAATATTCCAAGCAATCGAAGTCTTTGTAAGTAAAATGTTTTACCTCACAGTAAAAGCCAACTGAGGCCCATTTTGGCTAAGAGGTTAGTAATACAGCCTGGGATGAGGAAGACCCAGAAGGCTATGCTTTGTACCTCTCTAGGTCTGCATGTATCTAAAAATCTCATTTTACATAACTCACTTGATACGATACCAAAAAAATTGCTGATTTTTAAGTTTTAAAATGAGGTCAGTTTTAATTTTATAACTATTTACAGATTTGATGAGTATGCCTAAATAAACATTGTTTTTTCTTTCAGAGTACGTCAGTTTATAGAAATGGTGAATGGTACAGATAGTGAAGTGCGGTGTTTGGGAGGCCGAAGTCCAAAATCTCAAGACAGTTACCCTGTCAGTCCTCGGCCTTTTAGTAGTCCAAGCATGAGTCCCAGCCATGGCATGAGTATCCACAGTTTAGCACCAGGGAAAAGCAGTACTGCACATTTTTCTGGTGAGATGCAATCTTTTAAACTTTTACTTTTCTTTATGTAACTTTGAGTTCTAAAAATTGTTTTTAATCTAGACATTGTTGTCCCTTTTTTTTTCCAGTTGCATATGTACAATCTCATGTTTTCCATTTAAGAAAGCATAGATTTATATATTAGTACTAAGAAGTTTCATAAGAAACTGAGGCTATTAATAAAATAAATTATAAATAAAATAAATAAATGTCATCATTTAAAATGAGTTCTCACTAAACCCGTTGACAGTAATGAGAAAATAAGTGTGGATTTTTTGTCTATGTGTGAGCTTATTTTCTTTCCTTTTCCTTTTTCAGCTGACTACTCACACTCTGGCGCCTGGTGTTTTTGTAATTCAAATTCTTTCTGGCTTACTTGCCAGATCTTTTTCTAATCCTACTCATTCTTCTCTCTTTGGCTATCTCTTTAATTCTGTTTCCCAACATGAGCTCTTAGCTCTGTGTATTTAACTTTACTTTTGTTGTTATTTAAGTCTTCATTAATTATTCCTTGTATTAGTGGGTTAAACAAGTAATATTTCCCCAGGTACTGATTTAGAGATGTTAAAAAACATCCAACAACTTTCACAAAGATTGACTTCTTAACATGCATTTTTAATCCTCCTTATAAGCTAAGTGCAATAGTAATTTAATGTAACAGGCTAAATACACAGTTTGCATATCCTGAACTACAAAAGTGGTTAGTATAGCCACATGTGCTTTTATTCAAGTAAGTACTTAATGTCAATAAAACACTAGCTCCAAATGCTTGTCTTGTTATTCTTGCTACTGAAATCATTTGTAAGCTTTGGGGTGAAAGGTTTTAAATCAAAAGGTTCCTCAGCACAGAAATACTAACATAAAACTTAGTTTCTTTTCAAAAACAAAAAAACAAAACACTGCTCTTTTGTAAAGAATGTTAAAACAAAAGATATATTAAGACAGATAAACATTTTTTATGGTTTCTTAAAGGAGAAATCTAATCATTATCTTTAATAACCTCAGGTCAATGTTGTCTAAAATCTTTCAGCTACTAGAGCATGAATCTCAACTTTGATAAAGTAAAAAGGATATTTAGGTTTCATATATTATGTACCTACTGTATATAGCTTGTGATGCAGAAATCTACCTAAAATAAAAATTTTACTGTACCCTTTACATATGGAATTGCACAGTATGTAATACCTTAACATGGGTTTAGTCATTAAAACCCAGGAAGCAATTCAAATCCAGTCAGATAAGCAGGCTGTTAAAGGCTCAGGTTAGAAGTCCAAAACTGAAGACTTCCTTTATTATGTACCTATCAGAACATTACTGTAGAAAACAGTTATATTGTTTACACAGAAAATATAATTTCAGAAATTACTGATGGTATCATGTTTATTAGTTGGCTTGGCCAAAAGCTTTTCTAGCCAGTTTGGATTCTTTATTCATAGTAAGTCTGTCTTCAACTCTAGCAAACTTCCTTGGATCCTTTTGAATTATGAAGATAGCACATGTCCTTGTTTTTCAGTTGACATTTTGTTGTAAGTCATTTCAGTGATAAACTCTGACAAGTTTTAAAATAATAACCACTGGTTCAGGATTAAAGATTCTGGTCATCCCCAAAGCTATACACATACCCCATAATTTCTTAAGGGGGGAAAACAGGCCCCCCAACCCCAGTCTGCAGTTTGCTTTGCTTTTCTAGCTTCCTTATTTTGTTCCTCATCTGCTGTTCTTCCAGCTCATCGGCCTGCTAACCTGACTTTATAGAGCAGATCTGATGAGGGCATGCATAGCTTTACTCCCCTTCAAATGACCCTCTTCTTTTCCAGAGCCTGTACTGCTTTACTTCAGTCTTTCTGATGTACTGTCCCTTATGATAAGGACAAGATTTGCATGACAGTCACTACACCTCTTCAGACAGTTGCTGTATTCCTATATAAAGGGGGTTGATTATAACATGACACATGATGACATTTTTGTCAGTGACAAGCTATCCAAAGTGGCCCCCATGTCGTCTTGATGGATCCAAAAAAAATCATAAAAATCACGTATTTTTATTGCCAAAGTATTTTATACCAAAGTGTGTAAATACATATCATTGTATTCTGATTTATGAGTGTTTTGCTTGCATGTGTATATGCTTGTGCATCACATGTGTGCATTGGCAGGAGAGACCAAAATGAGGCATTGGATTCCCTGAGACTGGAGTTAACAGATAGCTGTGAAGTACCATGTGGATGCTAGAAATTGAACCCAGGTCTGCAAGAGCAACTAGAGCTCTTATTGCTGAGTCATATCTCCAGCACAATGTTATAATTTCTTATGTCATGTAGTATAATAACATGCTGTTCAGATTTGTAGCTTAGGGGGTATAGGTTATCCCACATTGTCTAGATAAGGCTGGACTATCTAGCCTTTTGTAAGAACACTTAATATTAGCACTGCAGTGAAATCATTAACCCAGTTCTCATAATTTGTCCTTGTTACAAACACTGTAGGGCCCTCCTAAGTGATTGTGAAGATTAAATGAGGAATGTAATTAAAATCAAAGGAAGTAATAGTTTACAATGAATTCTTAATACACTATCAAACTTTAAAAAAAAAAAAAAAACCTAAATACCCCATTGGCTCTCCTACATTCTAGAAGTGTAAAATATAAAAGTATATTTTATAGTCTAATCAAACTGTTGTTTGTTTCTATATGGTATCTTTTTCTGTTTTCTTCTCAGGTTTTGAAAGTTGTAGCAATGGTGTAATATCAAATAAAGCACATCAATCATATTGCCATAGTAAACACCAGTTATCCAGTTTGAATGTACCAGAGCTAAACAGTATCAATGTGTCAAGGTCCCAGCAAGTTAATAACTTTACCAGGTAATAAAGTGATTTCACTAACGTTTGTATTAGTAGAAACTGCCAGGGCATAGATGCCATCTTCCCTGATAATGTTTGAAGAATTTTTGTGGTCCACACTAGGGCCTGCAGCTCTGAGCACCTAAAAAGTAAAAAGATGGGGACTATTCCTCTAGGTTTTTAACTTCCTTGTGTGCAGAGCTCTTCTTAGCTCTTCCTTTTCCTACTATGTTGTTCCCTCTAGGAAGGTTATAAGGGTGGATGTTGGGCTGTGTGCATTATCTTTCTGTCAAGGACAGTGAAGTACAGATGCTTTGCATTAGCATGACAATAATATTGAGGACCTGTTTGATACCAAACATGCTGCTGGCTATGTCTGACTTCTAAGGTTAGAAAGGAGATGTATCTTAATAAAGTACTCTGGCCTTGACACACTCAGATTTAATATTCATGCATTCTTAAAATCCATGCAGTATAATCACTTGAATACAAAAGCATCCAAACAAATGTCTGCCCAGTAATGTAGCATTTGAACCTGGTTCATACCAATTTGTTCCTGCAACTAGAACCAGAAACACTGCATTTTTAAGCAGTGTTCTAAATTTCTTATTGAATGAGAACCCACTGTTAGCATGGAATCTTATAGCAAACTTGATTTTGCAGAAAGTTTTTTTTTTTTTTTTTTTTAATTTATATTTGGAAATTGACTGCAACTTCTGGGTTATCTAATCTATCACATGACTGAAATCATAAAAGGTAATGGTATATGGTACAGGATGGGGGGCAGGCAGTGCACAGAAGCCTGAGAACAGCAGAAAAAAAGAACTGCTAAGCAGGGTGGGTACTCATTCACAATGAAGATGACCTATTAGAAAAATAAAGAAACAAATTCTCAATAGAAAATAAAGATGTTAATTAGAACTTTATACTTGGTACTTTATTGTTGACAGAGTGCTGCCTTTGGAGGTAAGATTACTGTTGGTCTGTGTTTTCTCTTAAGATGCTTCCTCCTTGACAGGAAGTTGCACAGTAAACTTGTTCTTGCTTAGCTTTAGGGTAGATGATGCAGCATCCTCCTTCACAGTAGAGAAGGAAAAGACAGCAAACTTAGCAACTGCTTTTTAAACTGCTAATCAGTAAGAAGTATTTGTACTTGGGTAGTGGCTATTCTGCACCAGTTTTGTGAAGTCAGTAAAGATGGCATTAACTGTTTAAACCATTTTACAGATGTATAGCCGAATATCAGAAATTAGATTTTTTTTTACTTATTTATTTTAAGGTCACTGTTTTAGATAGTAAGTTGCAGAGCTGAAAGTTCTTACCAGGATTTCTGACTTATGAACTTGTGCTTTTCCCCTCCCATTGTCTGAAATTCTGAAATATCCTGCCCACTCACTTCTGTTCTGGCCATAAGACCCAAAAAAGGTGTGACCTCTTGTGGGTGACCTAGATTTGCCCTTGCTTTCTACTGTCACACTCCGTGCTCCTTCTGATTAACAATCTTCATAGCACCGATGGAGACCACTCTGGGACACATGCACTAACTGAGCACAGACCATTTACTCTTGGAGAGTGGTATGATATCTTAGTCCAACACCAAACAAGCCTTAAGGCATGTTTAAAATGTGTGTGAATGGATGGGTGAATGAGTGAATGCCTCTAATACTAAATCAGAATATCCAAAATCTTTAAAAGCTCATATAATTAAAAACTGAGACAGTGAGGATTTTAAAATTTTGAATTTATTTTTCTAGTTAGGAGATTACTTTAATAAAGGAACTTTTTTCATATTGAATGCTCTATAGTCCTGAATCCTTTTCCCCATCGCCCAGGTCTGTGTTTACTTTATAGATTTGTTGCACAGGAAGTAGTGATGGGGGTTTAATATGTATGTACACACCTCTACTCACATACCTGAAGCTGTTAACTAGTGGGTTATTGGTACTAGGGTTTGGATTTTTTGTTGTTAGCTATTTTGTTCTGTTTTGTTGGTTTATTTATTTAATATATTTTGCTTTTATAATGAGAAATGTCCCTTTGCCACATTTCCTCAGTTTTCACCAGTTATTCTATTTGGGTTAAGTGTTGCTTGATAGACATCTAAAGACTAAAGCATTTATTGTCTTTTTAAAGCCTGAGTGGATCTGGAAGGGCATGTATGTAGCAAAAAGGTGTTGGTACAATGCAGGATGAGCAAGCATGAGAACTTGTCCACAAGTTCTGGCTACTGTTGAGAAATAAAGCTTTGTTGAGCTGAGCATGGTGGTACATACCTGAGATTTCAGCTACTTAAAAAGTGGAAGCAGAGGGATCCCAAATTCAAAACCTGGGCAACTTAGAGATCCCATTAAAATAAAAATGAAACTAATCTAGAGAGTAATAGTGCTGTTTAGATCTAAGAAGGTGGGAGCTGATGAGCTACAGGAGTTTGGATTTTGTTTGTTTTTTATTAGTTACTTTTGAGGTAGTAACATTTTTAAAAAGCAAGGACAGGGACCAAAAACAGTTTCATTAATGATGGAGATTTGGAAAAGTCTCGAAGTAAACAAATACTGAGGGCAAGGAAGTAGAACCCCAGTGGATTCTCTGAGCCCGATTTATCAGTTTGGAGAACAGAGTTTCTCCATGAAATGCTGGGAATGACTCTTGGGGTCAATGGAAAGGGTTGTCTCAGGGACAAGAAAAGAAGTACAGATCTGAGTTTGAAAAATAAGAATTATGCTGTTTTTTGTTTTTGTTTTCATCTTAGTGTAAAGTTATAAGAATCACTACGCTTTTGCACATGTGCTTCTGCTCCTTCATTTCCGGGAGTTCAAATTTGTTTAAGATCAGTTAAGTGTGTGCTTTGATACATTTGAGACCTAACCTTGTTTACCTCATTTGCAGATTGCTATCGTCTTATGAAAATTGGTTTTTGTAGGCTACATAGTTGTCTAGTAACTTATCTTAAACTAATTTCTAAAATTAGGTTTGTTTTTTCATTTTCAGTAATGATGTAGACATGGAAACAGATCACTACTCCAATGGAGTTGGAGAAACTTCATCCAATGGTTTCCTAAATGGTAGCTCTAAACACGACCACGAAATGGAAGACTGTGACACCGAAATGGGTCTGCAATGATATCTCTTACATTTTAAAGTTAAAATGGTAGCTACAAGGTTATACTTTTACTTGGACTGATTCACAGCTAAGCATTAGCCAGATTTCAAAGATGAAACATCTCACTTGACACTCTTTGTGAGCATAGGTTGCTGGAGAGAGCAGGCACCTTTGGGCTCCTGAGGGGAGGTGCCAGTCTTGAGGGCTCTGCTCTGGTGATGTCTCGTGTACCTAAAAATTTCAGGAGTGAAGGCTGGAGATAGCATTTTTTATATTCATTTCCAATGTAGTCAGTAAGACCAAATGGGTAGAAATTATGTTGTAAATTTCAGTTAAACTGAATCTCTTAAATCCACTAAATGTAAGCATATGACAAATACAGTGCCATTCTCCCACTTTCAGGCAACACCTTAATGATGCGTTTGAATACTTCACTTTATTGATAATGCTTTTAGAGTTAGATAGTCAGCAGATATCCTTATCACACAGGGAAAATGATTGAAGCTTATAAATTATTTGTGGAATTCACTTCAGTGTTGGAGTTTGTATTTGGAGACTGAAAAATAATCACTGAAGTTGTTTAAGGGATAGCCTAAGCTGATCTTTCCTGCTAATGTAAGACCCTCTATGTAGAGAGACAAAGAAACACACTGGACAGGGGCAAGAGTCCTAGAGCCAGATTTACCTGGATTTGAAAGCTGCAACTGCCACTTACTAGTTGTTTGACCTTGGACAGAATATTTAACTGCTCTGTACCTCAGTTTTTTCATCTGTAAAATGGATAAAATAAATCTCCTAGGTCATTGTGAAGAGCAGATGAGTTCATCTGTGAAAAGCTAATTATAGCAAGTTCTTTGTAAATGTAAGCCATTCATCATCATATGAATGCTGTTACTAGTAGTGATTTTTATGGGTACTCTGTTGTTGATTACTAAGTATTAATTAACAATGTATAATATAAAATATTTCTAAAGATAACATTGTTCTTAATGATTCAATTGGGTTTTTTTTTCATTAGTAAGATATATTATCATTAGTGTTTCTATTGGGGTCTTAAGTTTCAAAGAACATTTTGTTTTTTCTCTTTCCTATCAGTTAAAGCCTGAGAGGAAATTACTGTATTTCATAGTTGGTCTGTCTGTCTGTCTGTCTGTCTGTCCATCCGTCCCTCTCCTCCTTCCCTCCCTCCATCCCTCTATCCTCCCCTTCCCCTCTCTCCCCTTCTCTCTCCTTCCCTCTCTCTCCTCTCTCTCTCGTTTCATGTTGTTTCATATAGTTTTGGGGAGTTCCACTTAAATTTACATGCATATCCTGAAAGGTTCTTGCCTCTTAGTTGCATTAAATGTTGGTTCCCAGACTCTTGAAACAGATAAAGTATAGCTTTGAGTTACAAAGTTCCATATAAAAATATTTTGAATCCCTGTGTTTAAGCAGCCTGGCATGATGATACATGCCCTTGAGAGGCCAAGGGCAGCCTGACAAGATCTTGTCTCAAGAATATACATATATCTGTGTTTAGATGAACTGCTAAAAAGTAGTTAGTTACTAATGAATATACAAAATGTTACAGAAAAAAATTGTATTCTCTCCTTTTTTTCCCCATTGTTTTGCATTCAATAAGTAGTGAAATAGCTGTTGGTTTTGCTTATAGAAGTTGACTCCAGTCAGTTAAGACGCCAGCTGTGCGGAGGAAGTCAGGCTGCCATAGAAAGAATGATCCATTTTGGCCGAGAGCTACAAGCCATGAGTGAGCAGTTGAGGAGAGAATGTGGCAAGAACACAGCAAACAAAAAAATGTTGAAGGTAAGAATGCTGCTTGCTTTCTGTGATAACATGGGGGAGGTATATTTTACCTAACTATTTTAGAGGTTTCTGTCTGTTCCCACTTGCCTCCATTGTTCCTGAGTCTGTGGTACGACAGAACCTTAGTCAGGGAACTCAGTAGAGCAAGGCTGATAAACTATACCCTTGGCAGACAAGCCTCTAGTGATGGATTCCTTTCAGGTAGGCTTCACCTTCTCCAGTTTCCATTTTGTCAGATTAATCCATTGATGACCTTAGAGCTCTCGTGTGTAGTCAGACATTTCTTTCCCACTTGCCAGTCAAATAAACAACATAGAGACTGAATATTAACTTTAAATGCTAGGCCAATAGGTCAGGCTTGTTACTACCTAACTCTTGTAACGTAAGTAACTTATATTAATGTACATTCTGCCTCTTGGCTCATCTTGCACATCGTCCCATTTCTCCTCCATGTCTTGCAAGCGACTTCTCTCTTTGCCCCTTTTCTTCCCAGTGCCCTTAGTCTGGTTCTCCTGCCCAACCTCATCCTGTCCAGCTGTTGGCCAGTCAGCTTCTTTATTAAACCAATCACAGTGACATGTATTCACACAGTGTGAAGGAATATTCCACATTTCCCCCCTTACTGTCTAAATAAAAAGAAAAGTTTTTAATTTTAACATAGTAAAATTATATATGACAAAACAGTCATTAAGCAAGAATTATAATTTCAATATCTAGTTCATTTTTATTTGGCAAATTTAGAGAAAATACTCTATTATTTATCTTTGTGAGTCTAAATTTTATACCTAATTTACCTTTTATTATGCCTAAGGAAAATTTTATGACCATATAGTTTTCAACTCCATCAAAGACCCCAGAAGAGTGAAATATTACCTAGTGACAGGGACGTCTGGCTGCTTGAAAAGTCATCCTAGGTTCTTCTGTAATATTGGACCATCCAACTTTGGCCTACAAGCATGGTAAATCTGAAAGACATTTTTGAGAAGCAGAGAATTTTGAAGGACTGTCCTACCATGTCTTGGCAAAGTTTGGCATTTGCTTTTTTTTTTTTTTTTTTTTTTTTTTTTTTTTTTTTTTTTTTTTTTTTTTTTTTTTTTTTTTTTTTTTTTTTTTTTTTTTTTTTTTTTTTTTTTTTTTTTTTTTTTTTTTTTTTTTTTTTTTTTTTTTGTCATCCTGCTGGTCAAGTTTGGACAGTAACTGTCACCAATTGAGGACAAGGCAGTCTCTTTGCCCAGATAGCTACTTTTGCCATAAGAAAGCAAACTCTTATAGAGTTTCTTTACCCATCATCTTCTGAAGTAAATTGGTGCTGCCAGGAGCAGACTTGTCTCACTGTCAAAACAAGTCTTTCATTATTAAAACATTTTAAATGCCATATTTTGTAGGTCTTTGAAGTATTTGAAGACCATCTCTCAATATATCTGTTTAACCTTGAAAACATACCTAATATGACTACAAGTTTGATTATTATAGATGACTAACTACTAACCTGTATTTTTAATTATACATTACATTCTTAAATGAGTTGCATAATACCCCAAAGAAGAATAGAAACATACATACAGTATAGCAAAAATAACCTTAAATTTGTATTAATAAACCAAAATCCATACCAATGTAAAATATTTAAGACTAGTAGTTATTTTTCATTTTAAAAGTAGATTCAATAATCTACCCTTTTATCCTATCATTTCTATATTCTCCCTTTTCAGAATGAGATCCTGAATCTAATCTCCTTTGTTCAGTTTTTTTTCCTGACCATTCCCAATAACAACATGTAAGCAACCCCCCAAACAATGACAAACACCCATAATCCAATGAATAACCAAAACTCACCCTTACCCTTTCTCTTGGGAATGTGGGTGTCATTCTCTACACTATTCCCTATTGTCTGTGGGTGCTGATATCTTTGGGGAAACCTTAAAAAAATACAGATAATTGTTAGGTCTTGGCTGGAATAGTTTGTGAGGCTGGACCATCTCAGCCAGCATCCTTGAAACTGTTTTAGATGTAGAATTCTGAGAAGACTGTAACAGAAGCATTTTGAGATACTAGTTCACCTGAGCCATCCATTTTCATTGGTGTCTGGTCCCCTTGTTTTGAAAAGACATAAACTTTTAAAGGTAACATACATGTTTGTATTAATGCAAGGATAGACTGTGTGTTATACATAAGTTAGCCAAAGTTTTTTTGCAAACAGTTTTATGTTTGAGTAGTTTTGTAGCTTTTTGTTATCTTCTTTTTTTTTTTAGGTTTATTTTTTTATGACTTGTAGTCAGGATTTTCAAGGTGTCTTCCTTGATCAAACTTCATCATCTTTAACCTGAAATGAATCCACAGCCTTTTATTTCTTGGGAAAAATATATAGTTGGTTTAATTTAGCAGCTTTCATAATCCAATGTTTTTTAGCAACTCCCAACCCCCAATAATTAAAGACAAAATAAAATACAGGATCTTAGGCTCTGTATTTTTTCATTTTTATGTGGCTTTTTTCTTTTATATTACTTTACTCCCTTTTAGAAGGACTTTATTGTTTTAAAATTGTGCGTTTTTATGACTGTCTGTACATGTTTTTTTAATCTCCCAAGCTTATGTATATTTTTAAATACATTGTAACTTCTTTAGAGGTTTTTTTTTTTTTCCCCATCTAGATCTGTCTTTACTGAGTATCAGTATTGTTTTTAAATCACATGAGAAAGTCTTAAACTGTTACATTAGTTGCCAGCATGGTTCAGCTTAGCACATGGCATTGACAGCTGTCTCCTCCCATTCCTGGTTCCTTGGGAGTTTAGCTTCATGGCAGAAGTATTGGTGCGAGCCATGTGTAGTGCCCTAGCTCTAGGAAGTTTTTGGTTCCACACTAAGTATTGTGCAGCCTGCTGCTCATAAGCCCTATTTAAAAGAGCCGTGCTTATTGGCAGCTAACAATGAACCAAGGAATCCACCTCTTAAAGAAGCTATGCCTCTGTTTGTCATTAGTATGGCACCTACCCAAGAAAAGGCAGTTAATAGGAAGCAACATTTGGCTCTGTTTTTGTGTGCTTGTTTTTAAATTTTGTTAGGACTTCTGTAGAAATTCCAGCCCCACATTGGAATGCCACTCATGGCCCATTCACCTTTTAGTGACTTCACTTCTATATGGGGACCGAGTCTTTTTTGGAGACAGGGCTTCTCTATATTACAAGCCTGGCTGTCTTGGAACTCAGACGAGGCTGGCCTCAAACTTATAAAGGTCCACCTGCCTCTACCTCCCAAATGCTGAGATTAAAGGGATGCACTACCATGCCCAGCTTTTTAATGTTTTTGTTTTTGTTGTGTGTGTGTGGGGGGGGTGTCTTTCACATATGAGCTTTTGGGGAATATTTCACATTTAAAACTCATATGATTTTCCCTTGAGACTTATAAATGTGTCAAGAGGCTCCAAGATACAGTTTTAATAAACATTGAGCAGTGTCCTAAAAGTTCTTAGGATTTGTATCTGGAATTTCTCCTCAGAACTTTGCCCATTTGTAAGTGCCAGCTGTTCAGCAGAGCAGTACAATGTCCCCTGTATAGTGCTGCTGAAACTTTATGGACTTGAGGTGTATTTTTTAGTTAAATATTGTTTCAGACTTGCAGCAAATTAAATGGATTTTAGGGGGAGCAGTGAGGGAGTTGACAATCGTCTTTCATGTCCAGAATGGTTAAAATACATTTTGAAGTATCTTCTGGATATGTCCATGGTGGATGGGATAAAATTTCAGTAAAATAACTATAGTTTTGTGTATTAGTTGAAGATGGGAGTGCTTTCCTTGTTAAGTTAGATCACATTTAATTGTATTGATTTTTGAGTATTAAAAAGTTAAATTGTTAAAGATAAAATAAACATCACATACCAAAATTACAGAGACCCATAGACTATATAGTACATCTCAATAAACTGCCATATAGTTAGAAGAGCCATTCTGAAGCTATGGGACTTCACATTGAATTTAACATTTCCACTATCAAATATATCTTATGTACATATCCATCACCACCAGAAACAAACAAACAAAAATATCTATGAAAGAAGTAGCACTAAAAGGTTTTTATATCCTCTTTATAACTCCCATCTATTACCTGCATTCCACCCATAATTGTGTTGATTCTGGCCTCTTGATAGGGCAGAATACCAAGAGCAGGAGCTCATGGTAGAGAAAAAACAAGGAAAAGGAAGAAACTGGGAATCATCTGTATCCTTCAAAGACATGGTCCCAGTGACCTACTTCCTGTATGTTGCTGGGTCCCATCTCCCAAAGTTTCTAGGGATCTTAAAAATAGCACCACCTGCTGAGATAAAGCATTAAACTTAGGAGCCTGTAGGAAACATTTTATATTCCAACACAGCATAGATAGCCTAGAAAGCAACAGGAGATATTGTCCACTTTTGTGACTAAAGATTGAATATTATAGGAAAGGGCAAATGACCACTGGTATTTGTTCTGGACCTGAACTCAGAATTTAGTGATCAGCAACTTGTAATCGTACCTAATACTATAGCCTTGACCAGAACTATGGCTTTATGCCAAGGGTATGGCAAATACATACTTGCTCAGTAGCCTCAATTAAAGGCATTATAGCTTACATTTCAGTAGATAAGGTAGAAAGAGAAGTGTAGTTACCACACCACATCATCTGCTGTGTAGCATAACAGTTATGTTTCTTGTGGTAACTGTCGTTAATCAAGACAGAGTTAAATTACTGTTTGGTACTGGATATAAAAGAATTGATAGAAATGGATATTATGTTTTAGGAAAGTGGCTGTCCACATTTGCCTTAGATGTTCTAATGGCCAGATAGATCTTTCCTAACTCTTTCATTTTAAGTCTGTCTCATGAATATATCTGGATACACAGGACCAATGCGCATTGCTATGGAGTTCTTCAGACCTCCTTGGTCAGGATTGCTAAGAAAAAAGTTAACATTTTGTCTCTTTATTAAGTTTTTAGGTATGTAAATAGTACTTCTTTGCTAGATACTAAAAGCTGCTTTAGGACAATGGTTCTTAATGTTTTGGATGCTTCTTTAATCCTTTATAAATTGTTGATGGAGGGAGGCTGAAAATTTAGCTCAATAGTTAAGCACTTACCTGTGCTGCAGGCAGCTCTGGCTTTCCCCTAGCACTATGCGCCTCTGCTCCCCCAACAAAGTTTATAAGGATTTTTTGTTTATATGGGTTACATCTATTGCTATCGATGATATTAGGAGCTAAAACTAAATTTCCAAAAATCTGGGCATTTTTATTTAAAAAAAAAAAAACTATTCCTACTTAAATGAGAAATAGAATTATTTTCATTTTTTCAGGACTCTAATGTTTAATAGATGAGCTGTATTCTCAGACCTATTTCTTCATTGAATCTAATAAGCAGATGGATGAATCAGACAATCATATATCTGGGAAATGAGCAATGAAAGTGAAAAGGGCAAGAAGTAAAACCTTAGTGATCCTAGGTATAGTTTTGAGTTTGACACCCTCTTATAAGGGGCACCAGGTGTCTCAGAGCCACATTATTGAAAATGTCTTATTTAGGTGATATTTGAGAATTTGAAATGTTTTCAAGAATTCTTAAGTTTTTTCTACTGAAGTCATTTAACTGTGTATGCTGTCAAAACCCTGTGCTTAACTGAGCTGGATGAAGGAAATGTGTGACTTGACTACTTTTGAATATTTAAGATTATACTTCATTTTACTGTATCCTTGGTTCTCATTTAAGCATGAAACTCAGAAAATATCATTGTGTGACCATATCTCAAAGGTATTTCATGATTACACTGACTTATATAAAATCAATTCATCATGTTTTTCTATAATGATAATGGTTGGCTTTGATTTTGCACTTGTGACTTCTGAGCAGCTACGTCTTTGGGAGGCTATAAAGATCTGAGCTGCTTCCCCCTCGTTTTCCAAACTTACCTGGCTTCTGATAGGGATGAGGGCAAGAGAATCTGAGGAAAGTGGAAGTGTAGTTGAGGTTTTGAAACTATTCCTCTTTATTCTTTATTTGAAATTAGTATGATTATAGGCTGTTTTTCTTTAGTATTTGAGGATTTTTAGAACCTTTTAGATCACACATGTAATTATCAATGAAGAGGTTATGTCTTAAATACATTCAACAATTTTGTTCTTGTGCAAACATCATTGTACACTTCACACAGACCTAGATAGTTTAGTCTGCTACACAGCTAGCTATTTGGTGTGAGTGTATTGTGACTGGCAGTGTTTATACTTTGTTAATACGTTCTCAAACACATGAGTAATACTGACATGATGTCAGTAGGCAATAGAAATTGCCCAGCTACGTTATAATCTTAAGGGATCATCTTGTATGTGCAGACTGTCAGTGGCCTAGACATCTTTATGCAGAACAGTTGTACACACAAAGAAAATGGTTTGAAGTTAAAGGGTAAACTTTTGTTCTTTTTTTATCAGAAGGGCAGTGTTCTTTTTCCTTCATGTGCATATTACCACTCTAGAGTAAATGGCTAGGGGGTTCCTACAGCTGTGAGCTGGACCTGTGTCTGGACCTTTGTCCTTCCAGGTCTCAGTCTTCTTTTCCTCATTTCTAGTCATCTTTGTTCTTCATAGCCTATTTCTTCCAGCAGCTCTCAAGGAAGCTGCCTGGATTGGTTGGTTTGACAATCATTTCTTCTTGGTCAGCAGTGACTCAGACCATGGCCTCAAGGTGCTTTCAGTATAGCAGCTGAAAGAGAAATAGGGACAGCGAAGATTCACAGTATCTACAAACTGCCCTGGCTCTCAGATCAGAATGATTGGGTTGATTGGTTTGAGACTATATTTCCCTCAGAAGTTCTTTCTATTGAAGTGGTCTTTTTCTTGAAACTGAGGTATAACCTGTAGTCACACTATATTTTCAGCTGTGTATCTTACCTCCCACATGCACATATTTCACCTAATTAGTGATTATAGTGCCACCCTTTTCTCTTAAAACGGGGTCCCATTGTGTGGCCCTCATTAGTTTCAACATTCAAACCCTTCCTTCAGCCTCCTGTGGGTTTTTTGTTTGGTTCTGTTTTATCAAAGTGTCTCCCAGTTTCTAGACCTTATTTATTTATAGTTTGGAAGTGGTTATGCTGACTTGCTGTCCTTTGTGAATTGCTGTTTTGTTTTTATGTCAAGGAGTTTTTGTGACACCTTTATATACATACATCTTTGTTTCTTTAAAGATTTTCCACTGAGATAATTTTTTTTAAGAAATTACCAAGAAAGGCTATAAATGTTACTGTGGCTCATGCTGTGTGTTGCTAGATTGCATTCAGAACTTTGTACCAGTGAGCCAACAGTGGTAATGGATTACAGGAGTAGCACTAGGGAGGCCTTCACCCTCTCTTAGGGGTAACACTTGGTAGTTTTAGAATTGGTTATTTGCACAGCATGGCAGGGTAAAAACATATTGCTTTCCTAATTTCCTTTGTGTTCTTCAACTTTCTAGGTGTTTATGCTTGAGAGTTTGGTGCTAGTTTCTTGCTTAGAGCTTTACTCTGCCCTTTTTTTTTTTTTAATCTTTTTAAGTTTTTTTTTAAAAAAAAAAATTCATACCAACCACTGTTCCCCCTCCATTCTCTCTTCCCTGTCATCCCCGAGGTTCCCCCACTCCATCCTCCCATCTATTCCTCAGAGACGTTAAGGACTCCCAGGGTGAGTTAATGCAGTCTGATATGTCCAATTGAGGTAGGGCTGAGCAAGGTGTTTGTTCCTCTGTAGGTAATGGGCTCTAAGAAGCCAGTTTGGGCAATAGGAATAAATTCTCAATCTGTGGGTTGTGAGTCCTTTGGGGGTCATATATTAGATATCCTATTATTTATAACAGTAGCAAAATGGATTAAGAAGCAGCAACAAAAATAGCTTTATGGTTAGGGGTTACCACAACATGAGGAACTATATTAAGGGTCACAGCATTAATACTGCAAAAAACTAAGCTGTATTTTGTGGTGTTGCTCTGTGGGTCTTCTCAAGTCAATTTTAATCCATGCCAGGCCCCTTTCTTTAAAGTCCCATTGACTCCCTTATGGCAGGCATGTTTTCATCATGTGTTTTTGGAGTATTTTAGCATCTTGCCCCTCCTTAGCCATGCATTTTTCTTTCTCAGCCTCAGTTTACATGTTTTCATTAAGTCAGTAGAAATGTGCTAGAAACAATGATTGGGTTCTGGTTGTTGCTATGCACCTTGCCTAGTAGCTGTGCTTACCAAAGAAAGGAAAATTTATCACTTACTGATAAGTACATTGAAAGGGCACCTCTATCTTATGGCACTATGATCTTTACCTGTCACTGTGCCTCAGTTACATCTATAGGATGGACATGCTAACCTCAGGTGAAAGCAGTTGAGGTGAATCCACTAGTGCCTGAAATGTCTTATAGAGTATTGCCTAGAAATAATTTATTACAGCTGTTATTTTTTGTGAGTTTTTGTTTTTAAATATTAAGAGGGGTTGAGATTTTGAGACTTCAAAAATCTGCCTTTTTGGTGGTGTCAAGGAGTATGTAGCTCCATGAATACTTTTATACTTGGTTCTATATACTAGTCACTCATTGGACATATTCTTGGTATATCTTTTAAGATGTACTTCTATGGTGGGAATGACACCTCATTAGATGGCTATGGTTTGCCGGATAAATTAATGTTGATGAGAGAGAGCATAGTCTTTAGAAATAATGTGACTAATACCAAGTTAGCTCTGTGGGATATGGACTGTTCTTTGAACGGTAAGCTGGTGGTAGGGTGTGGAAATGGGAACAGAACCACTAACTCTGTTAGACACAAAAGCATAGCCAGTACTGTAAGAATCCATTACTGTTGTCAAGCAGGTACAGAAAGGCTTTCTTATACACAACATCTATGAGTGGTTACTGGTAACTCTAAATGGTGTATTAAGAAAGTTCTATGTTTCTATAACTTTCATTATAATTGGCACAGTCTAACCTGAATGAAATATTCAGTAATAGGCCAGTGTATGAGTTGTGTATGTACTTAGTGGCATATGTATTACATTTTGTAGCATCAGACTAACCAGATTGCTTGATAGGTTGTGTGGATGATATGAGCCTAAGTACAACTGACCAGGAAGTACCCACACACACACACACACATACACCCTCTATTAGCAGACATTCATTAATGCTAGAGAAGGGGAATAGAGTCTCTTTGAGAGTCTGCTTGAGCAACTTAATCTAGATGATCTTCAGAAATTGCAGTACACAGTTTACAGAGTCCTAAGTTTACAGCCTCTGTGCCACCCTTCTTGTTCATGTTGGCACCCTGTTTGTGTTGGCAGTGGACTCTCTTGTCTGTTCATAGTTTGCATTTATTCATTTATGGGTGTGGCATATTACTCTGGGTCAGGCTATTAATTTGGCATACAAATACAGAAGCATTAGAATTCTTAGTTACAATTCTGTTGCTGTTGAAGGGGCACCAAGGCAATTCTTACAAAAGAATTTAATTGGGGGCTTGCTCACAGCTTTAGAGAGAGTTCGTGATCATCATGGCAAGAAGCAAACAGGCATGGCTGTAGAGCAGTGGTAAGACAGTGAAAAGAAAGCTATGTGCCAGTTGTTTTAAAGTAGCAAGAAAAGTTGTTCCAGTGTAGTTGAAAATAATATACTGAATGTCTGCAAGACCCATCTTGGCTTTATTTTTTCCACTACAAAACTTGAGAGGCTATTCAATGAGATACGTCCAGTTCTACATTTGTTTAGAATTAAGGCAGGCTTTATTAATGTCAACTTTACATCACATGTAGTCACATGTGATAAAGCACCTGGATGTTTGGTCTCTTGTTTCTTCAGTATGAGCCCATTCCTTTGGACTTGGTTTAATTTCCCCATTTTGCTTGTGTTGCAGAAGTGGTAGGGGCATGGCAAAAATAAACAAGAGCGACTGTTCACAAGAAAACTGAAAACCAGTTGCACTTTATTGTATAGTCTGCTTTCTGAAACATAAAACGTATTTAAAGGTTATAGTCACCTAATGTTTTAAAATTGTACTTATTAACCTTCCAACCTGGAACCACTGAGCACATCAGCTGAACTGTCTGAACTGACATTGTTTTCAACAGGATGCATTCAGTTTACTAGCATATTCAGATCCTTGGAACAGTCCAGTTGGAAATCAACTTGATCCAATTCAAAGAGAACCTGTGTGCTCAGCTCTTAACAGTGCAATATTAGGTAAGTAACTAAAGCAAGACAACTAGACTTCAGCTATATTCTCTGAATATTTGAAAGGATATTGTCCTAACATTAGTTTCAGTAAAACATTAATCTTTTTAAGATACAGAAAACTTCCTCCATATCAGTCAGATTACATGAATTCTGATATTGTATATCTTGGAATTTTTGAAAATAGTTTTTGTCTGTACGTATATAAGCACTTAATGAGCCTTCTCATTTAGAATAAAGTATTTGGGCTATCTTTGTGGTTAAATGAAAAACCCTACCATAGAGGTACTCTGTAGCTCGTAGCCCTCAACTTTGGGACTGGGAGTAATAGGCAGTGTTCTTTTAAATTCTTTAATTTACTGGGCTTAAGCTCCTCCCATATCATCATTGGGGTGAATTGTGGAATTTGAAATATGAGACCTTTGACTGGCCCAAGTAGGAGAGGTGGCTTTATATTAACAATATAGGAAGGTACAGAACCTCCCTATGTCAGTAGTTTTGTTTAATGAGCTGATCAGAACTTGGTTTGACTGCAGTGGAAGGAATTTGGGCATGTTTACCAAGAGTTCTGGTAGTTGACTAGAGAACTCAGGAGTCTTAGCTGGTAACACCCTGATACTACACTCTGTGCCTTTTGACTCAAAGTATTTTTAAAAGGGATGAAGCTAACCTTAGCTCTGCACATCCTAGGTTCTGCATAAGCAATACCAACTCTGGACTCAAACCCTTGCATTCAGATGAACCAGTCACTTAGGTGGAAGGAAAGACTTTTGTCTTTGGGGAACTAGAACCTATTGTTTAGTTAGTTTCTCCTTGTATCAGTATGTCACTGCTGTTGTAATAGTAATTACATACTGAACAAATACTTTTATGCAAATTCTGTAGTTGCACTCCTATATAAATATTACTGGGTTGATCTGCCCATAAAGCTTAATTTCTGAGCTGTTTTCTTCAAAAGTGATTTAGATAAGGATTATTTTATATCTGACTTTAGACTCTTCTCCAATAACAGTCCAGTTTAGAAGTTTGTACTGTTGTTATTTAGCCTGGTGAAGTTTGAGACTTTTATTCTGGAAAGGTGACAGCCCTGTCACTTGAGTAAAGAGTAATTTGGGCGTTCATATACTTGTATTGAAGGCTAATATTTATTCCAAGAATTTAAAGGAAGCATGAGGGCTCATATTTATCCTAAGTCTGATGGTAAGGGCCAATACTGCCATTTGGGAATAAGAGTAGTGGCCTTTGTGTAACAGTTTCTTAAATTAGGGTTTGTGTGTAGAATAATATGAATTGCTTTTCTGTGTTGTATTTTCAGTGGCCATAAGATTGACTTTGTTAGTAAAAATAAGAGAATTAACAGTGCTGACAGTGCATTGCAGGCAGTATCCTATTGCCAATTTTCTTGTAGCGGTTTTTTAATTTTTTTGAGTTCTTCTAATCAAATGCTTAGTAGCATTATCCAAGATACAAGTGTTAGTCTGGGTGTGGCAGGTACATAAAAGACTTTCGGGACCATGTAGAACTACTGTGAGACCCTGTTTTTTTATACACACACACACGTGTGTGTGTGTGTGGGGGTATATAAATAATACTTATTTAATGCTTACATTAAAAATGATAAGTTAAATAATCTTGTGGATGACTGCATCTTTCATGCTACTAAAGGACAGACTTATATGTAATGGATTATATATTAACTGTGTATGTGTTTCATATATCTTAAAAACTTAAAGATGTCTAAAACCAGAGTCTTCCTTGAACCTGGTGCTCCCCTTCCTTAGTCTTTAATAATTTTTCTTTTATATTTATCAATAAATATTGTATTTCAATAAACTTAGCCCTCAGATCCCTTTTTTTAAAAAAAAAAAAAAAAATTTTTATTCATTTGCCTTGGTGTTTGCCTGGAACTGGTAACTGAACTACAGACAGTTGTGAGCTACCATGTGGGTGCTGGGGATTGAACCCTGGTTCTCTGGAAGAGCAGTCAGTGCTCTTAACCGCAGAGCCATTTCTCCAGCCCGCCTCAGAGCCTTTTAAAATTAAACCATTATCTTCTCACCAATTTGCTCCATGATTTTATTCATGTCTTCTTTATTGTACCTTGTATGTCAAGTCCTCAGCTTTTCTGTGGTTTTCCTGCATCATTCAGAATTTTTTTCCTGCTGTACTGCAAATTCTGAATTAAGGCTGTAGATAATCAGATAGAGAGCTCAACAGCTGTTACAGCTTTGCTTCCATGAACTTTGCCTGACACCATCCCCAGGGAGAATTATTACCTTTGGGGTGGGTCCTGTGACCCTTAGCTCACTTCATCTTCAGTGTTTCTGCATGCTTAATCTCAGCACTCAGAAGGCAGAGGTAGACTTGATCTCTAAAGTTTCAGGCAGTCAGGCCTGGTATATATAGTGAGTCCCTATCTCAAAACAAACAAACAAAAAAACCACGCCTGTCTATGATATGATATCTGAGAAATACTTTGTTTAGATAGGAGTTTACCTTCTAATTCTAGGGTGGCTTTGCTCTGTATTCTGACAGCCATTCACTTGCTTCTCAGTAACAGTTGTGCCTTTAGAGACAGCTCAACAGCCCTCAATGGACTTTATAGGGTATCCTCACTGGATAAAGACATGGAACTGCCTTTTCTTGTTAATGTCTGCTGACCTTGGCTAAGGAGATGGGTGGTAGATTTTTCTTTTTTTAACCCTGAATGTCAAGTAGGTTACATCTTTCCAATCATGATTTTAGTGTGTTCGTGGTGGTGGTGCACACCTTTGATTCTAGCACTCAGATCTCCGAATTCCAGGACAGACAGCATTACAAAGACCATGGTGGGTTTTTTTTTGTTGTTGTTGTTTTGTTTTGTTTTTTAAATTAAAAATCTTAGTTCTGTAAGAACTTTTCTTAGAAATACCAATCTGCCTTGCTAGTCAGAGAATATAAATCCTCAGAAGGCACTGATATAGCAAGTGTTGTATTTCCCTGATTGAAAGATAGTTTTAAGATGGTTTATTAATTGCTATTTCCATTTTCTAATCCTTTTTTTTTCCTTAGAAACCCACAATCTGCCAAAGCAACCTCCACTTGCCCTAGCAATGGGACAGGCCACACAATGTCTAGGACTGATGGCTCGATCAGGAATTGGATCCTGTGCATTTGCCACAGTGGAAGACTACCTACATTAGCTATGCACTTCAAGAGCTCACACTTACATTGTGGCAAATAGTCAACATGGAAGTAGACCGGCTCTGCTGATTTGAAATTTAGATTTTTTTAATTATGTACTGGGGACAGGTTTTTGTCGCTTTACATTGCTTCCTAGTTTACAGCATGATGCAAATGATTTTCTAACTTAGTGTTAGGAGAAAATATTTTCCATCTTTTAACCTCTTAGTTGTCTAAGAGTTAAATATTACTGAATTTCAGACGTTCAAATTGATCATCAGAAATCCTTTAAAACAATTACCTAAAAGAAACCAAAAATCCTGCCTTCTTTGTTGGGGGGAGAAGGGGGGAGGAAATGGAACAAGTTGTGTTTGTGTTAGCATGTGGGTGATGTAAACTACAATTTGGGAGCTGTTCCGACCCCCGCTCCTGTGTAAGCATTCAATCAGTGTAACTTGCAAAATGCATAAACATCCGACAGTTTGAATTTAATAGTGTTGATGGAAGAAATCATTTTTAATGTGTACTGTAAAACTTGAAATACTCAGGAGCTGAGTGAGTATGTTTGTTGCTACTTACAATCCCGACCTGTTAGTCCCAGTAGTTTTGTTTTAACATGGTCTTTTTCAACTTTGTTTCCTGTTTAACTACAGATGACTTCTGTTGTAGACTCACAAGTTTAACTGTTGTATTATAACAGTATTACATGTCAACAGTGTGGTTATGACCTTTATTTATATAAAAACCAAATATTTAGTCAGTTTACCGTGTCTTAATTTAATCTTTGTACACCTTCCATTTTTAAGTGCTTAAATGAGTACTATATTGCAATAAAAATGTAGTGATATAATTAACCAGCCATTAAAAATTTACTTCTACAGATATTAGTGTCAATTGAATTTATGTATTAGGTTCTCATATACTTTAGAGCAATTAGCAGTAATGATTATCATCCTACATTAACAGCCTAATACTGTCTTCAGGTGATTGCATTAGTCAAATTCGATATTGTATGTGAAAAGAAAAATAGTTACAGTTCTTGTTAAATTCCTATCAGCCAAGTGAACCCTAGCTAATAAAATCTGGAAAGCTGTCCCAGAGCTGCCAAGACAGCTCAGACTGTAAAAAGGTCCTTGCTACCAAGTCTGATCCTTCACCCATGTGGGTAAACACACCATTTCTCCATTGCTAGACAAAGGTGCTGGCTAAAGTTTAAGTCTTCCCAACAGGTATTTATTTACCTACTCTTTGGACTTGATTTTCCCCTCTGCTTTTTAACAATGATGTATTCCCTGACAACAGAAACCATATTAATAAATACCAGAATAGCTTCACAGTTATACCAAAGACAGAGTGGATGGCCTCTTTTTTCCCCTCTCTTTTGCCCACACAATGATGAAAATATCCCTTTAACTGCTTTTCCCTCCAGGACGCTCAAGAGTATTCCAAAAAGAAATGTAGCCAGCTGCTTTCCCAGACAAAAACGTTTATGTTTTTTATGGTGATCATTTATAATGATTTATGAATATATGAATGGCTAGATTTGGAGGAATCAATCCTCTCTACACCAGATAATCTTAAATTCCATACATACAAAATACAGATTCTTCTTTTAGCTTTACTTCGATTTATAAGTCTTCTTTTTCATCTTTCTGGCCATCCACCGTTTTTTAAACCTCTTGGCATTTTGTTGTTTCTGAGTACCTACAATAGAACAACAGAAAGCTTCAATTAAAAGTCCTGAGAAACATAAGATTCAGATTGCTTTTTGAGTATGTAGTTTACATAAATGGATATACTATAAAAGTAGGTCTTATAATCATGACGCATCATCTCCTTCCAGAAACATTTCCTCTGTAAAATTAACAAGTCAAGAGAAGAAACTCCATCTTACCCCAAGTGCTGTTGAGAAACTGGGCTGCAGCCCTTTTCACTGGTAGCCTCTTATTGTTCAGTGATAGGAACTCGTTTACTAAAGGGAAGAATTACTTATCATTTATTTGTCATTGTGAAAGACAGACAGACAGACACACAGTTCATAAGAAAATTACCAGTAGTCCTCTTGGATTCTGAACCATATAAACAATTGTGGATGAAGTGTTTGGCTGCTTCTTGCCTTGAATCTCTCAGATCTTGATCTTTCAGCCTTACAGCCAAGTAGCTTTTAGTCTGACTGTTGATCGATATACAAAAAGGTCAAAATTAATTCTTCTATGTAATTCTGTGTATGTACATATATACGCATGTGTGGTACTGAGGAGGAGGGTCAATCAAAGGTGTCTCAGTTACCTGCATCCTTAACTCGACTTTTTATTTGGGGGTAGGGGTTGAGGACTGTCAAACCCAGGGCATCACAAGTGCCAGGCAAGGACTCTGTTACCCCTAGCCCTTACATGATTTCACAATGAAATAATCATTTTGTATGTGTTAAACAATACAGCTAAATTACATGCTATTTTATAAGAAAAAATACAAACACATTTTAAGGTAAGTTAATGGTACTATCAAAAATGGTTATTTTTTTTCTACAAATAACCATATCTGATGCACTACTACTTTCCCCTCATAAGAAAAGGAAACTACATCCCAGTGGAAAACAGAACAAAACTCATTACCTGACAGATTGAACTTTTTGTATTTTCACTTTCTTGGAGCTTCTTCCTTTTGCAGTGTGTTCGCTTTTCTTTTTCAAGGTAACTGAAAAATTAGAAACAACTTTGTGAATAGTATCTATATAAATTAACGCTTAAGGGCAGTCACTTCAGTGACTACATACCATGTGAGTACAGGTTTTATTTGGAAGAAATAGTGGGGAATAGGTTTAAGCCAAATTTGGCCAGGCCTAAAGGCCATAAACAGCCAAGAATACCTGCAAATGACTTCACCCTTACATGAAAAGTTAAATGAGACCAATTCATACCTTTTTTGTTTCCTGGTGACTTCTTTATGCTACGGGGGAAAAAAAAAAGTTCATAATGGCAAGCAGTGAAAAATACTCAAAACAAGTAACAGTAAGAACCATCATCCCTAATTACCATTTTCACTCATCAGTGCCACCAAGTAACTATACTCATTTGAGTATCTTCTCAGAATTTAAATCTGAGCACTGTTAGTAAGCATCCAAAAGTGTACGTACATTCAGAAACTCAAGAAAATGCTTTATATATAATTCAGCAGCACTCCTAATACCAAGTAAAAGGTGGTACTTATCACAACAATGAGAAATAACAGATTATTCAACAGTTTGGACACTGTAGACAGAAGGTGAGCTCTAGACAATTATCAAATGACCAAGCTGCCTCAAGTGAAGTGTAGAAGCAGCTGTACAGATCACAAAGAGAAAGTGATGGGGGAGGGAAGTGAGAAAGAAGGGGAGATACTTGAACTTGGTTATAAAAGACAAGGACTTCAAGTATCTGCTTACAATCTTCATGGAATTCAAGATCTGAATAACAGAAAAATAGCCAACTGTTATCCTGGTAAAAATGATTTCAGAGTTTACACTAAGGCCAGGTATGGTGTACACCTTTAATCCCAGCACTGAGAGGCAGAGGCAGTCAACTTTGAATTTGAGGATAGCCTGGTCTACAGAGGGAGTTACAGGACAGTTGGGGCTATTCAAAGAAACCCTTATCTAGAAAATGCACCAAGGAGTTCCAAGAGGTAGTTATTTAACTGATGGAAATAAAGATAAACATAACTCAAGCTTTGTGTTATATAAAAACAAAAACAAAAACAGACCACAGGGCACAGCTGCTAAATGAAATGGGGACGAGGGTGGAGGCAGGGAAAACCAGCTTAAAAGTTTGGATTTGCCAGGTGGTGGAGGAGCAGCCTTTAATCACTTGGGAGGCAGAGGCAGGCAGATCTCTTGAGTTCCTGGCCAGCCTGGTATACAAATCGATTTCCCAGACTGTTACATAGAGAAACCCTGTTTTGGGGGTGGGGGGGGATACAAAAAAGTTGGGATTTTAGGAGCTTGTGGTTAAGTGACTGCTGCACCATTAAATGCTAAGTTTTAAGTCACTTAGCACCTATCTTGCCCCAGAATAGATGCTAAACAAAGTTTACTTCAGGGGATCAGGAACTCCCCAAATCACTCTATAGCTTTTAAGTTTCGGCGGATTTCTTCAGTTATACAAAGATGGCTGTGCACAAATAGAAGCCCTGGTACTTACTCAGCCTCTGAAGCAGTAGTTAGTTGCTCTAAAACAGAATCTGGAAGCAGCTTTCTTTTCTTTTGGAATAAAGACATTTGAAGACAAGTTATTTAAGTGGTGTACAGGTATTCCCAGAGTTACTCAGCCCTGCATTCGCGCCAACACTGCCCTGCTACATTTAAGCTGTCAGAAAGAGTGAGCTTACAAAGCTCAAAACATTCTCTGTAATTGTGCCTACAGTAGTCCAACGCAAAAGTATCAGGCGTGGCCACTTTGATTGAAGTCAGATCTCTGGGATGTGACATAACTGATTATTCGTATGTGCCATTTTTACTTTACAAATCACATTTTCAGAGCCCTCGTTTTAGACTTTAAAAAGCTCAAGCAAACCCCACTACGTCTGGAAACCTACAAGGCAAATTCGTCAAGACCAGGTGAGTATCAGCGCTTCCGTGCCCACTTTGAATTGGGGCAAGTCATCAAGAAACATCAGTAGTCCTTGTCCCGCTCCAATCCTCTCCCCCAAAGAGCCTTGAACAGGGAACTAACTCTATTCCCGACTCTGGTTTCCAAAGCGACACGTCCCGCCCCCAACCTTCTGTTCGATGAACAGCTCCTCGCGTCGCTTCCTCTTCTCCTTCAGCAGCGTTTTATCCCTGAAAGGAGAGGAGACAGGTCAGCGGGGGACCAGCCCAGGGGGTCTCGAGGCGCCCCGCTTTCCGCCGCCGTCCCCCACCTGCGTGCACTTTCACGCACGCGCAGCTCCTCCTCCTTCGCTTCCGCTTGAGCGCTGGCGAAAGTCAGCTCCTCCGGGGCCTCGTCGTCTTCGTCCTCGTCCAGAGGCTCGGCTGCCGCACCACTGCTGGGCTGCCCGAGAAGCAGGCGGTGCTCCGCCTCCTCCTCCTCCGAGGCCGGCTGGTCGTCGTCCACCATCGCCTCCGCCGGCGCTGGGACACACACTGGACGCGACCGGAGCTGCACCATTGCCAACGGGAAGACGGCTCTCTGACCCTTGACCCGGAAGCAGCCGCTAGCTGTGCGCGCCGTGCGCTCTCCTCGCCCCCTGTTGGTCTGGAGGCCACAAGACGCACCTAGGCGCATGCGCGAAGGAGGGCGTGGCTCACGACTGTTGTGACCAGACAGTCTGGGTAGAAATGGGCAGGGCGTCGCTTTGCTCAGTGTCGCTCCCTGCTTTTTCCTCCCTCCCTCCCTCCCTCCCTTTCTTTCTTTCTTTCTTTTGTTGTTCCCAGGTTAATATGAACAGGGCAAGGGAGAAATAAATATTTAAGTGATCATCATTGTTGTGGGATGTATCCCACTGTATTCTGGGCATACAGGACCCTGTGGTCTCTGTCTCTTACCCGTTATAAAATACGGAATGATTCTTTATTCCCTATTTAAGCTTTGCATTTGGATGAGTTGTCCTCTCTAATATATGTTCTCCGATGCAGAACTGTTGACACTTCCAATCCTCGACCCATTCAAGGACCACAACACCCACCCCATGGGCACGCAAACCCTAATCTTGCAAACATTTCTGTCACTATTCTACACTGTAATAAATTCGCATGCTGGTTGCTTTAACCACTCTGAAACCATTGATTTCTAATGTATAATCATACAGTATATGTTCAACAATATGTATCTTGTTACATCATAACACACTTTGTACTTCTAAATCTTATTTTATTTTACTTAGAAGCAATTTCCAATTTAAAAATCAAAAGCAAGTGTGGACAAAGAAAACTTAATCAAGAACTGCTGGAGAAAAGGTAGACAGAGGTGGGAAGGGAGACTTTGAGCTAGATGGGGGTGGAGGTCTCTGAAACCTCAGGGCCTTGGTCAGATAGAAAATGCAAAAGAAAAACGTTCTCAGAGTCAAGCACAGTAACACACCCCTGAAATTCCAGCACTATAAATTCCAGGTCAACCTGAGCTAAAGTGAAACCATATCCCATATCCCAAGAAAACAAATGCTTGGGGCAGTATGCTGATCCCTACTATAGCTAACATTAAGAAAATGGAAACCATTAAGCTGAAACCCACTTACAAGCACACTTAAACCCATTTAAAGCACATGCTGGTACTGTATATGTTGTACCTGTGTCTAGAAGACCCACAAAGGTCTTTTTAGGATTTGTTACAAATGTCTGTCACATATGGTACACAGAACTGTACCTTGTTGCCTGTGGTAGATCATTTCAGTTGTCAACTTGATTGGTCAACTAAACATCTGTGCAAGCCATGAAGTCGTGAGTGAATGTGTATTGTTGACATGGGCATAGCTCTGTCTATGTCAAGGGGCCTCAGTGCCTCAGACCCATGGGAATGGCAAAGCCTTCCTGTGCCAATGTTAACTATGTGGGAAAACTGGCAACCATTCCTCCTTATTGATGTCACCTGAGACGGCTCCCCTACAGAGACAGCTGAATCCCCTTCTTGTGCTGCACGTAATACACTTGCTAAGTTTCCAGGCTGCATAGAAGGTGCCCCCATTAGAGTGGCACTACCAATCCGACCCCAGGTTTTCTGTATGTATTTCTGTCATGTGTTCCGAGTCTGTCATTTCATCATTTCCAAGTTGCCAGGTTTCTAGCACCCAGCCAAGCAGCACTCACCAAATGCATTCATGAGGCCCACCTTTGGTGTGTCTGTAGGGAGTTCCCAGAGAGGATTAACTGAGGAAGGGAGACCCTGAATCTGAGGGGCAGAGTGTCTACAAAGGGGAAAAAGCAAGCAAACTGACCACTGGGATGCTCGCCCTGCTTTCTGGGCAGCCACAGACCCAGTCCTCCACCACACTTTCCCTGCCACACTGCATTCCTTTGAACTGTGAGCCAAGCTAGACCTTTCAGCCTTCAAATTAATTTCTGTCAAGTATTTTGGTCACAATATACCTGAAAGGTAGCTACTGACAGAAGCCCTAAAATAAACGGCATTCTGAGAGGGGCTGAGGTGATGCAGCTCAGTTACTGGGGTAGCTGACTGGACCCAAGGAGGAGTATTATGTATGTCCTGTATCCTCTTCACTAGGGGTCACCACTCCTCTCTAGGCCTCTCAGCCTTGCCATAATTCAGGTCCAGTGCTGTATCAGCAGTTTGGGCTCAAAGACAGTGAGCGTTCTTGCTATTATTGCATTGCAAGATAAAAAGGTCATTTTCTGGGTCCCCTGGAGCTCTTAGACCAGTAGAGACTGTTGTATTAAGTTTCTGGCCAGTCTTTCCAGCCTATCCTCAAGGTTCAGATCCACAGTCCCACAGAAACACACAGACGGGGCTGGAGAGATGGCTCATCGATTAAGAGCACCATCTGCTCTTCCAGAGGACCAGGGTTCGATTCCCAGCACCCACATGGCAGCTAACAACTGTCTGTAGTTCCAGTTCCAGGCAAACACCAAGGCAAATAAATAAATAAATAAAGTTTAAAAAAAAAAAAAACATTTAGAAAAAAAAAGAAACACACAGACACTTGTGTTAATTTTTCCCAGATCGAACTTGGGGTCAAGGCATATAACTTGCTAGCTCTTTAGTCTTAAACTAATCCATGTTCAGTGGTGCAGTTCGGTACCTTTTCTCAAAACAGCATTTCAACGCCTTTCCTCTGTGTGTCCTGGCATCTGTGCTGTCTCTCTGGCAGCTCTGTGGTTTCTCTGCCTCTGTTCTTCCTGTACTCACGATTTTCTTAGCCTGGTAGCCCCACCCATACTTCTTGTCTACCTTTTGGCCAATCAGCTTTCATTAAAGCCATAGGTGGGACAATTATTTAAAACAACATACAAACAAAACATTCCACTACAAGAGACCACATGCTCCCTCATTTATGACACTAGGCGATGATGTAGACCAGTAGAGATGAGGTTCTCCTTCATTTATGACACTAAGTGATGATCACCCATCACTTCCCTCAGAAGACGCTCATCTGCTTTGCCCTAGATTTGCATTGTTCTTTTTCTCATCCCAAAGGTCCTACTTGGTTGCTCCTTTTCTTGCCTTGCATGAGTTCTTGCTGGAAGTTATTCTTCAAGGTAAGGCATCCAAACATGGTAAATGCTGCAAAGAGAAGGAGAAGAAGTCCCCAACAAAGACAGCTCTTGGAGGGACATCCTTATACAATAAGTTACCAACTGTAAAGAGTGGCTTCGTTTCCAAAAAAAAATTGCGCAAGAAAGGATGGCGAGAGAGAGAGAGAGAGAGAGAGAGATGCTAGGGTTTAACTTTAGGCGGTTTAATTCTCTAGGTCTATCTTTGCCCCAGGTGTAAACAATCAGGATAATTACCTTCTCAAACAATTAAATTACAAATTTTTCCCTCCCAGGGCAGGAACAGCAAATCCAAAATACTCATACTTCAGTCGAAATCAAGTAATATGGAAGAACTTGACACTCCATCAGCTTCTCCAAAGAAAACACATTTGCTGTTGGCATTTTGAAGCCCAGTCACTCACAGATGAACTGTCCTTCCTAGGCTCCCAGGATATTTTCAGATTTTCCAAAGTTCAGCTCATGACCCATAAAGCCACTTCTGCTAGTGTCCTGGTTGTGTGCTATGTGATATTCTCCTCTTTCCACCAGACAGTTAAGAAATCCTTTCAGTTTCATGAGGGGCAAGGGCTTCAGGGAGAGTTGTCCCACAGGGTCCTGGGAAGTGAAACCTAGATGGAAGGAACAACAGAGCAGAATTGGGGGGTACAAGTTAACAAATGGACACCCAACTATGGCTGACCCCATACACCTAATGGTGATTTAAGTTTTTAATGGACATTTTTTGGGGGGGCAGGGTCTCACTATGTAACCCTGGTTGGCCTGGAACTTGCCATGTAGACCAGGCTAGCATTGAACTCACAGAGAGCAGGCAGTCTCTGCCTCTCAAGGACTGAGATTAAAGATGTGTGCCCCCAGCCCTGGCACTTTTGGACTTGTTTAATTCAAGTTTTGACAATACTAAATGTAACTCGTCACAGACAACAGTCTAAAGTCTGTGTTCTGTAAGACATTCATTCTGTAAGGTGGAGGAGGCATGATTGCAGTGTTTTACCATTGTTAATGCCAAATTTATAAATGAAATTATATTATCTATATTTATATATATAAAGACACAAATGGTTGGAAAGATATCACATGCCCATGAATTTAAAGAAACGAATACTGTTAAAAATATCTATACCATATTATAACCCTTATTGCAATTTCAATATCATTTTCATGATAAATATAGATAAAACAATCCTAAATCTCATAGATACATACACAAACTTCAGTAACTAATAAACTCATGAGCATAATGAACAGCCAGAGCCTCTGCAGTAAATGACCTCCTCACAAAAGTACAAAGTGACTGAAATTAAAATAGCATGATAGATGCATAAAGATACACACGCGCACACACACATCAGCCAGCATTACAGAGTAAAATACAGAAATACATTTCTAAGTCTATGGTCAGCTGATGTCACAAATCTAGGAGTGACACAATGGAGAAAGAAAAGTATTTTTAATAAATGATGTTGTAAATTAGATACTCATATGCTGAGAAATGAAGCTGGATCCTTGTCTCATACAATATACAAAAAGCAATTTAAAATTACTAGGAGAAAACATGGAGCAGGTGACTACACAACACTGGTCAACAGACTTAGGTTTGCTTCTCACAACACAGGCACAAAAGCAAAAGAAGACAAATGTGATTATACAAAATTGAAATCTGTTTGGAGAATAGTCCAGTGGTTGGACTACCCTAGGCTACATCCTTGTCACTAGGAGAAGAATAAGTAACCACTAGCGTATGATACAGACTGTATTTAGGATGGGCTTGGTGAGTATGCCTATAATCCCAGTACTTAGGAGACTAAGGCAGGAGAATCCTGGGTTTGAGGCCAGCATAGGCTACATATTAAAGTAAAATTATATTTAGTCTATTATATATAATACATATAGATATAGCTGAAGAGTTGTCTTAGATTTAGAGAGCTTATCTAGCATGCACAGGCTCTGAGTTCAGTCCCCAGCATTACAAAATAAAATAGAAAATAAATCGTCTAGAGAGATGGCTCTGCAGCTAAGAGCATGTACTGTTCTTGCAGAAGATTAGGGTTTCCTTCCCAGCACCCACACCTTGCAGCTCACAACAGCCCACAACTTCAGCTCCAAGAGATCCAAAACTTCTGCCTTCCACAGGCATCTGAACTTGTGTATGCATGCCTCCCCAGACACACAGATATATACATATACATAATTAAAATAGAGTTCCTGTCAAGAATCCATCCACCATTTGTTAAAGTATAAACAGCTACCTCCAGTTATAAATGCTAATTCAGGATGTCTGGGTGTTAGCTTTGTTTTAGTCCTAAGGACTAGGGGAGATTAAAGGATCACCAAGAAATTAGGGGAATGAGGAAAGGTGAGCTCCTATTAGCAGATCTCATCTCAAATGGAAGGCCTAGGTGTGAACAAAAACAGCAAAGATATAAAACTAGTGAGTATTCACTTATGCTTGAAATAGCAACATATGACATATCATATATATTATATGTTTATATAATATAACATACACACATGTGTGTATATACATAATTCAAGGCATGCATGTGTCATTTTTTAAACTTTCCTTAAGTAAACTTTTAGGTTAAGAGATCAGTAGGGGCCCAGATACACAGGTAAAGATGGCTCTGTTCCCTGGCAGATGGCACAGCCAGGTGAGCATTCAGCTACCCCAACAAATGAGGCCACTGTGACTGAAAAGCAAGGGCTCTTCAAATCTCTGATAAGGAACATCACTACTTACATAGTTTTCAGGCCAATTCCTTAGGTGTCTGGCCAGTAACTAGAATTCAGCATCAAGTACCTCTCCCTCCCTCCCCATCCCAATGAATTACTTTATTACCCCAATCACCTCTCCTGAAACTCCCCACTCCCTGAAGCCAGGTAGACTCCTTAGTGGTCTGCACACTGCCCAACTGTGTGTCTACTTTGGGCCTTTGTATCAGGTAGTCCCTGAATCTGGAAAGTTCCATTTCAGCATATTCTTTTATCTCTGGAGGCTTCCCTGAAAAACTCCACCAAATCCTGATGTCTGCCTTTCCCCCATCCAATTACACCTAGGCTCTTCTCACTACTCCTCCACCCCACACCTCAAAAGCTGGATAATGTGCCCACCATGTATTCTGCTTACCACCAGCGTCATCTGCTAGCCTCTGATCTTTGCAGGGTAGGTTTGGGTTTTAGTCACTAATCTATCCGATCCTTGGGACTATGGTAGTGTGGGATACACTGTGTACTTCAGCTAAATTATGAAGATTAGACAAAAAGACAGCATAGCGTGGTGGCTGAGGGCACTGACAGGTCCAAGTACTGAAAGGCCCCAGACAGCTGTGATGAGCACACATCCCATCTCTGTTTCAGCCATGTACAAATCTGCGAATTGCAAGGACCTTTGAGTTTTGAGTTTTCAGTCTGTCAAAACTCTGAGTTAATCAGAAAATACCTTACATTTACTACAGTAGCAATCAGGCAGGAAAGCCATCCAGATGGGGAAATGGTATTTCGCACCTATATGTAAAGGCTGCGACCACACCTACTTGAAAACTACAACTGCAAATAAAGTCTAGAAAAGAATATAAAGTGAAATGTGAAAAACAAATATTCTGGGCTGGAGAGATGGCTCAGTGGTTGAGAGCACAGACTGTTCTTCTGAAGGACCTGGTTTCAATTCCCAGTGTCTACAACTGTCTGTAATTCTAAGATCTGACAACCTTACAGAGATATACATGCAGGCAAAACACCAATTCACATAAAATAAAAATAAATATTTAAAAAAGAAAGAAAACCAAATATTCTGTGGAAATCCCCATGTAGTGAAACACAGCTACCCAGCCTGCAGTTACTGGTATTTCATTTGTTTTTGTTTTTGTTTTTGTTTTCATAAAAGTCAACTACAAACCAAACAAAAACCCACAAATGTTCTTTCCTCCTCTGTAGAAATCAGAACTATGTAATCTATTGCGATGGCATTTCCAAGCCCACGCTCCACCTTCCATCACTCAGCTTTGGTCATCCCTCACTATACCTGAATCTGTTGGTGGCTGGGGTGGTTTCCATGTTAAACTCAGCCACTGGGACACCCCTGGAAGCCACCTGAGGAGCAAACATGGCAGCTGGGTAGACCACAGAGGATGTTCCCACCTATAAAGCAAATGGACAATAAGTGCCCTAGGTGAGATGCAACAGGGAAATTCCGGAGGCAGGGGTGTGGATGGAGGAGGCACAAGGAAGGCGAAGTTAGATGCCAGAAAATGCAGGACAGAGACAAGTGACTTGACATGACTTGTCTTTGGCATTTGGCCAATGGCTAGAAGTGGGGAAGAACCATGTGACACAAAAGGACAGTTACATGAGTAGACAGAGAAGACAAAGAAATGACCCAAAGGACATGCCTAGGGGTCCCTTTTGTTCTGGTCTTTGAAGTTGTGCAAATGATCCATGTTCTTTTCCTAGGGTCAGAAATAATCACAATTAACGTTTTGACATGAGCACACACCCTTCACAGGAATGGAAAGGCTGCAACACACTCTGTAAACCAGGTTTTCTCACTAATGACCACAGAGGCTGTGCTCAGCAGGGGATGTACACAGGAAATACAGAATGGAAAGAGACAAAGTACCTCTGCTTTTACAGACATATTAAAGAAACTGAACTTTACATGCTCTTTCTAGTTAATTCCACCTTTAGGGAATGTGTCCTAAGGAAAATGCTTGAGGAACATGCTAAGATTCCCATCTTCCTGTATTTATGCAACATTGCTTCCAATACCAAAATGTGAAGTAGCCTAAGTTGGACCCAGAGTCCAACTGACCTGTAATCCTAGCATGTGGGAAGTAGAGGCAGGAGGATGAAGAATTCACTGGCTTTGACTATAGAGTGATATAATACCCTCTAGAGATATATTAGATGCTATTTGAAAAGCAACCTGAAACAACCCAAATGTCCTTTAATATCATGTGTGTATTAGAAATCATACAGTAAACTAAAAGTTGTGACTGCTTTGGATATGTTGACATGGAATATGCCAACTGAATTATTATATGACTAAAACAGTCTCAAGACAGAATGTGTATTATGTGTATTTGGTGTATATACATCTACATAAGGAAGAGTTTAAATCAGAAGTGGCCAGCTTTTTTCTGGAACAAGTCTTTGTAGTCAGAAGTTTCTTGGTCCTGCCCAGCCTCCAAGGTCCAGACCCACAGCCACTTAGTCTCAAATCATCAAACAGAAGCTTATTATTAATCACAAGCTGTTTGGCCTATGACTGGGGCTTATTAGTTGCCAACTCTTACTCTTAAACTAACTAATTCTTATCCATGTTCAGCCACATGCCTTGGTACCTTTTTCTCAGTGCAGCATCCTCACCTTCCATCCTCTCTGTCTTCTGGCATCTGCTGCTCTACTCTTCCACTTCCAGAATTCTCCTTGTCTGCCCCGCCTCTACTTCCTGTCTAGCTCCTGACTAATCAGCATTTTATTAAACTAATATTTACAGGGACAAGTATTGACAGTGTACAAGAGCTTAGTCCCACGGCAAGCTATACAGTAGAATTGTTATGGTCTGTAGGCCATCTACTCTCTGCCAAAAGGATTGAACTCCTGGTCTAGAGAAAAAGATCAAAATGATACCAGTGATTGTTTCCAGATGGTATAATGTAGTGATCTCTAATTTTCTTCTTAAGCTTTGATTCTTTCGTGTTTTATCAATAACATTTATTTAGAATCTAGGCTAGGGCTGGCAGGATGGCCCAGTAAGTAAAGCTTACTGAAAAATTCTTGTGACCCAAATTTGTCCCTTAGAACCCATCTAAAAGTAGGAGAAAACTGACTCTACAACATTGTCCTCTGACTTCCACACATACATGTAGTACATTTACATACAAACATCATGCATGCACATATGATACATAAAGAAAATCTGATGTCTCACCAGTGGTATTATGATAGTATATCACATCTCTAAATTTACACTGCTCTAAAAAAGGATGCTCATTTTGTTATTTCTGTCAGGGAAGAGAGGTTTTTAAAGATGCTCAGAACATGGTCATATTTTAAGATCAGTTCTTGGGGCTGGAGAGATGGCTCAGTGGCTGAGAGCAGTTGCTGCTCTGCCAGATGACACAGATTTAGTTTCCAGCACCCATGCTAGGTGACTTGCAATTATTTGTAACTCCCAAGAGATCCAAAGTCCATGGCATCTGAGGACACTGAGCTTACATGCACATACCTACATGTAGATACACATACCTAAACATAATTAAAAACAATAAAACAAATATTTTTAAAAGATTAGTTCTTATTTATTGCTTCTTCTTTTTTGTGGTGTTTTTTTTTTCCCTGTAGGACACTATGAAACTTCCACACACATCTATAGATTTCTTTACACTATGTGAATATATGTTACTGTGATTGGTTTAATAAAGAAGCTGACCAGCCAATAGTTGGACAGGTAGAGGTTAGACAAAGAGTGCAAAAGAGAAGGGAAGAATCTCAGAATCTTGAGGTGATGCAGAGAGATGGAGATGAACTTGCTGTAGTAAGAAAAGGCACCGAGCCATGTAGCAGAGCATAGATAAGAAATATGGGTTAATTTAAAATGTAAGCATTAGCTAGTAACAAGCCTGAGCTACTGGCTGAGCATTTATAATTAATAAGATGGCTATTTGGCAACTGAATGGCAGGAAAGAAAAGTTTGCTTACACACATCTTTCAGAGGAGAAAGAAGAGAGGAAGTGGAGGAAGAAAGGAGGTAGTGGAGTGGAAGGCAAGGAAGAAGGGAGATGGCAACCAGAATACACCCCACCCCGGTCTCTCTAGGGCCTGGAGACTAGGGACAGGCATGACATACCACTAGACACAGGTCGCAAAGGGCCAGCTCTCTGTCCACCTCCTCCAGAACAGCAGGATCCAAGTTTTCTCCAAACCACACCACGTGAGGTCGAAGCAAGCCACCGCATCCTGCCTCTTCACACCTGGAAGAATGTCAGCCTTAAATCATCTCTGTCTGGGATCCCAGGAGATGGGTGCTTGCCCTGGATGTGGGGTACTCAGGTGACTTTGCCCTGGTAAGTTCTTATCTTGTCTTCATCCACCAAACTGTGTAGACGCTGCTTCAGCCAAGCTTGGCCTTCTAGTGTGATTCTCTCCCCACGATGCACTCATTGGCACTAATGCACTCCCATTGCCCAGATACAGCCTCAGAGCTGCCTCCAATACCTGAACTACCCATTTCCACCAATGACCTTAGCTTTCCTCAGATCAATTCTTTCTTGAGTCCTGCCTCCAGCCAAGTTCTCTCTTTTCTACCTCATGCTGCCTCTTGCTGGAACCCAGGACTTGGCTTGTGGTAGAGCAAGAGACCATTTTGTTAAATTGTCACAGCTGACCTTGAACTCACCTGTGGGTCATGCCATGAACTTGTGATTCTCCTACCTCAACCTTCTAACCTGATCTATGGAGTTAATTCCAGGACAGCCAGGGTTGCATAGATAAACCTTGTTTTATATTATGTTCTTGGTTTATGTTCTAAAATCTTCTGCTTTCTATATCAGCTTCATCTTATTAAGGTTCTACTCAGGAAACTTCTAGAATCCCATAATCTTTTCAGATTGAAACTTCCAAATATAGTATTAGAAAGCCTCATTTTAAAAGAATGAAAAAAAAAAAAAGAAAAAGAAAAAATGAAAAGGGTCTGTGGTTAAAATAAGTATCAATATTATATTGAAGTGTTAATAAACCATAAGATCTTTTTAGGAAACACTGGTTCAGGGCTGGAGTGATGGCTCAATGGTGTACATCTTGCAGAGGATCCAACCCAGTCTGGTGGCTCTAACAACCATCTGTGACTCAAGCTCTGACCTCCACGGGCACTGAATTCAAGGGTACATACCCACATAGATATATGTGCATAAAAATTAATGTGTTTAAAACTTAAACCTTTTGTTTATTTGTTTTATTTTTAGAGGCAGGGTCTCAATATGTAGCTTTAGCTGTCCTGGAACTCACTCTGTAGACCAGGCTGTCCTGGCACTCACAGAGACCAGCCTGCCTTTGCCTCTCCAGTGCTGGGATTAAATGGAGGCTCACACTTTGCTGTTTTGTGTATGTACACATGCGCACACATGTACTGATGCCCTTGCCTGGGCATGTGTTTATGTGGAGATCAGAGGTCTACTTGGGCATCTGCCCCAATGCTCTCCATATTATTTGTTGAGATAGGTCACTGAACCTGGAGGTTGCTGTTTTGGCTGGCCTTGCTATCCAGCAAGCCTGAAGATTCTGTCAGCATGCGTTTCCAGGCACTCATGGCAATGCCTAGCTTTTCTATGGGTCTTAAGATTCCCGTTTAGGTTCTCATTAGCAAGCATTTTACCCACTGAACATCTTCCAGCCCCCCAAGAAACACCCTTTGGAAGTACTGTTTCAATGTTTGGCTTTTAAAAAACCTGACATTTAAAAAAATCTAAAGTATTTTATAGCATACAAAACCATATTTTAGTTGTTCTACATTTATTTATTCTATGTCTGGGTGTTTTGTCTGCATTTAAGTATGTGTACCATGAGCATGTGATGCCCTAAGAAGCCAGAAAAGAACATCAGATTCCCTGGAACTGGGTTACAGACAGCTGTGAGCTGCCAAGAGGATGCTGGTAAATGAATCTAGGTCCTCTGGAGGGGCGGCCAGTGTTCTTAACTGCTGAGCCATTTCTCCAGCCTCGTTTTCTTTAAGTTCTGTAATTTCACCCTTGCAAGACCTTTGCGACCTCCTCAGCCTTGGACTGGGAGTCAGATTGAGGAAGAGGGAGCCAAATATTTACTAATTATACTATAAATATTCTATTGTAATTATGGTGTGTGTCCTGTGTGCAGATCACCATCAGGAACTTCCTAGACCTCAAGGGATGTGTTGGGACTCAAGATAAAGAGAGACCAAAGTATTTGAAACTACTGGGGGTAGGGGGTGCTGAGGTAGGAAGATCCATCACTTGAGCCTAGGAGTATAAATCCAGCCTGGGCTACAACAACCTGGACTCTTTAAAAGGGACCTGGAAGATGTTTCATCCTTAGTCCTTTTGCCCCTGGACTCAGAGGTCTGGGAGGACTGTTGCATTTGTACATTTAAAAGGCATCAGAGAGAGAGAAACAGAGAGAGAGAGAGAGAGAGAGAGAGAGAGAGAGAGAGAGAGAGAGAGAGATTGAGATTGTGATTTCTAATTTTTCTTTTCTGCAATCTTGAACACCAGCTATAAATGAGATTTCTCCTTACCGGGGAAGTTTGTCAACTGGGATTCTGGCGTCTTGAGTCTCTGGTTCTGGAGCCCTGAAGTGAAGAGTTTGAAAGAGAGTGAGTGCCCAGGTAAAGTGGAAGAACAAAGGAAGGCGCAGGCATGCCTGTGTTGCCTGGCAGTACGTGGTACAAAACCAACTCACGCTTGCCAACCTAGAAGGTTCATAGAAGCATAGGCCCTAATACTGACCACTGGCTTTGCTTCAAGAGGGAATTTGTGTGGGGGAGAGTCTCAGTGTGGTGTTTGGTGCTTCACCAATAAAATCATGTTAGTAGTTTACTTCTGTAAGTTTATGCTGCTCTAAAATGGTCCAGAACGGTTTTTCCTCAGTAGTTGACTCCTAAATTTTCCCTAGTTTTAACAATAATACACACTCATCATAAAAATGTTATAAAATTCCAAAGGAAATGATGGAGAAATAAAAATTACCCATAATTTCTCCCTTCCTCACAGTCACAGTCAATCCTTTCTGTGGTCTTTTAGCTAATACACAGATACATGAAGATAGAGTGTAAATTTGTTTAAATAAAATTTCAGGAATTCTGGAATCTTGTATTTTTTACATAGTATGGTAAATTATGAGTCAAATATTTCTTTCATCAGGTATCTACACAGTGCCTAGTATTATGCATTAGAAACATCCATGAGACTCTTCAATTAACATTCAGTTTCCTCATCTTTACATTCAATTCAAGGAGAAATGACATTTATTCTGCAGTACAATATAATTACCCTTTTCCTGCTAAAGCTGGACAGATGGGACTCTTGTAATTCTCTGCAACATTGCCACATGAGGTGCACCGGGTTTTAAATAAGGTTCCTGGAAGAAAAGACAAGTGTCAAGCAAGTTTAGACCTTAGTATCATTGAGAGCAAAGTCTCCATGTTAGGGAGGTCTGAAAATAATTCATCTGCCTATGTTGATTTTTAACAAGTGGATCTACCTGAGGAATCATAGGAAATAGAAACACACACTGTCTTAGTCTTTGTTCTATTGCTGTGAAAAGACACCATGACCAAAGCAGCTCTTATAAAATAATTGTGGGCTTGCTTACAGTATAGAGGATTAGTCCATTATCACTGTGCTGGGGCATGGTGAACCCATAGCAGTGCTCACATCATTGGAACAGTAGCAGATCAGCAGGCAGAGAGCGCAAAACTGGGCCCAGTGTGGGCTTTTGAACCTCAGAGCCCACCCGTAATGACACACTTTCTCCAACAAGGACACATCTTCTAATTCTTCTTAAACAGTACCTCTCCCTGATGACTAAGCATTCAAATATGTGGCTCTCTTCAAACCAGCACACATGTACTACCAACCCCGAACTCCTTCAAGGACGTCATGACCAGGAGGGGAAATAACTACGTGGCTAACGTTCCCCAGATGACCTTGAGGTGATGTTCGGATGGAAGAGATCAGGAAGAAAGCAACCTCTCAACCTGAAGCTAAGAGTATGGGTTACTAACTAGGTGCATAATTACAAAAGGCCAATGGACTAGAAAAGCAGTGCAGCTGTGAAAGGTTTAGGTTCACACCTTAAACGCCAATCATTTAGAAAGCATAAAATCTTTGATTTAATAGAACTTGAATATTTTCTACCAAAGAAACTCACTAAATAAGCAATTAACTAATAAAAAGACTTCATAGCAATAGCAACAATTCACAGCACACAGCCAGCAGAAGTAATAACCAGAGAACGGATCTCTGTGTCCAATGACTCCAAGATGACTGAAAGCAGCGTTTCACTGTACCTGTACAGCATAGATAATATGGGTGGGCTGCTTCTTAACTTGTAAATGAGGAAACATATTCCTTGGATGTGCAGCTTTGTTGACACTGACACTAATGGTCTTGGGCAGAAAGCCACACAGGAAAGAAGTCAGAGAGACCAAAGACAAACTCCATAGATGTTACAAACAGGGCTGGTTTGTTACAGAAAAGGGCATGGGCCAAAACCTCTCTCAGGCTCTAAGGTGGAGCAGGATGGCTTTAGTGGCAAATATCTTACTGAGGACAAAGAATTACCTCTGTAGTGGGATTATGGTATGTTGTAAATATTTGTCCCGCCTATGGGTTTAATAAAAGCTGATTGGCCAAAAGCAGACAGGAAGTGTGGGCGGGGCTACCAGGCTAAGAGAACTCAGGAACATGTCAGAGCAAAAGCAGATGCCAGACACAGATGCCACAACATCCTGGGGGAGGGATATGTGTGAAGCAGTGTAAGGTGGAGACGCTGTTTTAAAATCTGGTTTCCTGCTTCTGCAGTGGTGGTGCAAGCCTTTAATTCCAGCACTCTGGAGGCAGAGGCAGGCAGATCTCTAGAGTTCGAGGCCAACCTGGTCTACAAAGCTAGTTCCAAGACAGCCATGCTATACACAGAGAAATGCTGTCTTGTAAAAACAAAACAAAACAAAGACTCTGGTCTTCCTCACCGTGGATTTCTAGCAGGTTCTTAGTGCCAGCCTTGCGGTGCAGCTCATCGATGTTCTGGGTGATGACTACAACCCGACGACCCTGGTCACGCAGTCGGGCTTCACACTGGGCAATGGCCAGGTGTCCAGGGTTGGGTTCTTTGCTCTGCATGACCTCCCTCTGGTAGTGGTAGAACTCCCACACCTGCGATGGGTTTCGGGCAAAGGCCTGAGGAGTTGCCAGGTCCTGAGGGGAGAGGCAGAGGTCATGAGGGGCCTGTGGAGGTGGAGATGGGCAGCTGTAGGTCTGGCTAGACTGTGTGGCATCAGCCTAGATCCCAGTCCAGGCACCAATCCAAGGCTTCAGACAGGTCATTCTAACTTACTTACTGATGAGACAGAAGCAAGGTTACCTACTTCATCTCACAAATTATGACCAAGAAGGAAAGTGACATTGAGAAAGCCTCTGGGGTTAAATTTACTCTCATAGAACTCTGAGAAAGAAAAATTCAATTTCATTGTGAGGAATCTCCAAGAAAAATATGAAATAAAAAGTGCCCCAGTAAGATACAACAGGCACAGAAAGCCCAGACACACAACCACATACATATATACACAGATACACATACCTACATACAACTGAAAACACAGCACATACAGAACACAGCCCACAACTATACTTAAGTACACACATACTTTCACACAACTAAAAACACAGCACATACAAGTACACAGCATACAACTATACATATCTGCACAACTACATACAGTTATATGTACTGTGCACAAATTGCACATATGTGCATGCACATACACACAGCTATACCCATACAGCTATTCACGTTGATACATAAACCCTACCTATATATGCATACACACAACTAGACACATATACAGTTACATGTATTTATGCTAAAGCTACACATAGATATTTGCATACACACAATTGCAAACATATATACAGATATATGTAATTATACATAAGCCACACACATATGCATACATATACAGAACTACATGCAAATGTACAGTTATGCACACATACAAATCAGACACATATACACACATACACACAATTACATGCAAGTAGCTACATTTTATAACATGCAAAATACACAATACACATATATACTTACACACAACTATATAATATACCCAGCTATGTACATATATATAGCTACATATACACATGTACACATGTATATATGTATACAACTAAGTATAAACATTTAGTTACATGTATGTATACATGAACAAATATGCGCAAATATACATAAAACTATATAGATAAGGGACCAGAGCGAAGACTCAGGCGACCTTCCCCTGGCTTTAGGATCACGGTCTTGTGCCACCACACAGCAAAAAACACTCATACACGTGGGATCCTTCACCATGGTCCCCAGGAATGTTATTAGCAAGGCCTTGTAGGGATTATATTTTAACAAAATCACCTGGGAAGGGCAGAAAGACTTTCTCTGATCTGTTTTCTCTTTGCAGGTTGCTGTGAATCACTCCCCAGGTTCACCTGGGTAAGGCACCTAGACCTAGAAAAAGAGTTGTCAATGCAATACCCAAAGGAAGAGACTAGCCTGGCCGAATTATGGAGAATGGAGGCAGAAGCCATTGAAGTCAGATTCCCTTCCCTCAGAATGCAGGGCTGGAAGGGCCCAGAGTACTCTCCTAGAACCTACAGCAAATGTTTGATGCTGAGCCCCTTCAACTCCTTAGAGGACAGCAGGAATGAAATTCTGAGGCGAAGTCGAGAAGCACGGATCAATAGAAGGATACAGAGATTGCAAAAATACTACAGGTGCAGTGGGTGCTGCCAAACAGCTTTTCCCAGGCCAGAGAGGTCCTCCCAAAACACCAACACCAACCCTGACTCCGACCTGGGAGAAGCTCTGAAAGGCTTGAAGAAGCTCCAACTCTCAACTGGGTATCATCAAAAACCCAGATGATCTTTGGAAGGATTTGGAATCCTTTGAAAAGCTCCAACCATCTCCTGGGTGCCAAAACTCAGGAGACACATCACAAGATATCTGAGAATGTCTCATGGTTTGGATTTCAGCTCACTCAGGCATCTGAAGATATAACTTTTATCATCTTTTCTTTTTGAACCCCCTTTCAGGGAGTTTCATGTACCACCTCGTCTTAGCAGGTGGCTCTTTTAAAATTGTATCGAGCCTGCTTGTTGGGTGAGGGTAGCTGGGCTTTCCTGTCCATCTATGATTGATAATAATAAAGGTTTTCTTAGAAATTAAAAAAAAAAACTATATAGATAAATGTCACATCTACTTACACACATGTATATAAAAAAACTACACACATGCATATGGCTTTGTACTTATAAACTACACATATATATAAAAGAAGGTCAGGAGAACTTGGGCCAATCTGGAAAACAGAGCCTAGCCCCTTTAAGAAAAGCTGCTTCTTACTTGGGAGGATGAATGACAACTCCCCCCCCACCCCTACCTCCCGTCCCACCCCCACCCCAGGAGACTGAACTTACTGTGAAGGGGACTGTGAGGCCCTCATTGCTTTGCCTTTTTTCTTTTCTTTTTTTTTTTTTTAAAGATTTATTTATTTATTATGCATACAGTTTTACAGAAGAGGGCACCAGACCTCATCATAGATGGTTGTGAGCCACCATGTGGTTTTGCTGGGAATTGAACTCAGGTCCTCTGGAAGAACAGTCAGTGCTCTTAACCTCTGAGCCATCTCTCCAGCCCCCGTTTTGCCTTTCTTCATGCTCTGCTGTGTGTTCCTCATGCTCCCCACCGTGATGTACTTTCCCATCACAGGCCCAAAAGCAACAGGACCAAGTGATCATAAAGTAAAACTTCCAAAACTTTGAGTCAAAGTTAACCTTTTCTCTTTATAAGCCAAATATCAGATATCTGTTACAGTAACATAAAACATATATGTGTATATATATATGTGTGTAGTTTGTGTATAAGTGCATGTAGTTGTATGTGTATGTAGATATGTATATGTGCATGTGTATATGTGTTGTTTAAAAGTACCTGTAGCTGCATATGTGTATTTGTCAACTTGCCACCACCTAGAGTTTATTTGAGAAGAAGGATCAATTGAGAAAATGCCTCCATCAGCTTGGCCTGCAGGCAAGTCTTCTGTAGGGCATTTTTTTGATTAATAATTGATAGAGAAAAGCCTAGCCCACTGGGAGCTGGTACTGGGTTCTGTGAGAAGCAGCATTCCTCCATGGCCTCTGCATCAGTTCCTACCTCCAGGTTCCTGCCTCTAGCTCTTGCTTTGATTTCCCTCAGTGATGAACTGTGACCTGAGAAGAAAATCCTTTGCTTCCTCAAGTTGCATTTTGGTCATCACAGCAAAAGAAACCTAACTAGGATAATATATAACAGAAATGTCCTACATTACGACTGTAGTGTTGACTATACAACTTTATCCATTTGCTAAAACTCACTTAATGGTACACTAAAAATGGGTAAATTCATCTGTATGTCTATTTTTAGCAAAAACTAAACAATAAAACAATGAACTAACCAAGCAGGGACTGGAGAGATGACCTACTGGTTAAGAACACTTGCTTTTCTTGCAGAGAACTCAGGTTCAGTTCTCAGCATCCGCAATGGAAGGCTCACAACTGCCAGTACTTCTAGGTCCAGGGGACCCAGTATCCCCCTTTGGATTCCTTGGTATCCTAGTTAGGGTTTCTATTGCTGTGAAGAGACATCTGACCACGGAAACTTTTATAAAGAAAAACATTTGAGGCCAGCTTACAGCTCAGAGGTTTAGTCTACTACCACATGGTTGGAAGCATGGTGGCATGCAGGCAGTAATGGTGCTGGAGAAGGAGTTGAGAGTTCCATATCCAGATTGTCAGGCACCAGGAAAAGAGAGTGACACCGGGCCTGGCTTGAGTTTCTAAAACCTCAAAGCCCACCCCAGTAACACACATCCTCCTCAAGGTCACACCTACAACAAGGCCATACCTCCTAATAGTGCCACTCTCTATGAGCCTATGGAGGCCATTTTCAGTCAAACCACCACATTTGGATACCCACACATATGTGCATACATTCACACATGATATATATAAACATACAAATAAATAAGATAAATAACTTTTAAAAAATCAAATCCACACACCTATTAGAATTTATATTGTAATGTCCTTCATACAACTGTTCAAACATCAGGCTCTCAGCCTTCAACAAGCTTCATTCACAGAAACTTCACAATGTTTAACACTTAATTCCAATTACCTTAGAAAAGGTATAAATTGTGATAACCAAGGTTAATGCAGTTCCTAGAAGAACTGAATTGTTAATTTTAAAAAGAAAAAAAGGCAGGAAGTAGGAAGGAAAGAAAGAAAAAACAAAAGATGCAATCTTTTCACATCCAGAAGATTAGGAGGGTATCTGCTTTGCTCAAGTGTAAGATCCCCCAAATGCAACACTTCCCTAAGAGGAAAGAAAAGTCCTCAAAGACTCAGGTGGAAAACAGGAGGTAAACAAAAGGTCACATGTCCCAGACAACAAAAACTTGAAAATTCTTAAGAGTCAACAGAAGAAAAAGGAGGAAACAGCTGTTGTGAACTGAGATGCTGACCTTTGACTTCCCAATGAGAAAGATGCTCAGATTACAGAGCTGCCTACAAGCCGCATGGGGAAGCTCTGGGGTCCAATGCACTATGATCACAGTTTACAGGAGTCATCACACATGGCGACGTAGGCTTTCCAGTGATGCTGCTGCTGTCAGTAGTCCCTCACCCCACCCTCTTGTTAAAACTCCAGTAAAAACTCACTACTTCACCCAACTGGACAGTGGTGCAATCACAACTTTGCTGTGTTGTGCACTCCCTTTCTGGTGTGAAGTGTGTGTGTGTGTGTGTGTGTGTGTGTGTGTGTGTGTGTGTGTGTATTTCATGAGTATGCAGACCTGCACACCTGTGCATGACTATTCAGAAGCCAGAGGACACTGGGTATTTTCCCGTTGCTATGTGCTGCATTCCCTTGAGACACAGTCTTTCAGTGATCTAGAAGCTTGTTGTTTAGTGTGGGCTGTTTGGACAGCAAGCTTCCAGGATCCTCTTGTCTCCACCTTCCAATGTGGGGTTTCACGCATACAGTTATGCCTAGCTCTTTACGTGAGTGCTGGGAGTCAAACTCGGGTCCTCGTGCTTGACGTTTGCACAGCATGTGCTCTCAGCACTAAACTCATTTTCCTGACCCCAGATTTGTAAGTCTCTATAATTATATCATAGAGATATTATTGACACCAGAACCAAGAGGACAGAATTGTTACTGCCAATTTCAAACCCTGCCCCTGGGCTTCAGGCGTCTGTAAGGATGCTGAATCAACCTCCATAACAGTGCCATTCAGAAAAGCCTTTGGTATTTTGGAAGCATTACTAACCTGAGCTTGCCATTTTCTCCAATAACCTCCAGCTCCTCTGAAAGTCGGAACCCCACTCTCCGCGCTAACACCAGCCCCTGAGATGATGGCTATGTGCTTTGCATTTGCAAAACACTTCCGAAAATCTGCCATATCTAAACAGAAAATAAAACCTGTGTCAATCCAGAGTACCAGCGGGACAGTTATATTCCATATCAATTCTCTATGGCATGAAACTTGACATTGAATAAAATTACACTGTAAGATACTCCAATAGGGGCCGAAGAGATGGCTCAGCAATTAACAGCACTTGTTGCTCTGGCAGAAGACAGGTGTTCAGTTCCTGGCAGCTACATGGTGTTTCACAACCATCTGTAACTCCAGTTCTGGAGGATCTGGTGCCCTCTTCTAACCTCTGTGGGTACCAGGCACACACATGCAAACAGATACATATAGACAAACACTCAAACACACTAAATAAATAAATCTTCCAAAAAAATGAAACATTGAAGATATTCCAATAAAAAGCATTCATCAGGATTGGTGAAATGGCTCAGAGAATAAGGTCCCTTGCCACCAAGCAAGCCTGAGTTCAATCCCTGGAAGCCACGTGGTAATAGGAGAACAAACTTCTACAAGCTCTCCTCTGACCTACACACACACCATGGCACCACATGCCCCTCCTCTCTTAAATAAGGCTTACAAAGCATTTCCTGTACCACGAAGACATCATCCTATACATTTGATGGGTGGGTGCATGGTATCTCAAGGAACTGAGGGCTTTGGATATACATCCAGCATGGCATCTCAGCTTCACCTTCCAGCTCATTGTGTGATCTGAAGTGCTTGCACTCTGTATGCTTGGTTTTGTGGGCAACTTGGTATGTATGATACTCCCATCTTACAGTACAGTTGTGCAAATATAGAAGGGTTGACGGATCCAAATTTCTTGTGGAAAGCCTTTGTGCTTGTGTCCAAGCTGAACCGAAACCACTAGATAATAAACATCTAAAATTCTCTTCATATTCACTTGCCCTGTGAAGATCACATTAAAGCTTCCTCAGCACCGTGACCAGTGTAGGTTTTTATAAGGATGACTTACTTGAACTTGGACGAGCCATGATGAGGCAGATCTTGCTTTGCAGGGAGGCTGGAGGCTTCAGTCTACAATGCAGTTGGGAAATGAATCGACTTGAAACAATCTGGAGTGGTCGCATCAGGTTTTCTTTGTAATACTATTTCTCCAGCAGGCTGTAGGAAAGTCATAGACAGCATAGAAACAATCATGATACATGGCATGTCTTTGTCTTGTTAGAGCTGTTATTGTATGTGTAAAAGCACAAACGTTGTGTTACTTGATTCAAGATAACTAGTCCTAAGTGGAAAATCTCATAGATATACTCAGCCAACAGAACACTATTAGTCCAGCCTACATCAAATGTGCTCACAACACCAACCACTTAATGTGAAGTCTGTTAGAATAAAGTACCAAATGTCTAAGGCTTTCTTTCTTCCTTCCTTCCTTTCTTTCTTTCTTTCTTTCTTTCTTTCTTTCTTTCTTTCTTTCTTTCTTTCTTTCTCTCTTTCTTAAGAAAGAGTCTGGTTACATATTTCAGGGTAGTTTTGAATAACATTCCTCCTATTGCAGCCTCCCAAAGCCTGAAATTACAAGCCTGTATGTCATCATGTTGAGAGAAATATTTAAGCTTTATCGGGGGCAGGTGAGACCTAGGGCTTTGACTGTACCAGGTATCTGGAGCTACACTTTGGGTCCTTATCATGTGACTTCTTGAACATTGAACTAAAAAGGAAACATCTCAATGGTGAAGCTAAAAACTCCTAAGTGAGGTCATGGTGAGTAAGGAACTATATTGGTAAGAATGCCCTAACATGTCAGAGGAATGAGAAGCAGGAATTCAAGGTCAAAGCTTTCAGAGCAAGACCAGTCATGGGAAAGCCTTTCTCAACAAAAAGACAAGATGAAACAGAAGCAATCCCCCTTAGTTCAAGTCTTTAGCATTGGAATGCGTGCTATTCAGCCTAGTTGTTTTCATTTATGCTCTTATATGGGGCTGTACACCTGCAGTGGCATCTGAGAACCTTCCAGGTCCACCTCAGACCACAGACAGGCACCTGGCCTGGCCCACAACCTATGGGGTGATCTCAATGGTGACTCATGGCTGGAATCATGATTATAGAGGCTTTGAAAAGAGTTATCTGAGGAGTGTGTGCATGTGTGTGTATGTAGTATGTGTGTGCATATGTGTGTATGTGGTGTGTGTGTGCATGTGTGTGTATGTAGTGTGTGTGGTGTGTGTTCGTAGTGTGTGTGTGCATGTGTGTAGTGTGTGTGTGCATGTGTGTGTATGTGGTGTGTGTGGTGTGTGTGTGGTGTGTGTGTGTGCATGTGTATGTATGTGCTGTGTGTATTTGTGTGTGTGTGTGGTGTGTGTGTATGTGCTGTGTGTGGTGTGTGTGTGTGGTGTGTGTGTGTGTGGTGTGTGTGGTGTGTGTGTGTGTGTGTGGTGTGTGTATGAAATGGAGGTCAAAGGACAACTTAAGGTGTTGACCTCAGAATTGGACAGGATCCCTCACTGGCATCTAGAACTTGCCAAGTAAGCCAAGAGACCCAAAGATCTGCCTGTTTCTCCCTCCCACACCATTAACCCCCCAACACACACACACACACACACACACACACACACACACACACACACACACCTGGGTTCCGGAATCAGACTTAGGTCCTCAAGCTTAGAAGATAAAGGCTTAACAGACTGAGCTATCTCTCAGCTCCAAACACGAGAATTCTTAAAACAAAACAAAACAAAAACCCTGCTGTATTTGTAATAATACAAAACACTTTGCAAAACCTGGCTAACTTTTTCAAATGCATTTTTATTTTTAATTATGTCTATGTTTTCATGTGTGTGTGTGGAGGGGGTTGTACACATGGAAGTAGAACCATAGAAGCCAGAAGCGTTGCATCCGCAGGAGCTGGAGTTACAGGCAGTTGTAAGCTGCCCGGCATGCTGCAGGAGTGGTTTTCATCTCCAAGCTATCTCTTCAGCTCCCTTCCTGAACTTCCGATGACAAAGTGATTTGTGAAAACTGAACTGGACAGGCTATGCATACTGCCACACCACATAAGATGTGGGTGACAATGTGTCAATAAAACTTGTAAGTTGTGAGGCACATTAAGTAAAAGTTTATACTTGAGAGAGGAAAGCAGGAGCTGGGCACAGAAGCATAGTCCTGCAACCACAGCACCAAAGAGGCCAGAGCAGGAGGATTGTTACTAGCTCAAAGCTAGTCTGGTCTATGTTGCCTGGAGTTGCCTTCTACAAACCCCACCCCTGAGAAAGCCGGACAAGAATTAGCTCCTTCCTGGGGCTGATCAAGACCACACCTACAGGCTACTTAAGCCATACCTGCTGTGTATTCTGATGATTCCTCTCGTGCCTTCCTGAGAGGTAGTTTGCTCTGCTCAGATTAAACCTGGATTTATTCATTTGACCTGGTCTGATTTATTACATTGGTGGCATTACTTCCAGAAGATGTAAACTTTTCAGCCTACATAGCGAGTTCTAGGTCAGTCCAGTCTGCACAGCAGACCCTATCTCAAAGAATCAACAACTGGATTGATGAAAGATGACTTATTTACAGACATTAGAGAACTGGGTCAGTAGAAGAGCCTTTTAGGCCTAAATCCTCATCCATAGAAACAAAACCAATAAGAAGAAAAAACATTCATGTGAAACGGCTGTTATCAAAAAAGAAAGCAGGGTAGGAGAGAGGTTAAATCAGGAAGATTCTCATCATGCAAGCATAAAAACCTAAAAATCTCCAGTACTCCTAGAACCCAGGTGTGACAGCACAATCCTGTCACCACAGCGCTGAGAGGAAGGGGCACACGGAGAAAGATTAGAGATGGCTGGCCAGCTAGCCAGTCTAGCCAAATAGGCAAGCTCAAGATTCAGTGAGAGACCCTGCCTCCAAAAATAAAGGGCTAGTGAGAGGGTGCTTGTCACCAAACTTGACGGCCTGAGATTGATCCCAGGACCCATATGGTGGGAGGAGAGAACCACCTCTGTCACTAGCAGACCCCTGACCATCACAGGGTGCTGTGGGGTGAACACTCACCCCCGCAACACACGCACGAGTAAATGTAAACAAACAAAGCAACTTTAAAAAAAAGATAGGAGTAGAGCAGGACAATGAACAGTGGCCTCTGTCTCCACAAGCACACTTGTACACATACAACTGCTGTACACACACATTCATTCACATACACGAACATTTTTGTAAAGAATTCACGATTGTATCCCTATGACATTCCAAAACAAAGACTAGATTTGTGGTCGTGATGGGAGGAGGAAATACAGAGACATGGGGAAAGAGAATGATGAACTTGACCTGTGTCCTGATCATGGTGGCAGTTACACGGCAATGGCTATTAGAACTTACAGAAGTCTACGCTCAATAAGAGTTATTTCACTCCTTGTTTATATTTATATTTTAAAACAATGCATAAAATGCTTCAGTTTTATAAGATGAAAAAAGTTCTGGGGAAGAATGTCCCAGCCACCAACCATGACTGCACAGTGGTTTAAAAACGGTTAGAATAGTGTGATGGCTATCTTCATGGTCAACTTGACTCCGTTTAGTCACCATGAAAACAGACCTCTGAGGTCACCTATGAGGGTGCTTCAGGAAGGGTTGGTTGAGGAGTGAAGACCCATACTGTAACTGGGGGCACTACCCCACAGGTTGGGGTAGTGGAATGAATCAAAACAGAAAGCTAACTGGGACCTAGCATCCATTCTCTCTACTTCCTGACTGTAGATGCAGAGGGACCAGCTGCCTCCTGCTCTGGTCACCATGTCCTCGCTGCCATGATGGTTGTCCCCTCACTGTGAGCTTTGGTCAGGTATTTTGACACAGTGAAGAGAAAAGGAACTAATTTCAGCTGGTGAACTTTACATTCCGTGAACATTCTGTGCAGTTTTTAAAAGTCAGAATAAGCGAGTTTGGTATCAACTGATAGAGATTGTAAGGACCTGGATTCATTCTGGGGGCAGGGCCCAGGTCTGTGAGTGAACTTCCGCAGCAGCCAATGGATTCAAAGGTTGGATTCGTGCCAGAAAACTCCAATGGCTGCTGCACCTTACCCCTTTGCCCAATCCTGGAACATCCAGCTGTGTCGCATCTTGATTACATAGGTTTTTCTTTTAAACACCCCCCCACCCCACCCATTGGGCAACACTCTCTTACCCCGTTCTGCTGTGCAGAGCTAGGTGATCAGCCTGGGTTCTCATTCTCTGTAGGTAGCAATAAAATCCCCACTCATAACAACGTGTCCAGCCTCCCTGGTGGAAATTCTTACACAGGGGCATAACAAGATCACCAGAACACATTGTTAGAGGGAAAATTAGTCCTTCGTAAGAGATGGGGATGACAATTTTCCAACTTGGGCCCTGCAGAATGACTCAGGCAAAGAAGGGTGGGGAGAAGAAGGGCCATTCTGCCATCATCGAGGTGGTGACTCGAGAATACACCATCAACATTCACAAGCGCATCCATGGAGTGGGTTGTGGGCTTCAAGAAGCATGCCCCTAGGGCACTCAAAGAAATCCAGAAGTTTGCCATGAAGGAGATGGGGACTCCACATGTGTGCATCCATACCAGGCTCAATAAAGCTGTCTGGGCCAAAGGAATAAGGAATGTCCCATACCGTATCCGTGTGCGTTTGTCCAGAAAACATAATGAGGATGAAGACTCCCCAAACAAGCTCTGCACGTTGGTAACTTATGTGCCAACTCCCACATTGAAATATCTACAGACAGTAAACATGGATGAGAACTAACCTGCTGAGTATCAAATAAAGATGGGAAACGCCAAAAAAAAAAAAAAAAAAAAAAAAAAAAAAGATGGTGATGATAAGAATGTGGTACTTACTAGGATGTTTATTTTAAAATTAAGAATTCCTAAGAAATTAGTGAAAGAATTGGGTGTGGGTGGGAGACAGCATATATGGAAATATAAAGAGAAGCCAGGATTTCAATATTTATGTGAATATCTTGCTTGGACTGTTAAGTGTCTTTCAAGGTGTTAATTGCAAAATCTTTTAATTTAATTTTTTATTTTTATTCATTTATTTTAGATGTACAAATGTTTTGCTTGCATGCATGTAATTGTGAGTATTGCACTTGGGTGCACCTCAGGCCTGCATGCCTGGTGCCCTAGGAGTTCAGAGGAGGGTGCCACATCCCCTGGAATTGGAGTCATGATGGGTGTGAGCTACCATATGGGTGTTTGGAATGGAATCTGTGTTCTTAACCTCTGAACCATCTCTCCAGCCCTGGCTTTTGGAGATGAAAGAGCAGTTTCATGGAAAATTGCTCATCAGCACACCCACTACTGCAGGTTCCAAAGAACTGCAAGTGTCTCAAAGGATTGATGGGGTGGGGGTGGGGGTTCAGGCTCCTGTGAGAGCATGGGGGAGAGTCCACATAAGTGTTTGGATGCTCTGTGGAAGCAGGCCACTTTGACTGGACATTGTAGGGAGCATTACTGATGAGCAAGAGACTGTTGGTTTTTGGAGGCTTTTGGAGTGGTGGTTTAGACAACACACTTTGCTTGTATCTCAGTTGAGACAGGATAACCAAGTGGTCTTTTTCTCCTGATCCATCGTGGTCAGGTGTGGCCTTGCCTGATGTTGGTGTTCTGGGGCATGGTTTATATTTAAAGGAACACCAAAGCCTATCAGATAGTCCTTGACTCCAAACAGACACAAACTAAATGCCCATCAACTTATAAATAAGTGAACAAATTATGCTTCCTCAAGTAATGAAGACTATTCAGCAGAAAGAGAACAAAGTGATCACACATTCAACTCCATGAATGGCTCCTTAAAGTCCCAGCAACAGCAGCTCCACCGTGAAAAACATGCTTATTACCTGGGCCAAGCAATCCAGGATACATGACCGGTAACAAGACATGGTGACCTCATCTGTCTCCCACAGATGATGCAATGGGAAGGGCAAAATTTTGCTTGTGTGTGATTTTTCTCCCAAAATACATTATGTAATTACTGGAAATACCATCCAAACCTAGTTGAAGGGCACTTTATAGCATAATCAGCAGCACTCACCACAGAGTTAGCCAAGTTATGAAGGGTGAAGCCTGAGAAACTGTCTCCAGTGGGCCACAACCCTGAAAATAGACCTTAGTGAGACATTTAGCAAGATGTGACCCTCTGTTCATTAGTTAGCAGTTAGTTACACTAGTTGATAGGATACATGTAAATGTCCTAATTTAGATCACTGTACTCCAGTTAGGTAAGGTGTAACAATGGGGAAGTGAGTGAATAATACACAGGATGTCTGCTTCATCTTCCAGGGGGATCAGAGTTTGATTCCTAGCACCCAATATGGTGACTCATGACCAACTATGACTCCAGTTCTAGAGAATTCAAAATCCTCTTCTGGCCTCCTCACACACTGCACAAGTGGTATACAGAAATATATGCAGGTAAGACACCCATACACATAAAATTAAAAATAAATTCCCTCAAATTGTAAGTAATTTAAATAAACTCTATGGAGGGCTGGTGAGATGACCCAGAGAATAAAGGCACTTGCTGGAAGCCCTGAGCTCAATCCTTGGAACCTAATGATAGAAAGACAGAACCAGCTCCCGGAAGTGGTCCTCTGGCCTCCCATGGCGCCGTGCCATTCCTGCACACACGCATGTGAGAGAGGGAACACGCATGCATTTAAATATAGAAAACATACTTACATGTTTTAAACTCAGTTGCAAGAAAGCAATCTAGTTTTAGAGATGAGCAGAGCTCCTGAATCGGTATTTCTCAAAAGAAGATATTGGGGCAATGAAAATTAAAGCACAATAAACTATTGTCTCCAGTCGGTTAACATGGCGATTATCAAAATGACAAAAGTGAATGTTGACAAGGTTGTGGGTGAAATGGCAGTTAGCATAGCCATTTTGAAAAACAGTATAGAAATTCCTCAAAAATTCAAACCAGAATTACCATGCACTCTGGCAAGCCCCTGGCTTAATAAAGAGGCTGAATGTGTGGAAGAGGCAGCTGTACTTGAATATTAAATGCGGTGTTATCCACATGGAAACAATCTAGGTGATAATCAACAGAGGAATGAAGAAAATGTAGCCTATCCACACATACTACAATATTAAAAGGCAGGATTCTATCATTTATGATAAAGTGGATGGCCCTGCTCACCGAAGTGAAATCAGCTAAGGACAGCAGGGCAGGCGTACTCACCTCATGTGTGGAGTATGTCAAGTCAAACTCACAGAAGCAAAAAACAGAATGATGGGGGATGATATGGAGGAATGGAGATGTCTGTCAAGGGCACAGACTCTCAGCAAGAGAGAATACGTTTTACTGATCAGTGGCCCAGCAAAGTAACCATAGTTGATACCGATGTAATGCATGTTTCAAAATTTTGAAACACGTAAACTAGAAAGGTTCTCACCACTCAAAACTAGCGAGATGATAGACATGTTGATTACTATATATAATACATGCATATTTCAAAACATCCCCTTGTACCCCAGGAATATATACAATTATCTCTTGTCACTAAAAAAGTGCAGGAGTTTTAAGTCATGGTACAGAATACATGGCAATTGTATTGGCAGAAATGTTCACGGGCTGTCTGTAAAGACTCTTTGGGGACTGGAGAGATGGTTCAGAGGTTAAGAACACTGACTGTTCTTCCAGAGGTCCTGAGTTCAATTCCCAGCAACCTCATGGTGGCTCACAACCATCTATAATGAGATTTGGTGCCCTCTTCTGTATACTGTATACATAATAAATCTTAAAAAAAAAAAAAAAAGATTCTTTGGACACCAAAAGCTCCACAAATGAGATGGATACACCATCCTAGGCTTTGACGCTGACTGGCTCCACTGCCACCGTCTCCTGTCAAGGCTACCTGGCATCAAAACCTTAGGAAGGATACAGTCTAGGACCTAGCTGATCACCTCTCGGAATACATGAGTGCCCTGCTCCCAGCCCCCACCCTCTGGGGGTTTACCTTCAGCCTCTCTGCAGCTGACTGCTCCTGATCTCCCATCTTCTCAGAGCTGAAAACTACGTCCCAGTCCCCAGCCCACTTCCGCTCCATCCCCCACACAACTCGCAAAACTTTGGGGCACCATCCTCCCGGCTCCTGGCTTGGTCTTAACCTTTCCGGTGATTGTCAAATCCTATCGGCTCTGCCTCTCTGCCTTCAGACTGGGTCGCGATCCGCCCCTTTCTGCACTCCACGGCCATCACTACAACCTGTCCCGGTCACTTTAGCCAAAGTGCCCTTCCTCCAGGTCACCGCCTTCCGGGGCCCAGCTTCTCCCCCGGGTTTCTCTCCTTCCCTTCGCCATGCAGCTACCCACCCTCGTTGCTGGCTTCCCTACCGGCGGCCGGCCGCGCATGCGCGGAATGGGGCGCGCAGAACCCAGACAAAGCCGGGAGCCCCCAGGTCCTGCTTAAAACGCACCTGCAGAAGGCGGAGGGGACGCAGCAAGCTGGAGAGGCGGCTGGACGGAGCGTTGGGCGTCCTGGTGTCCCACCCCGGCTGCAGCGGCCCCTGCCGGAGACAACGAGGCCCAGGCCCGGTTCTGCTTTGCTTTGAGGTTTCCATGGGTCAGTATTGTTTGCTTTCTTATGGCCTCCGAGGTTCGTTCCACTTCCCAGATAGGTCATGAGCTACCGCCTGCTCTGCTGCCTCCTTGAGCACACTGGGGGACAGCAGTTGGAGTAGAGCTTAGCAAAATCAGAGTCGTTCCTCTTGAATTTCTGTGGCAAACCCTGGTGAGTAGGTTTCAGGCTAGCCCAAACTCACTAACCTAACAGAGAGGTTGTGGTTTACTACTGCTGGTGCTGAGATCCCCCGGCTTTACGGACTTCTCCACCTTTCTAAGATACTGGTGATGGGCCTAGAGGACCAGAAGGCGAAATAATCTGAGAACCTGGGAGCAAACCAGTTCACATTTCTTTTGCCCAGCTTAAATCTCAAATGCTCCATTGGCTGGACATTCTGCCCACTTTGAAGTCTCATCTTCTGGCCTTAAGTTCTATCAGCACCCTGGAGACTTACAAAGAAAGAAAATGAAACAGGCTTTCATATCAGCTGCTCACATCAGGCTGCTGTAGTTGTTGAGTGCCTGATGCTGCCTGGTGCCAGGTACTTCTGATCAAATCAAGTGTGTTGACGGATTAAAATCTTCCCATCATCTGATGAAGTGGATACTGTTCTCCTCACTTCACAGCTGAGCAGACTGAGGCCCAGGAAAGTCAAGCAACTTTTGAGAAGTGGAGCTGAGATTTGGACCTAAATGTGGCAGAAGAATAGGGCACAGGTCTAATCCTTTGTCCTAAGACATGAGAACCTGGAAATCCCAGCTAGTGCCCCCTGAACTCATCTATAAGCATAAAGTGCTCCAGAGACAGGTGTTGTGGGATGTTTGTACACTGTGTGAAGATGTGTTGTTGTGACTGGTGTAATAAAAAGCTGAATAGCTAATAGCTAGGTGGGAGATAATAGGCAGGATTTCCGGGTAGAGAAAGTCAGAGGGATGAGTCTCAGTGCATGAGAGATGCCAACAGATGCAGGACAAGTCAGAATCAAGGGGCGGAGGAAAGGTGACAGAGCCAAGGTAACTGAGCCCTGTGATGGAACATAGATTAATAGAAATAGGTTAACTAATTTATATGAGCTAATTAGAAAAAGGCCTAAACTAATGTCAAGCTTTCATAATTAATAATATGTCTCTGTGTCCTTACTTGTGGGCTGGTAGTCCCAATGAAAAGCTTACTACAGCCAGGGGTCCAGGGGTTCAAGCCACTACCAGGAATACAATACCTGGGCAATGTATTGTATTCCACCGCTTTGCTTCTCTTCCTCCTCCTCCTCCTCCTCCTCCTCCTCTACCTTCTCCTTCTCTTCCTCTCTTTTCTTTTGGTATTGGGGATATTGAACATTGGATTGAACCTCATGTTAGCAAACTCTCTACTACTGAGCTGTCTCCAGCCCTTTTGTTGCCTTTCATGCTTGTGATAGTGACCAGCATATGTTAATTCTTCACCATCATTACTTGGAGGATTGGGAAAAAGACAGCTCCTCATTGCAACTTTCCATGGTCCACAGACCCAATATGTAGACCTCCATCACCCACAGGTTTTGCCATTTCTGGGGCATTGTATTCCATCAAAGGCCAGGGGGCTTCTCTCACAGTCCACCCTGATGCACTGCCTACTCCAACCTATCTTCTAGACTTGGGAAGGCTAGATTTTCCCAACCTCATCACTCAAGAGATGATCCCAAAGTATTTTGGAATCACTGGTCAAGAAAGTGTATCACAAGACTCCTAGAAAAATGTGATGGCTTTGGTGAGACTTTCCAGGCTCGGGTTTTACTGCAGACTTGGTCATCCACATCATGAGAGGTGCACATGGTAGAAGATGCCATTAAGAGGCCTAGCTGGTAAGCTGAGAAGACAATGGAGAAGAATGTCTTAAAACAGAAAGGAGGATTAGAGAGCCCTGAAAAGCAGTCCCTTCTAACGGAAGACAGGAAGGCATGTTGAGCAGATGAACAAGAATCTGCAGTGGGGGCTGGAGGTGGCTCAGAGGTTAAGAGCACTGACTGCTCTTCCAGAGGACCTGAGTTCAATTCCCAGCAACCACATGGTGACTCACAACCATCTATGATGACATCTGGTGCCCTCTTCTGTATACTGTATACATAATAAATAAATAAATCTTAAAAAAAAAAGAATCTGCAGTGGTTCTGAAGTTTGGGGACAGCAGAGTTCTAGACACTTTACAGTTACAATTTTTGACCCTGATCCTTGACAACACAAGGGCTTGAAAGTGGAAAGAAAGCGCTGATATAAAATTAAAGCACTTGGCTTTTAATACTTTTTATTGTGTGTTTGCGCTAACAAATAAAGCTTGCCTGAAGATCAGAGGGCAGAGCCAGCCACTAGTTAATCATAGAGGCCAGGCAATGGTGGCTCATTAAACTCTGCCATGCTTGGATTCTAAGGAACTATCCCAGGGCCTCTGGAGTAGGTTAAAAAGAGCTGACTATAACCCATTACCCATCACTCCACAATGCTCAGGGGACACTGTCTAAGACAATGGTGAGCAGAAGAGTGCCTCAGAGCTTGAGGATGTTCCTTGCCCTCTCCCTAGGAAGCTGTACTAGTGCAGATTTGAATATCTGATGGACGAAAATAAAATTATTTAAGTGGTAAAGTGACCTTGTTCTCCACGGGTAATGATACTTGGGGCAGGCTGCTTCTAGAGCAGCAGTTCTCAACCTGTGGGTCCTGACTCCTCTGGGAGCCAAGCAAGCCTTCCACAGGGATTGCATGCATATCCTGCAATCAGATATTTATGTTACAATTCATAACAGTAGCAAAATTATAGCTATGAGAAAGCAATGAAAGTTATTTTGCGGTTGTGGGGTCACACAACATGAGGAGCTATATTAAAGGGTCGCAGCTGTAGGAAGGTTGAGAACCAGTGGCATGGCAAAAGAACAGTCTGACCAGGGCAAGCAGGAGAAACCAACGCTGAAGGGCTGATTTAATTAGAAAAATGTCTTTATTAGTACTAGATAACAGCTCTTCCTACCCCTCCCCAAATGGAGACAACTTCTACTGGCCAGAATTCTCTAGAGGAACTGAGAGAATAAATATATATTAAAGTGGGATTTATTAGACTGTCAACCTGTCACAAGCTAGGGTTTCCAGGGAATAGACATTCTAACTTGAATCCATCAGAATGGCCTATAGGCAAGTCTGTGAGGCATTTTCTTCATTTTATGGTTGATGTGGAGGGGCCCTGCCCACTGCCAGTGGTACTAATCATAGGCATATGGTCCTGGGATCCATAAGAAACAAGCTGAATGAGCCCCAAAGAGCAAGCCAGCAAGATGAATTTCTTTATGGCCTCTGCTTGAGTTTCCTGCCCTGACTTCCCCTGATAGTGGACTGTGATATGGAAGTGTAAGCCAAATAATTCTATTTCTTTCCAAATTTCTTTTGGTCAGAAGTACCAGCAGACAAACTGATATAGAATCTGGGTCATCCAACAATGGCTGTCTGCATGTAAAGAGCCTGAGAACCCAGAAGCTGTTCAGTCCATGAGGCCAGATGCTTCAGCAGTGCTGCAGCTAACAGGCTTGATGATTCCTGGAGAGCCACTGGTCCTCAGTTCTTCTTGGAAGCCTGAAGAAGCTGGATTCTGATAACAGAGAAGAAATGTAGGAGCAGCACCAAGCTGGGAGAATTTGCAAACAGAGTAGACAAACTTGCAATCAGCAGAGATGAGCTCTCCAGCCAATGAGGGGGGATAAGGCAAAGAGAAAACACTTCTCTCAGACCTCCTTCTATCTGGACCGACACCAGAAGGTGGGCCTTGTCACTTTAAATACCCTGGATCAGGAAAATCCATCACAAATATGTTCAGCAGTTTCTGTCTTGGTTCCAACCAAATTGACAGCCTAGATTAACTTAGACAATTCAAATGTCTCTCGGGAGAATGGGTAAACAGACTATAGAGAATCACACATCAACTATCCTATCAAAGGGAATGGGACAACCTGATGGGTCTGAGCACTCATAAAACGCTACTTAATGGTTGAGTGATTCTATTTCTAAGACACTCTAGAAGATAGAACTTTGGAGACAGATAACAAATCAGCTGTTTCCAGGGGTTAGGAGTTAGGGAGGATATGGCTGACCTATAGTGGAAAGGAGTCCTTTGGGGTTCTCAAAGTGTTATGTAAGATCATGTGATGGTTCACAGATGGAAGCAGATGTCATCAGAACTCAAGCAGGGCTAGTGAGATGTCCCATCTTGTTAACAAGCCCGATGACCTGAGCTCTCTCCCTGGGACTCACATGGCAAAGGAGAGAATCATCTCCTGCAAGTTGTCCTTGAACCTCCACATGTACACATGCCATTCCCACTGTCACACACGCACAGACACACACAGACACCTCAAATAAATGCAATAGAACTTTTTTTTAAATAAAAAAGAACTCAGTAGTAGAAACAGAACAAAAATGTTACTTAATTGTAAGTATGGCTGGATAACTACATTTTCAAAAATCTCATTGGGCTGTTCAATGGTGATGTATTAATTTTATAGTAAGTAAATTACACCAAAAGGGACATGAATAAATAGGGTTCATTCAGTTATTGTTTCTGTCTATGTGTTCACATGTATGTGAGTGCACATGTATGTGTGCATGCACATGGAAGACAGAGGTGAGCCTCATATCATAGGTCCTATCCATCTTGTTTTTTGAGACAGGATTTCTATTGGCCTGGAGCTCCCTGATGGCCAATGAGCTCTGGAGATTAGCCAGTTTGAACCTGCCCTTACTGGTATAACAAGAGCTTGCTACTACACCTAGATATTTTATATGGGTTCAGAGGATCAGTCTTTATGCTTGTATGGTGAGCACTTCACCAACTGAGCTGCCTCTCAGTCCCTTGTTGCGTCTATCTTTGTATGTATTTTAAATGTTAATATTAAATAGGAATAGTGAAAGTAAGTTATTGAGCTCACAGAATTCCCAAGACTAGGTCTAGGAGCTTCTGCCAGAGCTGTGATATCATCGGCGAAGTATGGCAGCAGGCAGGCAGATGTGGTGCTGGAGCTGAGAATATTACATCCCTCAGACAACAGGAAGTCGACTGAGACACTGGGTGGTATCCTGAGCATAGGAAACCTCAAAGCCTGCTCTACAGGGACACACTTCTTCCAACAAGGTCATACTCACTCTAACAAAACCAAACTTTCTAATAGTGCCACTCCCTATGAGATTAGGAGGTCAGTTACATTCAAACTACCACAGATCCCAACTTTTTAAGATTATTTTTATAAACAGCAGTTCAGCCATGTCAAATCGCTTTGATACTCAGATGGCAAGTCCACAAGTATTCACTTTTTTAGATGTTATTTGTCCTTTGGCAAAAACCTTGCCTCAAACAAAGGTTTCTCTTAATGCTTTAAACTTCACAGAACACCGAAACAGCACCTAAGTGGTTTATTTCTGTGAGAGCAACTGGCCATCACGATTCACTTAGCTATCCATACATTATTGTAGGAAGATTTTTATAACACTTGATACATCCTAAGTGCTTTCTGGTCATTAATAAGCTATCTCTCTGTGAATCTTTAGGTCAGTGTTGACATCATCCACTTCGAGTGCAGCTATCGAGACTCAGGGTTAAGTGGTTGGCCCAAGGTTAGACAGTGAGACAATAAAGGGCCTGAAATTGTGAGCTTTGCCCAAAAGAGGAAAATTCAATACTGTATTATTCATTGGAAAAAGGCTGGACTCAGCCAGGCCATTTTAAAAGTCAAAGGCAAGAGGAGGATTAATTGCATGCTGACATAATTCCTTTTAAAACTTGGCCTCTTCAAGTATTGGCCACAGTTAATTACCTGCCTGTCCCACTCCTGCAGGGTTCTTCAACTGCAGACACTAAAACAGTCACTAGACACCTTGCTCTGGGTGTTTATATAGCATTCACACTTGCAGTCTAGTAATGATGCATTTTTGTTGTGTAGTTTAATGGCAGGGTTCCATGTAGCCCAGGCTAGTCTCAAACTCACTCTGCAGCCGAGGCTGGCCTTGAAATCTGACTCTTTCTTCCACCTCCCAATAGACATGTGCCACAGTCTTGACTATTTAAAACTTAGAGAATAATGGAAAAGGTAGTCTAGGCCCAGAGTTAACTAAATTTGATATTTTATCTTAATATGGAATTCACTTTAAAACATTTGGTTTTTTTTTTTTTATCATTTTATGTTTCCATATGTGGATATGTGCAGGTGACTGCAGATGCCCCTAAGGCCAGAAGTGCCGGATCCCTTGGAGTTGGGATTCCTGGCATTTTCTAGATGGATGCTGGGACTTGAACTGAGTTTTTTTTTTTTTTGTAGACATAGTTTGTGCTCTCAACCTCTGAGCCATCTCTCCAGCCTCAAGTCATTTTTAAATGCATCAAATAGCCAATATTCTATTTTTTCTTAGTATAGACGGTTTAAATATATATATGTAGTTATAAGTTATACATTTTTGTAGAATTCTCAAAATAAGGAGAGATGCCAGGCATGAAGGCTCATGGCTGTAACCTCAGCTCTTTGGATCCTAAGGCAGAAGGATTATGATTTTGAGGGCAGTCAGGACTACATGGTTTGAGGCCAACCAGAGCTATCTATTGAGACTGTGACTCTTCAAATAAAAATGTAATGAAAGATTGTGGGACAGTCGTGATGTGACACCTTTAATCCCAGCACTCAGGAGGCAGAGGCAGGAGGATCTCTGTGAGTTCCAGGGCAGCCTGGTCTACAGAAAGTTTTAGGACAGCCAGGGCTACACAGAGAAATCTTGTCTAGGAAAACCACAAATAAATAACTTTTAAAAACTAATGAAAGGTTAAAACCACTGTAGTGGGTCCTGTGGATCAAACGATGTGAGTTCTTGTAATATGATAGAGCCTTTCTCAGCCCTTAGTGAGCTTAACTCTGGGAGCCAGGGGACTTATTAGTTACCTTAAGCAAGTGGCTTGCATGGTTTGTCTCATGCCAGAGTAGGAGGATGGAGGGAGAGGAGAAGATGATGATGACATGGACCTGGACATGAAGTGACAAGACTAAGGGAGGTGTATAAAGGACAAAGGAGTAAAGCCAGACAGTGGTGGCCATGCCTTTGATCTCAGCACTTGGATGGCAGAGGCAGGTGCGATGTCTGCTGCTACTTGGAGAAACCCTGTCTCAAAAGCAGAAGAACTCCTGTGGTGGGGGATGGCTCCAAGGGAGATATATCACCCTAGTGGGCTTTTATGGATCTTAAGGTGGGAATCGGGTAGGAACTAAGGAAAACTTTGGGAGTGGTCATTTTCAATGCATCTTGGGCTGAACAAGTAAAAGCCCCCCCACATACACTAGGCACACTCCCTCAGCCCAACCAGAAAATCACTCCTCTTGTCCAGAGTTCAAGACTTAGACATGCTGCATGAGTTGACAGTGACCCAGCAGGCCTTGCCCTTACTGCCTGAGAATGGATAGCTCCTGAATCCATTAGTAACTGCTCTTCTGGGCTCCAGTGTGGGGATGTTGTTCAATTGTTCACTTTCCAACTCCTAGGGATGATATGATGAGTGAAGCTCCAAAGGGATTTCCACACAACTTCCCTTACGTTTCAGATTCAGTGAGCAATTGCTTTTCTTAACTGGCTGCATTATCCACGTTTGCATTTTATCCTCTCTGCACCAACCAATAATGCCAGCTGTCTGCTGTTGCTGTTTATTTTGCAAACAGTACGATACTATAGGGAAGGCAGGGCTGATCCACTATTCCTCATGAAGGTTCACCCAACTGCAAGTCAACCACAGACATCCAGGAGAAAACAACTGTGCCTATACTGAACATTAGATTTTTAATTAAATTATATTTATTACTAGTGTGTGTTTCTATTGCCTGAATTCTACTTGTTATTGTTAATGAAAACTCAGAGCCAGATTTGGGGGAAAAGTTGAAGGATCAGAGAGACAAAAATAAGACACAGCCATTTTTCACCCAGCCAACTTCTTAGGCCTGCCTTCCTAAATCCTCAGCCTGAATCTTCTGAATCCTTAGCTCAAAGGAAATGAAGATAAAGAGAAGAACTTCTTCCTTCTCCTGCTTTATCCTTTTTTCCTTGCCCAGATATCTCAATTCCTGGTTCAATTGTCCTGGTGCTAGGATTAAATGTATATGCTACCACCACCTGACTCTGTTTGATCTTGAGCCTTACAGAAATCCAGAGGATCTCTGCCTCCTGAGTGCTGGGATTAAAGGTGTGGGTCACTGCTCCCTGACCTTCATGGCTTGGCTCTGTGAGTGGCTCTGTCCTCTGATATTTCAGGCTATTTTTATTAAGTATATAATATATTATCACATGTCTATATAAGTTTGTGTCCTGTGGGACTATGGTTTTGTACACTGTAAATTTTTGTCACTATAAATATTGGTTTAATGAAATGCTGATTGGCCAGAAGCTATGCAAACAGGAAATATAGGAGGGATGACCAGATAAGGAGAATTCTGGGAAGAAGAAGAGCAGAGGAGATGCCAGCTAGACACAGAGGAATTAAGATGAGAATGCTGCTCTGAGAAAAAGGTACCAAGTCATAGGGCTAAACATGAGTAAGAATCATGGGTCGTTTAAAGAGTAAGAGTTGGCAAGTAATATGTCTGAACCATAGGCCAAACCATTTATAATTAATATGAGCCTTTGTGTGATTATTTGAGACTAAATAGCTGTGGGATAGAGAAATTTGTGTGTGTATGTGTGTGTGTGTGTGTGTGTGTGTGTATGTGTGTGTGTGTGTGTGTGTGTGTGTGTGTGTGTAGGTCAGAAAAACCTTTTCAGTGGTAGTCCTCACCTTCTACCTTGTTGAGGCTGTGCCTCTCTTGTTTCCGCCACTGTGTGCTGTGTACCCCAAACCAGCTGGTTGGCAAGCTTTCCACTGATCCTTTTGTCTCTACCTCTTATTTTGATGTAGGAGTGGCGGGATTACAATTTTTTTTTTAAAAAAAATCTTTTTTTAAGATTTATTTATTACGTATACAGTATACAGAAATGGGTAGCAGTGTCATCATAGATGGTTGTGAGCCACCATGTGGTGGCTGGGAATTGAACTCAGGCCCTCCAGAAGAACAGCCAGTCCTCTTAACCTCTGAGCCATCTCTCCAGCTCCCCCTTCCCAGATTACAGATTTTTACATGGGTTCTGGGAACTGAACATGGCCTTATGCAGTCAGGACAGTACCCACTGTGCCATCTTGATACGCCTAGATTTTTTTCTTGCCAATATTTCCTAAACAATCCAGCATAGCATATATGTATCATATATTTATATAACATGGCCATTATATTAGATACTGTGAATAAACTGGGGATGATTAATCCTCCTACAGAGTGTTTCTTTGATCAGAACTTCTACAGCAAGAAGTGGACATCTTCTTCACACTGCTTTTCAAAAAGCTAGAGCTTTTGTCACACATAGCTGAAAGTCCAGAAATGTAAAAAGCCTTCAAATACGGGGCTGGAGAGGAAGCTAATGCCAGAGTACTTGCTTAGACTGCACAGTCTTGGGTTCAGTTCCTAGCACTGAATAAAACCTAGTGTGGAGGTATACTCCTATAATCCCAGCACACAGGAGGTAAAGGAAAGAGGGACGGAAGTTTAAGGTCCTTGACTATAAAGCAAATTCTAGGCTAGCCTGGTCTAGATAAGACCCTGTTCAGAAAAATAAAAATAAACCCTGCCAGACATGGTGATATACACCTTGAACTCAAGAACTCCAGAGGCAGAGGCTGGTGGATCTCTATGAGACTGAAACCAAACCTGGTCCATATATGGGAGTCCAGGCCAGTCAGAACTTCATAGGGAGACCCAGGGTCTTAGTCACTGTTCTACTACTGCGAAGACACAATGACCAGGCTACTACTATTTTTTAAAAAGCATTAACTGGGGGCTTGCTCCCAGGTTTAGAAGGTTAGTCTATGATCATCATGGTGGGAAGCAGACAGGCATGGTGTTGGAGCAGTAGCTGGAAGATCTACATCCTGACCCACAAGCAGCAGTAACAGACAGAGAAAGACTCACACTGGCCCTGGCATGGGCTTTTGAAACCTTGAAGTCTAGCCTGTGATGCACCTCCTCTAACAAGACCACACCTCCTATCTTTCTCAAATAGTTTCACCTACTGGGGACCAAACATTCAAACATAGGAGCCTGCAGGGGCCATTCTTTTTTAAAACACTGTGCCCTGTCTCAAAAAAATTTTTAGTATATGTATATGTAGTGTGTGTGTATGTGTGTGTGTGTGTGTGTACATGCAGAAAGGAATAAATTGGAGTAGGAATTTTTTTGAAAGGACAAAATATAAGCAAAAAAGGACAACTATAAGCCACTCTCTGCTGCCACCCAAGAGAGCCAACTCCTCTTCCTCAGCTCTTAAGCAGTCACATACACAGGCAAGACCATACCCAACCATTTGTTACCCCAAAGCCATTGGCTAAACAGAATGAATTTCCACAACATTTCCTCCTTTTTGTCTAAATAAAAGGTTATAATCCTAACACAAGACTATATACAATAAGAACAATTATCAAGTATTGTCCAGAATAAATAAAAGGTAATAACATGAACAAAAATAGATCTACAACCAGTAAGAACAACACCAAGCAAGAAACACATTCTAAATGTCCAGACCATAGATAATTGACAAACTACAGAGACTACTCCAACAGCTGTCCTTTCATGAAGGATCTAAGTCTTGTACCTGATAAGCCCTTAGCTAAGATATGAGAGGTTGTGACTGTAACTATCTAGTCATCAACCCCATGCAAATAAATCAGGAAGGTCAAGTTACAAAGCAGGAAATTTAAGCAAAGTGGTTTAAAGCCCCTATAATTCTGTGCATAAGTCAGAATGGTATGCACAGACTTTACAGAATCTCTCAATATAGTTACTGACCCTCAATATGCAGAAAGAATTGTTTTACATATTGAAACCACTTAATTTATTCCTGAAAAAACAGAATTAACTTGGTTATTCATATAATTACAGGAAATAGTCAGGAACAGGAATCATCCCATATATGTAACACACATCAGATTCCATATAGGTCTGTCAGGTCTTTTAGCACAGGTAATGATGAAATTAATCAGTCATTAATAGGAAATGCTCTGGAGGCCTCAGAATAGCAAAGGTTTGAAAAAAGATTTTTTCATCACATGGCAAGTGGATGCATTTCACTTTGCAGAATTTGGAAAATTAAAATATATATACCCATACAATAGATGCATTTCAGGATTTCAATGGGTAACTGTGGGTATTTGTTAGATATTTAATAAATCCTGAAATATCAGAGGCAGCACACAATAAAATCCTAGGCAGACAGCTCAGGAAATTCTTAAACCTTGAATACAAGGATAGACAGCTGAGAGTCAATCACACACACCTTTAATCCCAGCACAGGGAAAGCTAGGAGTGATGACCTACACCCTTAATCCCATAACTCCAGAGACAGAACATCTTCTGGGATAGAGTATATATGAAATATTTAACAAATATCCATAGGTAACTGCTTTGAGTTCTGAAAGGCTGACTCTACAATTATACACCTATTAGAAGTCCTAGCCATTGTGAAAATACTTGTACAAATTAAGACTGACAATGCTCCAGCATATGTCTCTAGTAAAATGAGACATTTTTTGCATGTTATTATAAAGCTTATTACAGGTATATCACACAATCCTACTGGACAAGCAATTGTAGGAAGATCTAGTTGCACTTTAAAAGGATGCTTAATACACAGAAAGGAAGAATTAAGACCTCCAGAAATAGATTGCATAATACCTTAGTAACCTTAAATTGTCTTAATGCTAATGACTAAGGAACAGCAGCTTTGGAGAAACACTGGACATTAGAAAAAAAAAAACACTACTGAACTAAATCAGCCTGTGTACTTCAAAGATGTGTTGACTTCAGAAAGAAAACTAGGATATGTGTTATGTTGTGGAAGGGGTTTCGCTTTTGTTTCCACAGAAGAAGAAAACCATGGATCCCATCAAAATTAATAAAGAGTCTAGCTAGCTCAGTCGATAGAGCATGAGACTCTTAATCTCAGGGTCATGGGTTCAAACTCCATCTTGGGCACCCTACTAATTCAGCTGTTTTCTGCCCAAAGACGATGGGGACCAACCACAACCACCCAAGAAAGCCTGCAACTTTTCTCTGAACCCTAATTTATGCAGAAAAGACCATACCCTAGGGCTTGTTATCCCAAAGCCATTAGCTAAACAGAACAAATTCCTACAATAACCCTGTTTTTAGCCACGCCCCCCCAGCTGTCAACTGTTGAACCGTAGCTGTTCCCTAGACTCTCAGCTTTGCACTCTGTGTATTACTTCACTCAATGACCTAACAACTCCTTTGTGAAAACACCATTATTATTTCTAATTTGTAACTGAGAAGTTGAGGCTTTGGGTTAGGGAATTACACCATGCAACAAATACCTTTAAGAAAACTTATTTCGAGATTTAGAGTTTTCTTTTCCTTTTTTATGGTTTATTTTTATTTTAATGTATTGTCTTGCCTACACATCTGCTTGTGTGAGAGTACCAGATGTTAGGTTAAATTGTTGCTGTAGCCAAGCCCCCACCTGCAGGTACTCGCTCCAAAACCTCTGACGTAGGCGTGTACCTACCGTTTAAAATCTCCAACCACCTGGAAGACTTTCTCTTTTTTTTCTTCTCTGCCCCCTATTCTCTCTCTGACTTCCCTCTCTCCATCCCTTCTTCCTTAATAAGCCTAATATGGCTCTCTTGGTGGCCTACACACAAGTTCTTTCCACTCTCCAAATGCTAACACCAGATCCCCAAGATCCGGAATTATAAACAGTTGTGAGCTGCCCTGTGGATGCTGGAAATTGAACTCAGGACCTCTGGAAGAGCAATCAGTGCTCTTAACCTCTGAGCCAGAGATTTAGATTTTTCTTTCAAAGGAAATTGGAATTGCTACACCTGTGTTCAAAAGATTTTATATATTGAGTTGTTACCACTAAGTGAGGGAGGCACCTTTGGGGAAACTCTATTGATGCACCTTCAAAGTGTGCTTTAGTATACTCTCAACTGAAACTTCATGGAAGCTGAGCATGCCCAGACACATCCCTGTCCACCATTTTAACCTTAAGAATGTGCCCCAGGATCTAGAGCTAAACATGCTTAAATATATGTCTATTGTCTCTCCTTAAGTTATTACCTTTGCAAACTGAAGTTCCTGAGGAAAAATACCCACATCTATGTGAAAGATTCCATGAGGCTGATTAAATGACGAGCTAGAATGTTGCAGATCCAGAGCCAAATTATCCCGGGCTATCTCTGCCCTTTAAATAGTCCTTTATCGTGCCTGCCTGTGTGTAACCTAACATCTCTGGAACTATTTCTTAAATGGTTTTCTGATTTATGAACAGACTTCTAGATTTTACCAACTCAAAGGCTAAGAATTTCATCAGTTAGTACCTGAAGCCTTTAGCAGAGATCCCCCAATTACTTTCTACCTACATTCCCACCAATGCATTTTTCTTATTTAACTCTCTCTCTCTGTCTCTGTCTCTGTCTCTGTCTCTCTCTCTCTCTCTCTCTCTCTCTCTCTGTAGGTCAGAGAGTAACCCACGGCAAGCACATTTACCCACTGTGCCATATCACTGACCCTCTAAAATTGGATTTTTATTTTAATTGTGTGTGTGTGTGTGTGTGTGTGTGTGTGTGTGTGTGTGTGAGAGAGAGAGAGAGAGAGAGAGAGAGAGAGAGAGAGAGAGACATATGTGGAAGTCACAGGAAAACTTGCTAGAATCAGCTCTCTCATGCTACTGTATGTGTTTGAGGGATGAAATTCGGGTAGTCAGCTAGATATCAAGTACCTTTTCCACTTTGTCATCTCATCAGTCGTATCCACCAGTGTATTTTTGTTGTTTATGATGTTGTTTTGAGACAGGGTCTCTCTGTGTAATAGTCCTGGTCATCTTGGAACTTGCTCTATAGACGAAGCTGTTTACAAATTCACAGAGATCTCCTTGCCTCTGCCTCCCAAGTGCTGGGATTAAAGGTATATGCCACGACTGCTTGGCCCACCTGTGTATTTTTAAGGTACACTGAATTATTAACTTCTCTGTACTGTTACTATGAAATGGTGATGAAAGCATCACCTCATTGGAACATGGAATCTGAGGTAAACTAAGTCAGTGTTCCTGAGCCATGGTTACTCTATTTTACTCCAGAGTAAACTCTCTTATTCTGTAATATTAGCTTAAGATGTGTTTACATTCATTTAATGCTGTGGAATATTTGTTTAATGATGAAAAGATGTGTTGCACTCTCTTTTTAAAAAGATTCATTTATTATGTATACAGAATATAGAAGAGGGTACCAGATGTCATCACAGCTGGTTGTGAGCCACCATGAGGTTGCTGGGAATTGAAGTCACGTCCTCTGAAAGAACAGTCAGTGCTCTTAACCTCTGAGCCATCTCTCCATCACTCTTTTATGTTGCATTTGTTTAACTTTGTAAAGCTGTGTTACTTTGTCTGTCTAAACCACTTGATGAGTTTAAGTAAGAGTAAACAGTAAAGAGCTGAATGGTCAATAGGCAGGCAGGAGAGAGTTTAGGTGGGGCTGGCAGGCAGAGAGGCTAATATAGAATGAGAAGAGAGAGGTGGGAAAAGGAGGAGAGACGGACACGAGGAGCCAACTGCTGCCAGCTACAGAGTAAGAACGAAAGAAAGGTAGATAGGATTGAGAAAGGCCAAAGTCCAGAGGCAAAAGATAGATGCGACAATTTAAGAAGAGCTGGCTAGAAATAAGCCAAGCTGAGGCTGGGCATTCATAAGAAAGAATAAGTTTCCATGCATTTATTTGGGAGCTGGGTGGCAAGTTCTCAGAGAGAGAGAGGGGGGGGGGAGAATCAAAACAACCACCAGCACATTTCTTTTGGGGCAAGAGCTGTGTATATTGTATTGTAAACAGCAAGATCAGGAACACAGTGCTTTGCTGAGCACATTAGGAATGAGTCAACCCCTGTGTGCACATGTCCAGGCTCTGAGAAAATCCCTACACTCCCTCTAAGGAGGAGAGCATCACTTTGGAAGTGATTCCCAAAGCTTCCTCTGCTTGTTTAATATCTTGTCCGTGTGCTTGGTTTGAGTTTTCACTCACTAAGATGCAAATGAACTGATTGTGTGCAGCTAGTCACATTAGTAACCTGATTATCCCCCTCTGTATCCCCAGCAGCCATGGAAATAATTATCTTAATTAGTTGACTTAAAAAAACAACGACTGATAGATTGAACTTGATTTTCCTGTGTGTATAGGTGTCTGCTAGAGTATTTCAGTCATTCACTTGCTGATAGGATGTCAGTCTTCCATGCAGATTATTGTTGTTCTTTATCCAGTTGGCTACTGGGATGTTAATGTTCACCTAACCAATTTGAAGAAATAACTGGAAAACTTCTTTTTATCATTTGTCATATTCTTATTACTTTCAAATTGCTATGTCTTTCCATGTTCTAATGCTCTATTATTTCTCTCTCTGTCTCTCTCTCTCTCTGTCTCTCTCTCTCTCTGTCTCTCTCTCTCTCTGTCTCTCTCTCTCTCTCTCTCTCTCTCTCTCTCTCTCTCTCTGTGTGTGTGTGTGTGTGTGTGTGTGTGTGTGTGTGTGTGTGTGTACATGCATGCAGGTAGCAACAGAAGCCAAAAGTGGGCATCAGATTCCCAGGAGCTGGAGTCACAGATGACTGAGTTGCCAATGTGGTTGCTATGAACTCAACCAGTGTCCTGTGAGAGCTGCAGGGTTCTCAATTGTTGAGCCATCTCTCCAGTCCCTGGTTATTATTTTCCTAGCATCTGAAAATGTTTACTTAAACTCAGTGTTTCTTGTTGTGGTTTTTCTCATTTGAGGACCAGATATTCATTTTCCTTTCTCTGGATGAACTGTTTTCAACATTCCCAAGAGGTTTCCCAGTGAAACCGAAGGTTCAAAGTCATACATGCAGAGAAAAACAACGTAATGGCCATCTCAACCCCAGATTAATTTGAACCATTGGTTGCTATGAGCCACAGGTCTCTCTCTCCACTCAGAACTGATGGGTATGAGCCAACCTCTGCACGCTCCTGGCTCACTGATCTCTTGGCAAGCTGGCCCAGCACCTAACAGATCTCATCATGGAAAGTTAAAAAAAAAAAAAAAAAAAAAACCTCCATTGCAGCTCATCTGAAGCTCTTAGAATGCCATGAAAATTCATTTTCTTTTGTGTCATGTTTAGTGGAGACAGAATAGCAGGGCACTGTCCCCAGGGAATGATCTTTTTTTTCTTTGTTTAATATTTGCCCACATGATGGACTCTCAACAAATAATTCCTGATTAATGTTGATATTTGAATCTCTGACTAGAACGGCTTACACTGCTTCACTCTAACTTAAAAGACAATCTTCTCTTGCTTATTATTATTATTGTTGTTGTTGTTATTTTATATATACTATTGTATCGTCTTCCTATTTCTTACTTCTGAGGGATCCTGTTCTTTTTGAAGTCCAGTCTCTTAGCTGGAACAGAAAAGAATGAGCTCTCCTATCAGCCCCTGCCCTAGGGCTCTGCCTTGAGTGACTGTGTCCCTAACACTCTTGTCAATAGTTTAGTCTGTCTACAGGAAGTAGAGGAAGTTGTGTGTATGATTGATTGTTCAGCATTGCCCCCTCCAGGTTTGAATGTGAACTATCTCTGGTTCCCAGTTGGTGGAGCTGTTTGGGGAAGCTTTAGATGGTGGGACCTCACTGCAAGAAGTGAGTCACTGGGGATGGGTCTTAGAACCTTTGCCCAGCCCTACTTCCTGTCCTCTCTCTAATTCCTGGTCTGTGGAGATGCAAGCAAGCCTACTCCCGCACGCAGCGTCCTGCAGCAGCTTCGCCTTCCCTGCCATGACCGGTGTATCTCAGCCACAAGCCAGTCTTCTCTATTGACGGTTCTTGGCAGATGGCTGGATTACAGCAAATAAGAAAAGAAGGAACTAGATCCTTGACGTGTTCTAAACTGAAATGAAGACAGAAGTTTGGAGAAAGCAAGGCTGAGGACAGAACAGATGTGATAAACAAATACAACACTTAACCATAGTTCACAAGACGAATCAGTTTCAGCAGTATTATTTGTGTACAACACTTTCCAAAGATAAAAGACAGACCAGATGGCCACTTAAGTTGTATCAGAATTACAGAGGTACACGATTCTTGGTTATAAAGGAAGAAAGTGTGGTCTCCTCACCTCCTCTGTCTCCTACTGCCTAGACCATGCATGACCACAGTTGAGCCCAGCTGAAGCTTTCCCAGTGTTCATGACTCTGCTAAGCCTCTCTTCTTACATTCTTTCCCGCAGCAAGCCGAAAACTGCTCACATTTCTTTCCACAAAAGCAATGCTTTTCTATAACCAAAGAAAGCAAGATAAATCAAGCTTAACAAAAGTCCAAATATATTTTTATTCTTACCATCCCCACTTCCAAATCCAGTGTCCATCTTGGAGTCAACAGTGAGTGATTTGCTACCTTTATATTTGCACATGTCTAATTAAAAATAAATAAGGAGTGTGTGGGAGATGGGTGGGGGGTACTTTACTAGTAATTCTTTCCCTGGGAATATTAAAGTTTCCAGATTGGGTGGATCACAGTATGTGTTCATTCTGTCTCCACATAACCACGTGTGAAGCAGAGATCTGCACGGAAGGACAAGAACAGGGACCAGCCACTGTACAAAAGAAGCCATAAGCACCACTGATTTCTAATGCTCTCCTTTTCACTTCAAGGGCAGCTGTGAATAGGCTTGGGATAAATATCCTCAGATAACCTCTCCTGACTTCATCCCCATCTCCTAAGCAAAAAGCTTTCAGGACCTTCCCCCACCCTGAGCTTCCTTCCTTTCCTGCTCACTTCCAAGCTGTTTGATTAAGAGCCCTGCCATCCCATCCCCACCTCAGGCTGTTTGCTCACCTCCCTGCAGTGAAAAGAAAGGCCCTGTTCATGAGAAGGCAGCTGTGTGTGGCTCCCTCAGGAAGGGTGGCCCTCCTGGCCTGAAGGAGACAGGCAACTCAACCTCAGCTCCCACCCCAGCTTTTCAGAGCTTCTTTGTGAGGCTGGTTCTGACTGTGGCATTTACCAGGAAAAGGCGGCTCCAGGGCCATCGGCAAGCTGGCCCCTCAGCTGTTCAGCTTTGTGTAAATGCTATCTTATCTTGGTCAGCATTTCCTTGGAATGTTTATTTGGTATAGGAGAAAACTAAGAAGAAAAATATATTGTAGTCTTTGCTATGACCATGGGAGATAAATCATGCCAAGCTTTAAAAAGTAGATGGGGGGGCTGGAGAGATGGCTCAGCAGTTAAGAGCACCGTCTGCTCTTCCAGAGGACCCGGGTTCGATTCCCAGCACCCACATGGCAGCTAACAACTGTCTATAGTTCCAGTTCCAGGCAAAACACCAAGGCAAATAAATAAATAAATAAAGTTTGTTTAAAAAAAAAAAAAGTAGATGGGAGAATCCAGACAGAGATGAAGCATACCTTTAATGCCAGCACTCTGTTGGCAGAGACAGGCAGATCTCTGAGCATATATATGCTTATAAAGCATAAGTTTATTTACCTACCTCTGTGTGGGTACATGTGTGTCACATGCACCTGTGAAAGTTAGAGGACAAGCCACAGGAACTAATTCTCTCCTTCCACATGTGGACCTTTCTATGAAGACCCAAGCATTCATGTCAAAGCCTTTCTTTTGTAATCTCAGCCCTGGGGAGGCAGGCAGATCAGCCAAGCTGACTTGGTGAGCTCCAAGACAGTGAGAGATCCTGTCTCAAAAAACACATGGATGGATGGGCTAGAGAGCTCTTCTGGAAGACTGAGTTCAATTCCCAGCAACTGCACAGAGACTGACAACCATTGAAAATGAGATCTGGTGCCCTTTTCTGGTGTGCAGGCAAATAAAACCAAAACACATGAAAAGGAAGGAGTTGACCTCTGTTCTCCAAATGCATAGGCACACACACGCACATATGTGCACATGTATATACTTGTCCATATGAGGATGCATGCATATATTTAGGCTCACATACCACACACACATACAAACACACATTAGCAAAGATGTAGATTTGATTTTGATGACATGGAAATGTGAAAAGGAATGATCAGTCTTTGTTGTAGCTCAGTTCCATAGATTCTACCATCTTAGGAACTGGCTAGGTGAACATTCTCCATTCCCATAGCTGAGGTTAACTTTTAAACTATTTCACCAAGGACAGATCAGAACATCACCAGCTTAGCTGCTATAAGGAAGCCTCCCGTAGACATCTGGCTTTCTAGACAGATTCTCAGACCAGCAGGTTGACCATCACCTGGAAACAGTCTCAGAGACCAGATAGACTCACAGATGCAGACTTTCTAGAGGTGAGCAGATTCACACTGGTTTCATTGAATCCACTGAGTGATTCTGAGGCACATAGACATCTGAGAGCCTTCCATCTTGAAAGGTCCAAATGCATTTGCCTGCCAATGTGACTTTAGCATCAAGAAGGTCATCCACCATGAATCAATGAATTGAGGTGAATGAAGATGATGTGTTGGGAGCTGCGTGAGTGCCGCGCTTTAATGATGGCGCTGGCTTCCGCCTTCCGCCATCCCGAAGGCCAGCGCTCCTTCTGACAAACAACTCCATATATGGTTTGTGTGGAGTTGACTCGCTTGCTTCCGTATGCGTGGCCCTATGGTAGAGGCCCATGTGGCAGTAGCTGAGTGGTGAACCTTGAGTTTAAAGCTGGCTGCACGGGCTGGGAGCGGCTGCTGCTGCAAGAAGACGCTGTTTTCAATAAAGGACCTGGTCAATTGCCATGGAAGGATCCTGGTGTCGTGTCTTTTCCTGCTGGTCGGGGTTTGGCGCGGCGCAATGATGTAACTTGGAGATTTAAGTTTGAGCACTGAATTACCTGTTTCTTTTATGGCAATTTTTTTCTTCAAGGTCTCTTGGTTTAGCATGTGAGGCTACGAGCACATGTTTCCAGAGTTAGAAAACCTTGAACTCCGTTAAATGCCAGGGGAAACCTTTGTAAAGAAGAAAACATCATAGCCCAGGACAACAGGCCAGCAGAAGAAAATTATCATTCTTTGTATGAGAATAATTGAAGGGCTGTGAGCATGCTGGGGTCTTGTCTTGTGTGTGCAAGGCCCTGGAACTGATTGTCAGCATCTCAGATGTAAAAAAATGTATTTGTTTTAAGGTAACATTAAGACTACATTTCTTAGCTGGGTGTGGTGGCTCACACTTTTAATCCCAGTGCTCTGTGTAGAAGTAGGTGAATTTGAATTCTAAACCAGACTGGCCTACAGAATGAGTTCCAGGACAGCCCGGGCTACCCAGAGGAACTCTGTCTCACTCCACACCCCAAAAAGGACTACATTTCTGTAGAGAAACCCTTCTTCTTATTGGGTTTTATTCTCTGGGCACTACCCATGCCTAAGCAGAATAAAATTACTCTTCAGACTGTAGCAAATCTTTAAAGAATACTTTTATGGAAAACAATATTTTTTTAATTTTTTGAAATAAGAAATACCAGTTTATTATAAATAGAATGCTGACATAGGTCCTCCCTGCCTGATACCAGGGACTCAAAAATTGGCTACACTATATATTTTAAGTCCTAGCAAGGAACAAAATTAAAGACTGAACAAAGTTCATAGTTCTTTCAGAATTCTGAAAGGATGTGATTTCAACACTTTCTCTTTCAGTAAAGATAAGAATAGAGATGCTTCTCTGATAAATCTCTGAGAGCATCTAAGTGAACTCTGAAAATGTCAGGCACAATAATAGGAAACTACTTCTGGGAATGTTATCAGATTGCTTTGGGAGAGCTAAGGTCAGGATGAAGCTGAGTTTGTTATGTTTAAGGCAAAGTGCACTGTTTATGCCAAGTTCTCTATATAGTCTTGTGGCTAAGGAAAACCCTTCCCCAATATCCTAGCTTCACTTTTGTAGTAGTGTTTTGGTTACATGCCTTCTGTCTGAGGCGGTCAGAAGCAGCATTGGACCCTCTGAGGCTGGAGTTACAGATGTTTGTGAACAGCTACGTGGCGCTGGGATCCAAATGCAGGTCCTCTTCAAGAGCAGCGAGTGCTCTTAATCAGAAGTGTGTCTAACTCAGGAAAAGTGACAGTGTTCTGTGGATGTTCAACAAAGAGCAAACATGACTAAATAGATGGTGAGTGCTACTCTCCACCCTTCACAGACTGCAAACAATGCTCATAAGGTGAGCCTACAACTATTTATGTGACCTGGCTGCTGCTGCTACAAGACAAATAATGAAAAGAGAAAGTAAATTTTACTTTTATATTTTGGAATCAAACCCAAGACCTCTTGCAGAGAAGGAAAATTTAAAGTTATAAAGCTGAGACTTGTAAATCAAAGCCCAATTAATGTTGAGTCAGTCATTCTAGAAATGTTCTACCATTCAGAAAAAAAAAACCCACACATATATATTTCAGATATACATATGCTTTCACCTTACTTCATACTGGGTAATGAACCCAGAGCTTGCACATGTAGGCAAGAGCTCTGCACGGAGTAATATCTCCAGCCCTTTTAAACAATTTTATTTTGACACTAGATCTTGCTTTGTAATCTAGGCTGGTGTCCAATTTGTGATCCTCCTGCCTCAGCTTCCTGGGTAGCTGAGATGACGGGCTTCACCACTATGGCCAATCATGTGGTTTTTGGTTAAAACCAAGACTGAGAAAAGAAGTGGATTAACTGGCCATGGGATTTTGTGCAAATTGCTTAACCCATTCCATGCCTCAGTTTCCCAGTTTTAGATGAAGTGCTGTAACTGTAGTCATCATGAAAACGTGTCATAAAAGCCTGTTTTAAGGTCACCTGCATACAGAGATTTGCAGAATGTCTGAAAGGCATTCCTTATCTTGCTTGGAGTTACTATTGCTCTGATAAAACACCATGACCAAAATCAAGTTGGGGAGGAAAGGCTTTACTTGACTTACACTTCCACATTGTTGTCCATCACTGAAGGAAGTCAGGACAGGAACTCAAGCAGGATGGGAACCTGGAGGCAGGAGCTGATGCAGAGGCCATGGAGGGGTGCTGCTTACTGACTTGCTCATCATGGCTTGCTCAGCTGCTTTCTTATAGGACCCAGGACTACAAGCCCACAGACCATCCACAGCTGACTGGACCCTCTCCCATCAATCTCTAATTAAGAAAATTTCTTACAGGCTTGTCTATAACTCAGTCTTATGGAGTGTTTTTTTTTTTTTTTTTTTTTTTTTTTTTTTTTTTTTTTTTTTTTTTTTTTTTTTTTTTTTTTTTTTTTTTTTTTTTTTTTTTTTTTTTTTTTTTTTTTTTTTTTTTTTTTTTTTTTTTTCTCGAGGAGGGTTGGTTTGCTTCTCTGGCTTGTGTCAAGTTAATGTAAAACTAGCCAGCACACCTGTCTATTACATTTTTCTATTATATATGATCTGTGACACTCATGCCTACAATTTATAGTTGTATGCAACTTAGACTACATAACCTTAAATCTGGCCATATAGCTTAAAATGAACTGACTGGAGACTGATGTGTGGCTCTTTCCCCTTTAGTATAAACATTTCTCTGTTTGCCACAGGAACATTAATGAATTTATCCTTCCAACATCCACAATTTTCTAATTCTAAGCCATTGGCAATCATGAGCCTATGACAATAAAATGCCAGCTCAACTCTGGGAAGTTACACCCAGCTTTGGTTTCATAGACTCCTGGCTTTAAACCTAACCCTGTCAACCACTTTGTGGGCATTTGGGTTATTGACATATGTAAGCTCCACTCCTAGATTAGTAACCTTGTGCATCACTGTGTCCAAGATTCCTCCAAGGAGCCAGAGAAGGCTTCAGGAAACTTAAGGTAGAGATTTCTTTGACTCTTTTGAGTTTTGGGACTTTGGCTCATCATAGCAGAGCAGGAATGGTGAAGGAATTCCATCTGGTATAGTGGGTTGAAGACTGTTCAGTTTCTGGCAGAACAGAAAGCTGAGAGCAGCCAGAACTAAGGCTCAACCTATAACCTCCTGGTTAACTACCTCCATTACCTATGTCCCGATGCCTCTCCAAACAGCCCCACCAAACTGAAAACTGAGCCTGTGGGGGGTCTTTAGGGCCACATCATAGCAACCTCCCCCCACCTCCCTCCTCTTCCTTGGTCCTCACTAGTGGGCACTATGTGTAGGAGGCCCTGATCATGGACTGTGTACCTGTACTCAGCCATAAAGACCAAACCAGTATAGAGTTTAATCGTAGTAAATAGGCTCTGTAGCCAATTAACTGATTGGGCTGTAAAACAGCGAGTTAAGGTATTTTATTAATGGGTGATTCGGCTGTAGCCAGTGAAGTTATTTCCTGTGTTCTGTTTTTCTATAAATGCTAACTGATTGTGTTGTTGGCTGGTGCTCAGAGCCTCACTCTGCTCTGGTTTGGGAGCTGCCCAATCTTGTGAATCGTTTTCTGATGTTCAGATAACCGCTACTGGATTTAATTGGTCTAAGGCCTTTTTCTTTTAACATCACCAGTAGCTGCTTTGGGAGAGTATCATATGCCTTGTTTGCTCAAGGCCACCCTCCCTCTGCACATGCTTAGATAATTATCCCTCAGGTGGATGATGTGAGCCAGATGAGAAAGTTCTATGGGATTCTGAGAATGGAGACAATGATGCAGATGAAGAAATTGTGTTGATTTCCTTGGCCTTTCTCTGCACTTGCTGACACCCACTAGCAGTCCACCAAGGTAACTTCCCAAAGGACAGGAACCGGGAGGCAATGTGCACAAAATGACTAACGGTTTAAGTGGTGCCAGGCTTAATTCACATGCAAATTACAATAGGAAAAGAAGTGAAGGTTTGTGACATCCTGTTTCATCCTGTCATTGCAGGCAGAAAAGACTCCAGAAGACCAGAGGATGCAGACAGTCAAGTTCACTGGCTTAACCTAGCTGCAGGCCAGAGATCTCAGTCCTGACTCACTCGCCACCCTAAAAACAAGAAGATCCTCAGGACAGCAGATGACCCTAAGTCCCAGGAGAGGGTTCCCAGGCATCAGGGTTTCATAAGTTTTTTTAGGTGCGTCTGTCCTCAGCTCTGTGAGGTCAGTGAGCTGCTGCCTGCTCCCCAGGAACATGAAAACAATGTCGATGCCCAGCCCCCAAACTCCAGAGAATCGCAGCCATCTCATCTAGTGCGGGAGGTGGGGCAAATGTTTTCCCCATTCAAAGGAGTGACTGTAGAAGAACACTAAAACTAAACAAATAAAAAATAATGTTTAATAGTGGGAATGAAGAGGATTAAACAGGGCCAAAGGAGAAAGCTATTTAGTATGGAGCAGTGCTCTGAAGAGGTGATGTTTGAGGGGTGACTGGGACAAAGACAATCCTGGGGTTGACACCACATGTTTTAAAGAGCTTTGTGAAGTATCTATAGGTGCTTTCCCTTTTCAATCAAGCCCCAGGAGGCAGTCATCAAATACATTCCTCAAGTCATGACCCTTGATGACCATGATTTCTGAAGCCTAGGTGAGATGAGGAAGTGTGGACGTGATGGTCCAGAGAAACAGCAAAATCCCTCCTTCCGTGCCACTGATGTATTAACTAGTCGCCAAAAAATGGCCTCTCCCCAATATGCGATAAATGTGCTTACATGCTTATTATTGCCTCTTCTGATAAGACTGCTGGCTCCTCGGCCTGGTTATCATTTAGATGTGAAATAGTTGAGGGAAGAAAACAAAGTATCATTAATAGAGCAAAACTGGAGAATAGAACATGCCAGGCCTTATAACTCTAAATGGCATCGGTCTGTTTATCTGTCTTTAAAAAATAATGTGTGTGTGTGTATGGACAGGGGTGGGTGGGGGAATGGATGGACTTGGAGTCCAGAAGAAGGCATCTGATCCCTTGGAGCTGTAGTGAACCACCAGTTGGGGATGCTGGGTAAGTCTTCTGGGAGAGCAGCAAGCACTCTTAACTCCTAAACCATCTTTCCAGAAAACCCGAAGTTCTAAAGTGAGTTTCTAGCCTGGTCTAGTCCCAAGGTCCAGACCTTCCCATTGTTGCTTAACCCCCTCCCCACCCCAAATGACTCAGATGCTTATATTAATTACATTCTGCTTGGCCTATGGCTCAGACATATTGCTAGCTAGCTCTTGCATCTTAATTTAACCTATTTTTATTAATCTGTCTTGCCACATGGCCTGTGGCTCACTGTGTTACTTTTACATGTTGATTCTTGGGCAGCTGGATGATGCCTCCTTTGACTCCATTCTCCTTCTGTCTATGCTCTGATTCCCCCCCACCCCATCTCCCCCATCCCCGCCTACTTCTAAGATGCCCACCATAGGCTAAGGCAATTTTTTTTATTAGTGAATGATATTCACAGCATACAGAAATAATTCTCTACCCACTGGAGCCCTAGTTTTTGTTACTGACTTTGAGCAAAAGCCATAAAGGAAAACGTGCTGGACCCCTAAGACTAGGCCTAAAAGAGACTTACAATTTGCAATCCTTCACCCCATTTTGCAAATGGCCAGTGCATTGTTGTAAGATATTCTATCATACTGTGAACCCTGAGTTTGTATTTTCATTAATTAAATAAAATCAGTCAGCAACTGGTTGACAGAAAGTAACCATAGAGTGTCAGAGGAAGTCTGGAAGATGGATAGAGAGACACATAAAAAGTAGTAATCTTTTTTGGTTTGGTGGAGCAGAAGGATGCTCTCTTTCTGAGATGCTGGGAAGAGGGAAGGTCAGCGAGTTGCTCCTCAATCTTTCTGAGTTAACAGGTCTTCACCCCAGTCTCTGACTCTCAAATCTTACTGATAATAGAATAGAGATCTAATTAAAAACTACGGTTAGTGGCAATGGCAGGTGGCAAATAGGGTTGGCCACTGCCTGAGAAGGGGGCTAGGAACTGTGGAGCCACAATTATTGGCTGAAAGAGCGGTAGATTCAGGTGCAGCTGCTGTACCCACAGAAAACGACAGTGTGTCTGACACTCTCTGGTCCTTAAATGTGGGCTGCGTTTTGCAAAAAAACAGTCTGAGAGCTGTTCTGGTTGAACAGTGGGAGGGCTTTGATATAAACTGTAAAAGTGCCTTGGGAGATAAAGCCCATCTACAGTTTTAATATAACCATTTCCTTCATACACACACACACACACACACACACACACACAAATCGATAAACAGTGACTCCCCTGCCATTCTGCCCACTCTCCAGTCTACCCAGGTGGCATTGCAGCGTCCCTATCATTTAAGTTCTGAGATACTGGGTTTCCTAAGGGCTCTGGTGAATCCTTGGGAGGGTCACCAAAGCCTCTGAGGTCTTTTGTCTTGGCCCCAAGCATTCCTTCTGTTGTGAGGGATTTTTATTTTGAAATTTGGAGGTGGCTTTTTGTTTTGTTTTACATTTATTTACTTGCTTTGTGTGTAGGTGTATAAGTATGCGCCGTGACATGTATATGCAAGTTAGGACAACCTATGGGAGTCATTTCTTTCCTACTGTGCAGGTTGGACAGATGGAAATCAGGCCACCAAGCTGGCGACAAAGCACCTTTAGCCTCTTTACCAGGTTGAGCCATCTCCACAGCCAGCCTTTTGTTTTTAAGCCTCCTTACACTCTGTGTTTTCCTGTTGATCAGCAGAAAGGCCTTCCTCCACTTCCCAGAACAGCTGGTGTGGGAGCCACCCTGCCCCCTTGCCTCCTTCCAGAGCATAAAGGCCTGGCAGGATCATCTGCCAGGTGTCATCCCCTTCAGAGGTGTTGCTACAGATGTTGTCACCTCTGTCTGCATAACAACCAGATGCTGTAGGCCCCAGGAATCTGGAAGCACAGCCAGCCTGGAAACTAATATATTCTCCATCACTGAGTTCTTACAATGGATCCTTTTAAGAAAGAAAAGCTCAAGACACTGAGCATTAAACACAGCGAGGAGAAGGAAAACAGCTGTGTCTTCCACTCATCTCATTCCTCTGGAGGAGAAACCCTTTTACTCTTTGACCTTATTGATATCCACTGACAAAAATGTATGCATTCAAGGTATACAATGTGATAATTTGATGCATATATACATTGTGAAATGATTCCCATAATTAAGATAATTAACATGTCTATCACAATGCATAGGTTGGAATTGTGTATGTGTGTGTGAGCATACACTGACAAGAGAATTTAAGATGAGCTCTCAGTGAATTTAAAGTATGCAACACAACATTTTTATTGGCTTTGTTTGCTGGTTAGTTGGTTGGCTTTCTGAGACAAGGTTTCTCTATATAACAGTCTTTGCTGTCCTGGAACTCTCTCTGTAGACCAGGCTGGCCTCAAACTCAGAGATCCAACTACCTCTGCTTCTGCCTCCCAAGTGTTAAAATTAAGGATATGCACCACCATACCTGGCACAATACAGAGTTGTTAACCACAATTACCAGATGGTGTGCTAGGAGCCTGGAGCTTATTCATTTCCTTTTTTTAAGGACAGGGTCCTTCGTATCTCAGGCTTGTCTGAAACTCACTGTATAGCCAGGGATGGTTTAATTTCTGATCCTCTACTTGCCTGTTTATGCTGTGCTGGGTATTGAAGCCAGAACTTCACCCATCTAAGCAAGTAATGAACTCAGTGAGCCACGACCCCAGCCCTTACTTTTCTTATCACTGAAAGTTAGTCACTGGGATCAACATCTCACCCATTTATTCTCTGCCTCTGGAAACTCATTCTATTGTCTGTTTTGATACATTTATTTACTTAAGGGTCTGCCTATAAATGAGATCACATGTCCTTCTGTGTCTGCCTTATTTCACTTTATATAATGCCTACCAGGTTTGCCCATGGTGACACAAGGTTTCTTCCTTTTTATAACTGAACAACATCACACTGGACATGTGAACACACACACACACACACACACACACACACACACACACACCATTGTTTTTATTCATTTATCTGTCCACAGACATTTAAGCTGTCTCTAGATCCTGGCTACTATCTAAAATTGCAGTAAATTTCTGAGTAAAGACATGTCTTTGAGATATTGATTTTATCCCTTTGGATTTATACTCCAAATTTATGATTTATGATGGCTTAATTTTTTATTGCTATGCAAAGATGATAAACATTCTGTAGAAACTGTACTTATACTTTAGAGTTGGGCTCTTTTCCTGGGCTGGTGATACAGGCAATTCAGATCCTGGCCATCTGTCAGTCCCATAGCTACCTGACCCTGTATTGTGCCATGCTCCTACAAGTTAGGATGTCTGAAAGGTTTGATGGATTAAGTGCGTTTCAACCTAGAACACTGTCAACTTACCATGAGTTTGTAGGCATCTACGTGTATGGTAAATCAAAGTGCAACTATATACCCCAGAGTAGCTTTGCTGAGTGGTCTAATGGAGGAGGCAATGAACAAACTCTCCTCTGTCTTTTGAGGCTTGGCCAGATGTCCTGAAGGCACCTGCCCCAGGAGGAGGAAAGCTGAATTCTATGGGGGGGGGCGGAATGTAAGAAATATTGACACTCTCTTTAGTATGCAGTATATACAATCCTACACATTAGAAACAGGAGCTGAAGCATAGAAGTTCTCCTTAAGAAGCAATGCTCAATGCAGGCTTTAGACACATGGCCCCAGGATGCTCCTGGCTATCTCTACATGCTTCTGGCTTTCTGGTCTTTTTGCCTGCAATTGATGGGGTCCTAAAGATCTCTGTGGCAGCTTTCCTGGGTCACTGGCTTTCTGTAGCTCCCTATTGATGGAGACTTCTATGGGGACTGAAGGTTCAAAAAGCAGCCCCCTTCCTCTTTATAATGTGATCCGTGTCAACTATTTTGTCACAGCATTGTAGAAGCGGCTACCACATCCCTTCAGACCTAGAGGTGGTTGGTATCCATTCCCAGCATCTGCTGTCCCTGCCTACGCTTCTGTATGTAACTGTTTGGTTATCTTTTCTGCAGTTAAATACTTTTAGATATTCCATCTGTTTCCGGTCAGGTGATGGCCAGCATTGTCATGCCATTCTTTTCACCTAGGCTTACCTGGGGATATCTGTCTGCAGATTTAGTGCTGAAACCTGCAGTTTTCTGTTTAGGTCTACACTTTGGAACAAAGAGCCTATGACTGTGTGTGTGTATGTGAGAGTGTGTGTGTGTGTGTGTGTACCCCTTCATACCTGGCTTTTTATATGGGTTCTGGGGACTGAGCTCAGACCCTCACCTTGCCCAGCAGTTGCTTTGTTAACTGAGTCACCTCCCTCCTATGCTCCTTTTTGTGTTTTTTAGAAAAACCATCTTTTAGCCTCACATTGCAGCACAAGTAGGTCTTGACCTGCAGGTCCTTCTGCTCAGCTCCTGAGTAGCAGTGATTATAGACTTGCGCTCCCAGATCCAGTGGCTTACTGTTAATTCTGTACTTTCCAGCTCTTCTCTCAAGTTCTCTTACCTTGTTTCCTGGCTGAGCTCATGATTCATAATGAGATGGGGAGTTGAAAATTTAGGTAGCTATAGTGTAGTGTCGCTGTGTGATCTTAGACAATTGCTTAGATCTCTTTGAGTCTCAGTTTTCCTCATCTCTAAAGTGGGCATATTAGAGTTACCTTATCTGATAAGGTTTACATGAAGGCTAGCTAAATTTAATCTGTGAGGCAGGAGCATAGTCACGATAGTAAGCATTCAGTTTATGACATCTATTATTTTATCAGAGACAGGATTATCTTGGTATTAAATGACAGGGTTTGCATTCCAGCTTTGGTACCTAGTAGGTGGTTAATCTTAGGGCTATTACATAAGCTCTTTCAAGTTTCTGCATTCACAGGGTGGGGATCACACTACTTCGCTAGCCTATCAGTTGTCAAACAAAAAAACGTGATAATGTGTGGGATGTTTGTAGACTCCTGTACAAATATAAGGTAGCCTGCCCACACACTGGCCACAGATCCCTGCTTGCCACAAGTGGGTGTTTTCTCTGGTTCCTCCTTGGCCAACACAAAGAGGAGAAGACTAAAACAGGGCGGTGGTTATGGGTTATGAGGAAGCATGTAGAAGGGATGGCACGTGAAATATGATTGCTCTGGCAGCTTTCTGAAGGTCCCTTGTTCCTTTTAGAAGCCTGAAGCTGGCACTCCCTGGCTTTGTTTGCAATGAGGGCCAGGAATGGCATGCCCCGAGCAGACCTTGAATGTTTGGTGCTAAGGAGGGAGACAGCACAGCACAGCAAGGTTGGATAGACAGAGAGGTTACAGAGGCTATTCTGGTTAACTGAAGGTACCAGGTTAGCAGTTCATGGGTGGCTTAGCCTAAGTGCAACCCAGGACTGTATGGGAGTCTCAGGCTCTGCCCCATGTGACTGGTGTTTGCATTTCCTCCTAAGTGGAACTCCCTTTCCAAGATGCTGAGTGGGGAGGGTAAGCTTCATGTCCCCAGGTGACCCTGTGCCCATAGGCACTGCTGGTACAGAGGGGCTGGGCCATCCTCAGGAAAATTTCTGGAAGATTCTGCTGCCTCAGCTCCTCTGCAATCTCGCTGACTTCCTAGTATGTGGCCTGAGACCATGGGACTCCTGTCTGTCCTCCTGGGGTCCTGTGGCCTGGCATAATACTGTGGCTGGCAAGGGACCAAAGGCACTTATGAGGCTCTGCCAGCTCTGTGTCCTCAGGACTACAGTGCCAGCATTTGAGTGACCCAAATACATATTTGCTTCCTCTTGGGTCCTTCCTCTCCTATTGTATTTCTCTGTGTGGACATCTCCTTTTGCTGTGGGATGACAGGAGGAGTCTGTGGTCCTGCTTAGGTATTTTTAGAAGGTAGCTGACTGATAAATTTCCTCTCTTCTATAACCTTTTCTTTTTCTATTTCTCTTAAGGCTGAATGACTCATTCTCCCTTCCCAGATTTTTTTCCCCTTTGTTCTTTCTTCCTTTTCAAGATTTTATATCTATTTGTCTGGTTGGTTTTTTTTGTTTTTTTTTTTTTAATTTCTTTTTTATTTATTCTATGTGTCTTTTTTTTTTAAACTTTATTTATTTATTTGCCTTGGTGTTTGCCTGGACCTGGAACTACAGACAGTTGTTAGCTGCCATGTGGGTGCTGGGAATCGAACCCAGGTCCTCTGGAAGAGCAGCCGATGCTCTTAACCGCTGAGCCATCTCTCTAGCCCTCTATGTGTCTTTTATATAGTGTCTTGATACCATTCATTTCTCCATCCCACTGCATTGCTCTTTGCCCTGCACCTCCCCCTCCCCACCAAATCAAACACAACTTAAGAGGAAAAATTTTAAAACTCTCTTTATGGAAGCTGCAGTGTGACACAGTGAGTCACACAGTACACCCTTTTGCCCATGTATCTTTATTTGCAAGTGTTCATTGTAAAGAGTCACTGGTCTGGTTCAAGGCTCTGGTTTCCATTACACTATCTATGGGCCATCATTAGGACTGAGCCATCATTAGGACTCCTCTTGAGTACCCTATTGCTGCTCTGTGCTGTGGAGATCCTGCAGCTTGGGGTCTGAGGGTCAGGTTCCTTCACATGACTCAGCAGACAGTAGATGGGGTAGATGTTGGTGCAGGCCAAGTCATAACCCTGGCTCTGGGCCTGGGTAGCTGCAGGGTTGATCTGCTCAACAGTTCTCCCCGACCTTGTCACCAGGGTGAGCTCTGCAGCATTGTCCTAGCAAACTTACCTCTGACAGCAATGAGTGAGGGGTGGGGCTAGTTCTCCTGCTTTCATGCCCTCAGGGTAGGCTCTTCCAAGCCTACACAATTAGGGCCAGCTGGCTGTATGTGTTGACACCCAACGTACAGGGGCCACTTAAACCACAGGCTTAAGGGGGGCACATCTCCCCTACCCACATCGCTGCATGACAGACAATTAGTAGGGACAGCTCTCCCATGCTCACATCTGGCTTGACCACACCTTGGCCAACAGAGGTTTGGTCTTGGGCGACTCTATTGTGTTGCTCAGGTGAGGTGCAGGGCCTGCTCTCCTGAGTGTTGGGGTCAGGGACAACTCTCTTGCTCTTGTGACCTCAGGATCAGTTCTCCCACCTGCCTTAGGCATTAGTGAGTGGGGGTGATTTTGGTTTTTCAAGACAGAGTTTCTCTGTGTAGCTGTCTGTAGCTGTCCTGAAACTCAGAACTCAATTTGTAGACCAGACTGCCCTTGGACCTCAGAGATTCATCTGCTTCTCCTCCTGAGTGCTGGGATTAGAAGTATGCACCACTATGCAGGCCCCTGCATGATCTTTCCCTGCACTCTGAGCCATTAGGCAAAAGGCCTGTGGATTGCTGGCTGTACATTCTGTGCTTAACATCCAGTTCCAGTAAGTTTCTGGTTTCCTGCCCGTGGGGGTTAGAACAGATGAGTTTAAGTTAGAACAGGTGAGTTTAAGTTAGAACAGGTGAGCCTAAGTTGTTTACCCCAAAGCAATAATTTCCAGTTACCTAGGGAATTTCCACCTGTGCTCTGCCTCGGGTATATAAGTCTGAGCTGAGTCTCAATAAACAGCATTTGGCCTTCTCCCTGTACAAATGATCCAGCAGTCTTGTCTCTAGTTTGTGTGTCTTTCAGTCTCCAGGCCCAGGTGTGACTCATGAATGATACAGGTAGCACAGGCAGGCATTCCAAGTGCTACACCACTATGCCAGGCTTATTTTTATTTCTAATTGTGTGTATATGTGTGTGCCTATGTGTAGATTTGTTGTATATGAGTGCAGTGTTCTTGGGAGCCAGAAGAGAGCATTGGATTCTCCTGGAGCTGGAATTACAGATAGTTGTGAGCAACCTGACATGATGCTTGGAATCAAATCTGAATCCACTTCAAAACAGTACTTTTATGCTCTTAACTACTGATCCTCTTTTCTTAACTTGTCCCTCTTTTCTTTCTTTCTTTTCTTTTTTTTTTTTGAGATAGGATTTTACTCTGACTTCTTATAGGTGTGTTCTCTATGTTTGTCTCCCTGTGTGTCTCTCTGTCTCTTTGTCACGCACATGCACACACACTTTGTAGTCCAGATTGTCAGATTGTTTGACAACTAATGGTTACGGCTCTCAACTTAGCAGCTGAGATTATAGACATGGATTTTTTATTTTTTGTTTGATGAATATGCCAAGTACTGTGTCTCTAACTTGGTTTTTCAGGCAGCCCCAGGTATCTAAACACTACTGGGAATATCTGTTGTCAGGAAGCACACCCATGGTTGGGCAAGACATAGTGCTTGGCTCATGACACATAATCCAGAACAAGGAGAGATGGTCAGGTAAGGATGAGAAGACTGACATTTTCAAACTAGGCACCTGAAGAGTGCCTCCCAAACTGCCCATCATCCCTGATTTTTTCCTTCACTAAGACCATATGTTCCATGCCATATTTGAAGACCACTTGTGTAGCGGGAAATCAGGAACTATATATATGAACGATCGAGCGGGGCGTGGTTAACTAAAAAAGATTCCAAAAGTAGACCTTCAAGGGAGGGGACCAGGACAAGAAGTCGTCATTCTCTCACGAGAGTTCCCCGACCGAGTGCGCAGTTTGCTCCAGCTGCCCGGGAGTTTGGACGTACGACGTAAAAATAAAAAATCTTCCTTAAAAAGGCTCCGGCGCGCTACAACCTCATCCTGTCATCTTCTCCTAAAACCAACTCTGTTTTATAAGCTATTTTCTCCAAATAAACCCTGTTTAAAACATATCTCAAAACAAGTTTTTACCGTGATAATTGGCGCCCAACGTGGGGCTAATTCTACAAACCCGCCGGGTTCCTCACTCACCCACGGAGCCGGTCTGAACTTGGTTACCAGCTGCGCACAAGCCTTCTGTACGCAACCAGGAACGAATCTACCCGCGGCAGACCTTCTGAGAGACAGATTGACCCGTTCTAGTGGAGCATGCCTAGTAAAATTTGTTAAAAGATCTGAGAAAGACCCTCCCAGCCGAATCGCCACCTCGTTTCCCGCAACATTGTTGCTGCTACTGATCACGACAGCGACATCTGCTGGCCGTAAGTTCTCATTACATCTGAGTATATTTTTTTCTTCTTTTCTTTTCTACATATTTTTTTTCCTTTCTACAATGTCTTACCAGATAAATGTTCAAAATTTTTCTCACTTTGTCACAATGGTGATAAAAGATTATTTCCAAGATTACACATTTAGAAGTTATCTCCACCCAAGAGTCCTTTTACTTTTTTGTGTAATAATGTACTTCATACTTAGCTATTTTAAGACATCTCAACATAGAGAGCATGAGGCTAAGATGTCTGACATAGATAAACGTATTAAGACACTCCAAAAACTCATTGTTTCCATAAAAAAGAGGTCTACTTTAATTACAAAAAATTTAGAGCTCACATTGATAAAAATTTTAAAAAATTAAATAAAAAATTTAAAAAAATAAATAAAAATTTTGTTAAAAAAAACAAGGCTCATGTTAATAAAAATTTTAAAAAATTAGATAAAAAATTAAAAAAAAACAAGACAAAAAGTTGTCATTCTCTCGCGAGAGTTCCCCGACCGAGTGTGCAGTTCGCTCCAGCTGCCCGAGAGTTCAGACATACGACATAAAAATAAAAAATCTTCCTTAAAAAGGCTCCGGCGCGCTACAACCTCATTCTGTCATCTTCTCCTAAAACCAACTCTATTTTATAAGCTATTTTCTCCAAATAAACCCTATTTAAAACATATCTCAAAACAAGTTTTTACCGTAATACACTTGTGGACCCCATGCCTTACCAAAGACTTCTTAAATGGCTGGAAGGTGACAAAAAACAAAGCATCATGTTTTTGACCAGGAAGTTTTGTGCATTTAGTCAACACTGAAGAGGTTGGCAGCTGGGGGCTCCAGCATATCAAGTGTCACACTGTAGGTAAGGAATCTGAGCTCACCCCAATTTCCTACAGTGTCAAGCAGTATGGGAGGGCTGCCCACCAGAACTTTGCAGGGTGTATTCTCTAAGAAGGACCTTGACTTCAGTGCAGACACCTAGTGGCTGCAGGGTTCAGGGCAAATGACTAGATCTCTTAGAACTCAATTTTCCCTGTCTAAACCAAGGACAGTGTTGCCTGTTTTGAATGTCTGCTTTAAAGGCTAAATCTAGAGCTGGAGAGATGCTCAGAGGTGAAAAGCACTAGCAGCTCTCTCCAAGGACCTGAGTTCATTTCCTGGCACCCACACGAGCTCACAACAATCCATAACTCCTAGGGCTTCATATGGTGCACATCCATACACATAAAATAAATCTAAAGACTGGATAGCAGGATCTAAAATTTAAGATAAAGCCAAATACCTAACATTCTACCTTTTCTTTCAGATGGGGTCTCAGCATATCTCAAACTGGTCTAAAACTGTTGTATAGAAGCACACTAGCCCCAGACTTTGGACCACTTCCTGCCTCTGCCTCCCAAATGCTAGTATTATAGACTTGTGTCCCTGAAACTGGTTCCTAACCTTCTAATTCTATAAAGTAGACATTATTACTACCAAAAATCCAAGGCAGCTCAGTGCTCCTGAACAAGCACTGGATACATCATGACACCCCAAGAACAAAATAAAACTGAAAACCCCAAATTAAAGACAGCCCAGGGCTAAGGATGTAGCTCAATACCAAGGCTATGTCAGGTCCTTGGTTCCACCCCAGTACCTCCCAAAATTAAGTAAAACACAAACAAAAACAAAGATGTCTCACTTCTTTTACTCATTAGGTTAATGATGTGCCCATATCATTTCTATAGTCGTAGTTCATTTGCTACTTATTCTATTGTGTAAATATACTATAATTAATTTGTAAGTATTTACACTTATGAATAAATGCTTTTTGTTGCAAACTCCTAAAAGTTATTTACTTTTGTTCTTGTGTGAGAGAAACAGAGTCTTACTATGTAGATCTAGATGGCCTGGAACTCAAGTTGGCCTCAAACTCAGAGATCTGCCTGCCTCTACTTCCCAAGGGCTGATATTAAAATCTTGTGCCACCAGGACTGGTATCTATTTACCTTTGAAACTGGGATATCATGACATTTTTCTCAGCTAACTGTTAGTGTTCATACCATCGTCCAGAAAAAATTAATTGGTTATATGGAGACTTTGCCAATCTGTTGAATAGCCTAGGGGGTGCTGTTGAGCTCGTTTTTGGCCCAGTCTTGCAAAAGACAGTCCTCAAAGTTTCATTGAGTGAGGCAGATGCCCAATTCTTTCTGGGCCACTGTAAAGGGTATATTAGTGTTCGGTGGGAGACTTCTTCACTCTCTGTTTCCAGCAGGTATTTGAGAACACAGACTGAAGCTTCCAGTCTGGTATCTGCCTTAGCTTTAGTGGTGGGGATGGAAAATGCTCTAGCCCTGAGCTTCACCCACAGCTGGAATTTTTTCTTCTCCCAAACCTGTTCCACTTCTTGTACAACTGTGGTTCTATTGGAGGGCTGTTTATTTGTTTAGGTGTCTGTGAGTGACATTGCTTTGATTTTGGTGATTACAGCCTCTCTCTCTATTTTGTTCTATTGTAAACCACAGGAGGGAATTAGGTTTGGGCTGGACAGCTCAACTGTCCATTTTCTGAGCTGACCATCTGGAATTACTTCTCAGATATTTTGGCAACAGGGCAATCCCCAGTGTATTTTTCCCAAAGCATTTTTACACTTCTGGGTTTGGTTTGGCTTTTTTTCCCCTTCAAGTCTGTTGTTTGGAAAGAAATTTCATCCTGGGCCTCTGGTTAACTTTGCTCTTTACTCATTCAAATGGTGCTGGTGAAAAGGAAACTTCTAAGAAACCTGTAGGACATTAAAAATCACTCTGCTTACCTTTGCCAGAAACACAGAAAGTGGCTGCCAAGAATAAACGAAGCTTTATAACCATTTGTAAACCATTTGTCATTACTTCTTAAAATCAAATATTTGTGTAGCCCATAACCCTGTCATTTTATTCCACAGTGTATACACCCTCAGCAGAAGTGGGCACAAAACAGCATGTGCTAGACGTTCCTTGCAAGCATGAATTGTAACAATCTTGAATTGTAAACAAATCTCCGTGAATGGAAGAGGGAACAAATAAAGCATAGGATAGAATATTACATAGCAAGCAAATGGATGGATGCAACATGCCTGCTTCCACTTCTTGAGTGTTGGGATATTAGGCCTATGCTACCATACTCGGCTTTATCTGGTGCTGGGGATTGAACCATTGGATGGTTTAAGGCGCATATACATTCTGTCAATAGTTATATCTCCAGGATACTTAGTGCATTTTTAAAGCATTTTGATAGTAAAAATAGTAAAAAGAAAATAAGTACATTAATCATCGTAAGTATTAATATTTTTAGAGATAAATCTAATCTTGAGAAAATGTATTTCTTTACTCATACCTCATCCTCTTTATCTCATAGAAAATAGTCTTCACTGTAAAGTACATAACTGTGTGTTGTAAACATTTTGAATGCTCAGAAGTGAACACAAGTATATTTAATATGTTTTTTTTGTTTTGAGCATAAATAATTTGATGTGTTCAATTTATGTTATAACAAAATAGTTTCTCAACTGGCTATCATTGTTGCAGCTAGGGACTACTGTAGCTCTTGACACATTTCATTTTTTAATGAGTTCTTTGTTTTTATTTCTGTTTTACATGTGTGTGTTTTGTGTGCATGTATGTCTGTGCCATGTGCATTTCTGGTGTCTATAGAGACTCAAAAAGAGCATCAGGTCCCCTGGAACTGGAGTCACAGAAGCTTGTGAACCATCATGTAGGTGCTGGGAATTGAACCTAGTTCCTCTGGAAAAGTGGCCAGCGTTCTTACCCATTGAGCCATTTCTCCAGCCCCTCTGATAGTTTTCTTATAATTCATTAAAGCACCTCTTTCTCTGTTAGTTGAAAAGAACTGATCTTTAGAAAGTTCACCTCCTGTCTTGTACACTACAGTTTTCTGAATCTTGACATAAAATTAAATATGTATAGAAAAGGCCTACATCTTCAAACAATAACATAAATACAGTCAGCCTGCCAATGCCCCAGAATCCACCAAATTTGACTAGCCTTGAACCAAAAACAGTTGAAAGAAGAATCCCAGAAAGTAAAGCTTGAATTTCCTGTTCTCTGAGAGCATCTGTGGTGATTTGAAAGAAAATGATCCCCAAAGGGAGTGGCACTATTAGGAGATGTGGCCTTGTTGCAGAAAGCATGTCACCTGGGGGCGGGCTTTGAGGTCTCTTTTGTGAAAGCCACCCCCATTGTCAACTTCCTGTTGCCTGCACGATGTAGGGCTCTCAGCTATTTCTCCAGCAGCAGTTAGTTCTGTCTGCACACCACCATGCTCCCCATCATGATGATAATGAACTGAACCTCTGAAACTGTAAGTGAGCCATCCCAAGCAAATGTTTTATAAGAGTTACCGAGGTCATGGTATCTTTTCACAGTAATAAAAAACTGTAAGACAATAGCTCTGGACCCACAAATGTGAGGCAGTGTGCAGGAATGCTTCTAACACATTTTCCAAACCACACTTTCCTTCTACAGTGTTTGAATATTTTCTCAGCTATTAGCCCTATACTGTATGACCTACAATAGTTAGTATTTGTATTTTTATTGAACAAATGTTTTTCTTGTCATTATTTCTTAAGTAATGTAGTAGAATAGTGATTTGCATAGCATTTTCTTTGTATGAAATGTCATAAGTAATCTAGAGATGACGTAAGTGTATGAGAATATATAGGGGTTCAATGCAAATGCAATTTAAAAATTTATTTTTTTGTTTTGTATGTATGTTTCCTGCATGTATATGTGTACTACATTCATGACTGATGCCCAAAGAGGACAAATCCCCAAGACCTGGACTTGTCGACAATAGTTAGTCATGAACCACCATGTGGGTGCAGGGAATTGAACCCACGTCTTCTGCAAGAGCAGCAAGTGTTCTTAACCACTGAGCCACCTCTCTAGCCCCACACCATGACATTATATGTAAAAGACTTGAGGGGCTGGAGACTGGCTCAGTGATTAAGAACATATACTGCTCTTTCAGAGAAGGTGAGCTCAGTTCCAACTACCCATATTGCACAGTTCATGACTTCTTGCAACTCAAGCTACAGGTGACCTGATGCCTTGGCCTTTATGAGCACCTGTACTTGTGTACATACCACATGCATGTTATTAAAAATAAATCTATGTAAAGGACTTAAGCATCCACAGATTTTGCTATGTGGGGGCAGGGCTGAAACCAGTCCCCCACAGCTAGGGAGAATTGCTTTTTTAATCCTGTGCATGAAATTTGTTTACTGATGAGCCACACTCTGGTTAAGAGCAACTGTGCATTGAGGGTTAAAACCAACCACTAGAGTCTTTCAAAGTTCCCGAATCTTTTGAGAGCATGCCTTGATGATGCTGGCACTGTGTCTGGTCCTGGTGTATTTGTGTGGTTAGGTCTCTATTTGGTGGTCACGGTAATAAGTTCTTCCATTGTTCTCAGAGGAAAAAAATGCTTTTGCAGTGTGCTTGGGAGCTAGCTTTCAAGGTATGTTCCACTACGCCGCAAATCTGCGTACACACAGCTGTTTTAACAATCTGATAGCCAGACCGATCCACAGGGAGCAAATCAAATGACAGCCTGTGTCTTCTCCACTGAAGTCAGGACCCATCTGGATATCTACCACAGACTATGTTTTGATGTGTATTTTTTTTTTTAAATACAGGGCTGGTGAGATGACTTAGCATGTAAGGATGTTTGCTACCAAGCCTAATGGCCTGTGTTTCATCCTCAGAATCCACCTGATGTATTGTGGAATATTATTTTAAATGGACAAAGATGTGTTGGATTTGTTTATGCTGTGAAATAATACTTTAACTATGTGAAGGTGTGTTCCATTTGTTTATGCTGCCCTTGCTAATGATGTAAAGATGTGTTCTATTTGTTTTATGCTGTATTTGCTTAATTATATAAAGATGTGTGGCATTTGTTTCACCTTGCCTGCCTATGGCACTTGATTGGTTTAATAAACCAATAAAAGGCTGAATGGCCAATAGCTAGGCAGGAAATGGATAGGTGAGGCTGACAGGCAGAGAGAAGAAACCTAGGCTCAAGAGAGAAGAAGGCAGAAAGAACAAGGGAGAAAGAGAGAGAAACAGCAGGGCCAGAAGCCAGGCAGCTATTATCCAGATATACATGGACTAGAACAAAAAGAAAGAAAAAAAGAAATAAAGGAAGGAGGGAAGAAAGAAAGGTAAAAAGTCATGAGGTGAAATATAGATAAAAAGAAACAGGATGATTTAAGTTATAAGAGCTAGTGGGACAAGCATAAGATGAGGCTGAGCATTCATAATTAATATTAAATCTCTGTGTCATGATTTGGGAGCTGGTTAGTCACCTAAAAGAAAAAGCCTGATACACTGCTAGGAGAACCAATTCCCATGAACTGTTTTCTGACCTCCTCATATGTGCTCAAATACACAACTGCACATATATACATACAATTGTAGTGAGTCTTTTTCTTCCTACCAGCCAGCTTCCAAATAACCACACAGAGACTTATTAATTATAAATGATTGGCTGATAGCTTAGGCTTGTTTTTCTAACTAGCTCTTACAACTTAAATTATTAATTTACATGCTGTCACATGGCTCATGGCTTCTTATCTCCTACATGTTATGCTTCCTCCATGTCTCCTTGTGACTCCTCCCTTCTTTTCAGCATTCTCTCTGCCCTAAAAATTCTACCTAGCTATTAGTTGTTTTGTTTTTTATTAGGTCAATCACAGTAACATATCTTCACATGCTACAAAGGAATATTCCACAACATATAATATGTAAATTATTTTAAAAATGGATTGATTCAGTGACTTTCACTGCTTCTCTCTTTTCCTAAGACGCTTGAAATTGAAGAATGGTTCACTGAAATGCCAGGAAAGTGTTTGCTGCATGTTGCCTAATAGCTACTACTTTATGAAACCTCTCTGAGTGGATACCTTCAAGTATATCCCTTCCTCTCTCAGCTAAGGGGCCTGCAGGCCAAGCCAGTCAACATTAATTGGCCACAGAGATGGAGCAAGCATGCTATGCCTTTCTTTGGCTGATCAGCTTCTACCTTCTTGCTGGTAGAGTAGAGCTGATGGCTGATGGCTGATGCACTGGGTAGGGAAGCTAGTCCAAGGATCAGGGTTTCTCTCCTTTGGCATAGAGTTGAGTACAATGCCCAGCACAGTTCTTGGTGGACATTTGACTAATAAGTAAATGTAGTTTTAGGAAGTGAGTTCTGACTGAGGCCACTGCTCAAGCATTTTCATTTTTGTTATCACTGTCCAATTATGCATAAAGAAAATTCCTGGAGAAGCTTCTCTTGCATTCTCAAAGCTTGCCTCAGAAACCATAATATACAATGTTGCCAATAAAAGTCCTGTACTAAATGTTTGTGTGTGTGTGTATATGTATGTGTGTGCACCTGTGTGGGTAGGTGCATGGGCATTTAGAGGCCAGAAGACAATTTTGGGTCTCATTTAAGAGTGCAGGTTGACTCTTAAGAGCCTGATTCTCTCCCTCTCTCTCTCCCTCCCTCCTTCTCTCCTCTCTCTCTCTCTCTCTCTCTCTCTCTCTCTCTCTCTCTCTCTCTCTCTCTCTCTGTATCCATGCCCATGGAGACCAAAAGTTGGCATCAGTGTCTTCCTTGATTGCTTCCCATCTTGTTTTTCAGAGGCAGGGTTTCCCACTGAGCCTGCAGCTCACCAATTCCAGTCCCGACAGTGGTCAGCAAGCCTGAGGATTATCCTGTCTCTGTTCTTTTTATGCTGGGATTACAAGTACACATTGTCATGCCTGACTTTCCATTTGGACTCTACAGCTCCAATCTCAGATCCTAACGCTTGTGATGCACTTTACTGACTGAGTCATATCCCTAGCCCTCCACCTCATTTTTGAGACAAGGTCTAGGCTGTATGGTCAGTGAGCCCAGGAGTCTTACTATTTTCTCCCCAGTGCTAGGCTGAAAACATTTCAACAACAACACAACTCTGTTTGTATTTCCATCAACTGGACAAAACGAGCTAGGCCAACTGCTCAGGATTCAGATGCAGGAGAGTCTTTCAAAGGCTGAGAATGACCAAAGCCAAAATTTTTCAGAGGAAGGTAGAAATCCTGAGCCACTGAAGAACCAATTAAATAAAGATAAAATAGGCACTTGAATTTCTGCAGCCCATAGTGTAGCAATTGTATTCTGGGCAAACCCCTTCCTATGCTATAAGTGCTCAGAGACCACTGCTCCACAGACCTGGCAGGGGTGCCAAGGAAAGCACAGAACACTGGGTATGCTGTATCCTCCATGAATGCCAGGCTTGTTTCAGAAAAATGGCTGAATATGCTGAGCAATGCTGGATCCCTTAAAGAAGATGTGAAATGAAAATACATAGCTCCTGAATAGGAGGCCAGTCAATCCATCAACAGGCAGTGGATACTTATAATCAAACACAACATTAACTTTAATACACATCTATCTGTTGTTGAAATATAATAAACACGTATTTGTGTGATTTTTAAAAATTTGGTGTTGGTATAAATAAAAAGTCTCTGTTGGCATTAGAATGTTTGTGTTTCAGAATCCCCAGTTCTGCACATAAAATTAAGAGAATAAATTAAATAAAAGCTTATGTTATTGATTAAAGCCTTGGGGTTTTATTAGTTGCCAGAAAGCAGGAGCCTTCCTGTAGGTGATGAATAGACCACAGCAAAGATGTGAGTCAAGGCGGACTGAAGGGGTCTGGTTGTGGTGCTGAGTGAAATGAGAGTGTAAACCAGTAAACCTTTCCAGAGGGCCGTGGAGGCTCGCAGTGTCTCCCAAAAGTTATTAAAATGGAGCTATGCCTGGATCAAGCAATTTTACTTCAGAGAGCAATAAAGACAAATAAGTATAAAATTTTTTATTATAACAATACTTGTGGTTTTTTTTTAAACTTTATTTATTTATTTATTTATTTGCCTTGAACTGGAACTACAGACAGTTGTTAGCTGCCATGTGGGTGCTGGGAATCGAACCTGGGTTCTCTGGTAGAGCAGACGGTGCTCTTAACCGCTGAGCCATCTCTCCAGCCCCGGGTTTTTTTTTTCTAATATTTTAGACAGTCTAATTGCATCACTATGTAAGCCAGACCAGCCTTGAACACACAGGGATACATTTGCCTCTGCTGAGCAACAATAACAAAGCAGGAAACAACCTACAGTCATATGAATAAGGGATTTTCTGGGGCTGGAGGGGTGGCTCAGTGTTAAGAGCATTGGCTGCTCTCGCAGAGGACCAGGTTTGGTTCCTAGAGCCCACAATGGGCAGCCCATAACTGTCTACAACTCTAACTCCAGAGGCTATGACCCCACTGTATGGATTCTATAGGTACTCACATTCATACAGACAGACACGCACACACACACACACACACACACACACAAGATATTTTTAAGTTAAAAACAAGAGATTTGTTAACTATATTTAATTCAAAACACTCTCCAAAACATTACTCTGTCTGGGAAGATATTGATATGGATAGATGGCTACCTAAATCATCATAAGGACACGAGGATGAAGCTGAGGCTAGCTCAAGAGCTTACCTAGCATGCATGAAGTCCTGAGTTTGGGCATCAGCAGTGCATAAACTGCAGTGGCACAGAGCTGTGATTCCAGCATCTGGGAGTAGGAGACAGAAAGATAAAAAATTCAAGGTCATCCTCAGCTAAAAGTAAGATCAAGGCTAGCCTGAGCTACCCAAGATTCTGTCTCAATAACAACACCAAAATACCCTGAGAAAAGTAAGATGGTGCTGCACTGGTGTGGTGGTGTATGCCTTTAACCTCAGCACTTGGGCAGCTGACGCAGGAATACTGAGTTTGAGATTAACCTGCCCTACACAGCAAGATCCAGGTCAATCTGATCTACAAAGTGAGCCCACACCTTCATGTCATGGTCTCTCAAAAAGGCAGGATGGATTCATTGTTATAAAGTGTAGAGTAGTTGGATGAGTGGTACAGCCTGGGGTACATGGTGAGGTCCTGTCTCAGAAAAAAAAAAAAGAGAGAGAGAAGAAATGTGTGTGTGTGTATGTGTGCATGTGTGTGTATGTGTGTGTATATGTTTGTGTGTGTGTATGTGTAGTATGCTTCTGCATATATTGAGGAAGAGTTTGACCAAAATATCAATTATGGTGGAACCATGAAACATATTTACTTTCTTCTTTGTACTTTACTCCCTGAATTTTGTATAATGAACACAATCTTGGGAGACATTTTTCAAAAAGTAAAGAAAATATGAATAATAACACAGCAACCAGATAACCACAAGTCAGAAATGAAGCTTTGTTGTACCTGCTCCAGACCATTTTTAATAAAAAGCACTGAAGTTCAAAGTGCTGCTTCCATTCCTCTTCCTATCTGAAGACCCCATCATTATCAAGCCTGTGATGTATGTTCCCTGTATTTCCTGAGAAACAGGACCAATAATGAATATACATTAATAAGTGTATGTATGTTCAGTTGCCTGTGCCTATGGCTTCAACCAACAGTGAACCCCAAACCCTGTATTTCAGAGTCTGGGGAGATGGCTCACTTTGTCAAGTGTTTGCTGAGCAAGCATAGGACCTGAGATTGATTCCCAGGGATTTGGGGCTGGCGAGATGGTTTGGTTAAAAACACTTGCTGAATTCGGTCCCAGTACCCACATGACAGCTCACAACTGTCTGTCATTTCAGTTCCAGAGGATCAGATGCCCTTTTCTGTCTTCTTCAGGCACATGACTGGTGCACATATGTACACACAGGCAAAATGCCCATACACATAAAAAAGAAACAAGTAAAATTTTTAAAGAGCTGGAAGTTATGGTGCATGCTTGTAACCCCAGTGCTGGGAAGGAAGAGTTCTAGGCCATGTGAAGTAGCCCCTGTTTCAGAAACCAAGGTAGAACATTTCTAAGGACAAACTCAATGTTTACGTCTGTCCTGTACATAGAAATACATATGAAAACCTGTATGTGTGTACACATATGTATTTGGGAAAATACATCTGCACTGAATACATACAGGATTTTGGTCATTATCCCCTAAGGAGTACAAAATAAGAGTTTCATACATAGCATTTGTATCTTATTAGGGATCATAAGTAATCTGGAGATGGTTTACCTTACAGGAGGGTGTGTGCAGGTTCTGTGTAAACACTATGTCATTTTATGAGAGGAACAAGCATCCACACATATTATCCTTGAAAGTCTGGAACCAGTCACTTACATACTGATTGGTGATTTCATATGTGTTTGTACATCTACATAGATAGGAAAGGATTTATCAGAGAGAAGTGACAGATGTGATTCTGGAGATGGGCCTCAGGGGTCTTGATGCTCTGAGCTCTAGTCTGAAGGTCTGGGAGACAAGGGAACCAGAGGGTGGCACTATTGAGACCCAGGAAGAATGATGACTTAGATTTGGTTTGAGGCAGGGGAAAAGGGTTGGCAGGAGGACTCTTACTCTGGGGAGGTTATTTTCTAGCCAAGTCTTCAGCTGGTAGCACCAGGCCTGCCCTTATCATTAGGAAGAACAATATGGATACAGTTTGTGGATCCCAATGTCAACTTCAAAGAAACACCCAGTGTGTTAGACAAAATACCTGGTCACTCTGTAGCCCAGCCAAGTGCATGTAAGAGATTGACTGCCAAGGTCATCTTCATCTTTTTTAAACATCAAATATTAAGGTTGATGATTTATCCCCCAGCTACCAGGGACTGAAATGTAGAACCTAGTGCACACTGGCCAAACTCTCTGCTACTGAACTACACTTCCCAGCACTAAATATTAAGGGTTAATTTGTTTCCTTTTCTTTTTCTCTCTTCTCTTTCTTTCTTTCTTTTTTTTATTTCTCTCTTCTTTTGTTTTTAAGGCTAGGTCTCTTTGTGTTGCCCAGGCTGGTCCTAGAGTCACTGGACCTTTTCCCATCATTCTACAGAGGAGCTGGGCCTGCAGATCCTTGGCTCTGGTCTCAGCAATTTATATACAGTTTTAAATGCACAGGCCTGGGGAGTCTTCTGGGTTTTTTGTTTGTTTGTTTTATTTTGTTTTTTTGTTTTGTTTTGTTTTTTTCCCCAAACACACACAAATCACATATCTGCAAGAACATAGAATTGTTTGCATATGGTGGTTTTTGTTTTTGTGGTTTTTTTTTTTTGTTGTTTTTGGTTTTTTGAGACTGGGTTTCTCTGTGTAGCCCTGGCTGTTTTAGAACTGGTTCTGTAGATCAGGCTTGCCTCAAAGCTAAGAGATTTGTCTGTCTCTGCCTCCTGAGTGCTGGAACTAAAGGCATGTGCCACCATGCCCGGCAGCATATGGTTTTTGAATTAACATAAAAGCAATCATATTTTTAATTTTAATCAAGATCATATACAATTTTTATTCATCAATTATAAATCTCAAGTGCCCAGGAAAAGTTATTTTCCTAAGACCAACCCATCTTAATATGTAAAACTGTTTTTTATTCCTTTGCTTTGGTAGACACCTCTCTTCCCCAGGATCCCCCTCTACTGGGCTGCCTGAGTCCTTATGATGTGGTAGCTGGCTTCCCAGATTCAAGATGAGTATAGGAATGAGTGAACAGGAAGCTGTAGTTCCTTTTGTGACATAGCTTTTTAAGTCATACTCTGGCACTTCTGCTCAGTGAGTCACTGTCTAGCCATACTCCGTGGGTGGAGAGAAGAATGATTTTTAGAAGAGCCATGACACTAATGAGCCCCTGTTGGTGGAGAGTGATGTACTCCACCCTACTCCTTTGCCTTCAAAGCCCACCATTTTCTCACTGACACAGACTGATATTTTCTTTTTAAAAACATTTATTTTAGTTTATTTTACATATATGGGTGTTTTGCTTGCATGCATGTCTGGGCACAATGTGTGTGCAATACACAAGGAAGCCAAAAGAGGGTGCTGGATCCCATGGGACTGCAGTTGCAGGTGGTTGGGAACCACCATATGGGTGCTAAGAATTGAACCCAGTATTCTGGAAGAGAAATCAGTGTCTTAACCACTGAACAATCTCATCACTAGCAACACCACCACCTCCTCCTCCTCCTCTGTCTTTATCTTCCTCCTGCACATCATTGATGGGTTTTTTTGTTTGTTTGCTTGTTGTTTTGTTTTGTTTTTTTTGACAAGGTCTTACTCTGTATACAGCCCTGGTTAGCCTAGAATGTACTGTGTAGACCAGGCTGGCCTCCAATTCCAGAGCAATGTTGAGTAGTATTGGCCTGGGGGAAGAAAAGGAGAGGAGTAGGGTTAATAATAGTGGTGTGCTTGGACAAAATGTCCTTCAGGAGAGAGCTTTGCAACAGGACGTTGTTGATACTGCAGACAGTGTGAGGCTCTCAAAAGAGAGGCTTCTTTCCCTCCAGTCAAAGCAAGATGCCCATTTTGAAAGGTTTCTGAGAGAGCCAGTGGCTCTAAGGTTTAGGGCCTGTACTCTGTGCTTGCATCCTGGTTGCCTCTGGTTCCCCAGGGGTTGGGGTGTGTGGCCTGATTTGTGAGACAGCAGGATCCTGGAATTAACAGGTTAGACTGTACCTTGATTTTATGTGTTTGCACCTTAGTTATTAATAATGTTATTTTGGTCAGTGTCAAATACCATTGTCAAGTTAAGGTTTCTTGTTGTTTGTGGGGTTTTTTCTTTTGTAAAGGTGTGTGTGTGTGTGTGTGTGTGTGTGTGTGTGTACCACATGCATGCCTGGTGTCTATGGAGAACAGAAGAGGGGCTTTACAACCCCTAGAATGGGAGTTACAGACAGTTATGAGCCACCATGGGAGCTGGAAACCCAACTGTGTCCTCTGCCAAAACAACAACAGTTACTGATTGAGCATCGAGCCCCCAAATATTCTATTTTAAAAATGGAACATGTCAATTTTCATCTTCTACCTTTTAAAATTATTTGTTAATGTAGTCACATGGCTGTCCTTCCAATAACATCTCACATTTTAGAACAAATTGATATATTTTTTCTAACCTTTAGCCATACACATTTTTATAGAGCTGGGTGGTGGCAGCACACTCCTGTAGTCCTAGCACTGGGAAGCAGAGGCAGGTGGATCTCTGTGAGTTTGAGGCCAGCCTGGTCTACAGAGGGAGTTCCAGGACAGCCAGGGCTTCACAGAAAAACCGTGTCCCCAAAACCAAAAGAAAAGAAAAATTACAGAACAAATCCTACTGGTCTATGTTTATTTTTATGTTTCTAAGGTGGATTTGTTGATTTATTATTTGTGAATGTTTGAAGTATTGTGGGAGCTTGTTGTAGTGTGCATGTGGGAGAGAGAGGGTAATTCTGTGGGGTTGGTTTTCTCCTTCATCTCCACATGGATTCTTGGGATTAAACACCAGTTCCTGGGCTTGAGAGGTAAGCGCTTTTATCTGCTGGGCCTCCGTAATGGCCCTTAAATTTAGAATTCTTACATTTATATATCCATAAATATTAGTGGCCTATAATTTTCTTTGGAGACAGTCATTTTCTCCTTACATTGGCTTAACAAGTAAATAGCAGGCCTCATCTTTTTTTCTATTCTATAGAACTATTTGCCTAAAATATGATTTAACTTTCTTAAAATTAGTTACTGTTTTGCGTAGTTGGATGAGGTACCATATACCTGTAATCCCAGCCACTGGAAAGACTGGGACAGGAGGATCACTGTGAGTTCAAGGTCACCCTGGGATAATTCTAGGCCAGCCTGTGACCCTGCCTCAAAATAATTAAAAACAAATTTTGTGTTAGCTGGGCAGTGGTGGCACATGTCTTTGATCCCAGTACTTGAGAGGCAGAGGCAGGCAGGTGAGTTTGAGGCCAACCTGGTCTGCAGAGTGAGTCCCAATATGGTCAAGACTGTTGTATAGAGAAACCCTGACTCCTGGAGAGGGGCTGGGGATATGGTGATGATGATGATGATGATGATGATGATGATGATTACAAAGCCTGGTTTCCTTTCTTGGCGATGTTTGCCTGGCCATTCTATTATTTTAATAATCACATACAGACTTTCTGTTTCCTCTTGGGGTCAATATAATTTATATAGTCTTATAAAGTCTATTCAATTAAAGTTCAAAATTAGAGACTAGACTTTATTTACAGTCTTTCATTTCTGATATTGTTTATTTTGCATTTTCTCCAGAGATTTGTCTACTTTAATTAATTACAATTTATTTTATTTTAAATTTACATCTGTGTATTATTATTGCACGTGTGTGCATGTATGTGTGTGTTGGGAGTGCATGTCACAATGCGCGTGTAGAGGTCAGAGGACAACATTGTGAGGTTGGTCCTTTCTGTTCATATGAATTCAGAAGTTCAATTCGGGTGGTCAGACTTGAACATCAGGCATTTCTATTCACTAAGCCACCTCACTAGCCTTCTAATTAACAATATTTTAGCATTATTGATCATTTTTATATTCTTGGCTTTTAATATATTGTTTTGTGTTTATATTTATCTTCCTATTTGCCTCCATATTTTGGTCATTTTCTCCTTTTGAGTTACATGAACATCTAACTAATGACATTTAAAGTGTATTTTGTATCTAAAGAATGTATTTAAGATCTAAATTTCTCATTGGGTACAATTTTTAGCTGGCACATGTATATTTTTGTATGCATGATTTCATTGCATTCCATTCTAAATATTTCTTTTCATCATAGTTTTCTTTTTAGTGTAGAGACTATTTAGGGGGTAATTTTAATTGTCAGAGTTATGGGATAGAAGAATGCATTTCTATTCTTGGTTTCTATTTCCAGTGTGTTGTGGTAAAAGAACATGAATCAGTGATATCATTCCTTTGGAATGTCTTGTGACTTCCTTTGTGGTCTGATAAATGACCAAATGTATGAATGTTCTGGTTGGATATTCTCCAAGCCTGGGATCGTAGCACATGGTTAAACATGTCCTGAGCAGGTGCAAGAGCCAAGGTTCAATGGCCAGCAACAATTTAGGAAAAGGTGTTACTGTCTAGGGATTGTGACTGGGTTTGTTTGCTCTGCTAGTTAAAGAAATAAGAGGTAGAAAAAAAATCTCAAACATGGCACCTAGGAGCCGACAGAATCAACATTTAAAAAAGGCTTTTATTGGAGGTGAGAAATACATACAGAGAGAGAGACAGAGAGAGAGAGAGAGAGAGAGAGAGAGAGAGAGAGAGAGAGAGAGAGAGAGAGAGAGAGAGAGAGAAAGAGCAGATGCACAGAAATAAAGATCTTTTGCAAAGCAGGGAACTGGCAAACCAAAAATCAGTCTCACCTTAAGGTTCAGGTTCACCTTTTCAGTTCCTGAAGGTTTTCTTCCCCTTTATTTAGGGTTGGTCCCTTAGAACAGCCTACAGGCCCACAACTGTTGTGTGACACTTCTGGATCTGGCCTTGAGCTTGTTTAGCTTGCCCTTCAGCAGGGCTCTACTGACAGCAGAAAGAGCCTTCAAGCCTTTGCTTTAAGCAGCCAAGCTTTTGTCTAGGGTCAGCGGGGGAGGAAGAAGCCAGCCATCTTGGACGTTCATTATAGTTATTACCAAGCTGTGTCCCTCTTTCTAGTTATTCGACTACTTGGAAACCTAACTCCTAGGCCCTCAAAGGTGTCTTTGCTTATTTGTTTTGAAAACAGCATCCATAAATTCATGGTTCCAAAATAAACAGCTTTGCTTAGAAAAAAAGAAGGAACACAAGTGTAGCTTTTAGGAGGCTGTCCTTATCAGAAGTGGAGAAGGCCTTCAGAGTCAGGGATGCCTAGAGGGGACACAGACAGTCTGTGTGAGGGACATCTAAGGCTATGAAAAGGGGAGAGACTCCCATAGAACTATAACTTCCTTCAGTGACTGTGCTCCAAACACTGTATCCTCACTAAAATTGACAGGAGCCATTGGTTTGGACTAGACTTCTGCCGGGGCCCAACTCAGCGAACCAATGTGCTGAAGCCTAAGCCAGGGTTAAGTGTTCTCACCAGAAGTGACAGCCGGAAAAAGAGAATGCCTCTCTGCTTTAATTTTACAAGGAAAACCGCTTTCAAGTCTCCAGCAGCTTTTTTTGTGTCTTTTTCTCTCTTTTCTACCTGTTTTGTCTGTAAAACTAGCCTCCTTTGCCTGGCTTAGTGGAGCAAATTCTATTTTCTGGGATGAGGTTGCCTGATTGTACAAATCAGTTAAGGTCTTCGAGGCCAGCCTGGTCTACTGAATGAATTCCAGGACAGCCAAGGCTACACAGAGAAACCCTGTCTTGGAAAACTATATATATATATATATATATATATATATATATATATATATATATTATACAATTTTTATTTTAAAGTTGTGTGTGTGTGTGCACGTGTGTTTATGTATGCACATGAATGCAAGTGCTTTGCAAGGTCAGAGGAGGGCTTCCCTCGGAGCTAAAGTTACAGGCCCTTAATGATCCTTTTAATGGGTGAGGCAGAGGCAGGCATATCTCTGAGCTGTAGGCTACTCTATAGATCTACTTTCAGGATAGCCAGGGCACAGAGAAACCCTGTCTTGAAAGAACCAAAACTAACCAAACCAACAAACTAACAAATGTAGGCAGAGTTTTTCTGTCCTGCAAGCTGGCTTACCAAATAACCACATAGAGACTTATTATTAATTATAAATGCCCAGCCAATAGCTTCGACTGTTACTAACTACTCTTTCTTTATCTAATCAGCAGGCACTTTTGTAGTCTAAGGTTTCTGACTTGGCTTAGCCTTGATGTTCAGACTGCCTGCAGCTGTGTCGTCCCAATAATCACACAAAGGTTTATATTAATTACAAACTGTTTGACCTATGGGTCAGTTTCTTGTTAGATAGCTCTTGCTTCTTAACTCAACCCATTTCTATTCATCTATGTCTTGTCACTGGCTTTATGGCTCTACCTGTGTTCCATTACATCTTGCTCTCTTGGTGGCAGCTCAAAGCATGAAGCATCTTTGTCTGACTCTGCCCTTTTTCCCCTTTATCTATGCTTGGATTTCCCACCCGCTGTAAGCTGCTTTGCCATAGACCAAAACAGTTTAACCAATAATAAAGCATATTCACAGTGTACAGGAAGACATCCCACATCACACCTTGGCAAAGACACATCTTCACAGTGTATGAAAAGATTATTTCATAACAAACAAACAAAAAACCCAAGCAGCTGGACATGATGGTATGTGCTTTGATTCCAGCTCTGGGAGATAAAGATGGGTGAATCTCTGAGTTTAAAGCCAGCCTGGTCAGCATAGCAAATTCCAGGCCAGCCAAAGGCTACAGAGTGAAAACATCTGCTGGCCTGTCTGTCTATGTGTGTGTATGCATATGTATGTGTGTATATAATATATATATACATATATATATATTAGTTTCTGTTCTCTCTCCCTCTCCCCCTCCTCTCCCTCCCTCCCCTTCCCTTGCATGTTTAATGATTTGCTAAGCATCTTTTGTTGATGCTGACTGATCTGCACAGGCAGCACACCACACTTGCTTGCTGTTTACTTACACAGCAACGGTGCTGTTTCCCCTCCCAGGCAGACTGAGGCAGAAAAAATTTAACAGAACAGCATTAATGCAGAGAAACTGTGTGCTGGGAGAGGCCAAGTATGCTGAGGACTTTCACACCTTGGTATGAAAGGTTCTGAGTATTTTCACAGAAGCTCCCACGGTATGCCTATGCATTCACTAAAAGAAAAATTTTAGACACAAAACAGTTCATGAATTTAAAGAAACTTATATTACAGCATCATCATCAATTACTGTTATAATAATGTAAAAATAATAAAGGATTTTTTTCTGATAAGTATGTATGTATGGTATAGAGCTCAGCATCATCCCAGCTTTAAGACTCTACAGAACACCTTGGGTGTATCTAAATCTCAGCAAAGGATCCTGCTGTACTTGAAACTCATTCTCATTCTCCCAGAGCCCAAAGTGACTCCCTTCTTGGACTGAAGAGTGACACCCATAAGTCCTATGACTAGCAGGACACACCAGGACACCTGAGATTCCTCCCCATGATCCATCCACATGCAGGGCCCTGAGGTGGGACTGGAGGCAAAAGGCTTCTAGCTATAGAGCAGGAGACTGAGAGGCCACTTACACATTCAAATGCTCTCTTTTTTTAAAATTGTGACTGTAAGACAAAATGGGAAACAGCTATATAGACAGATGGATGCTGCTTTTTTATTCTATTTCTTCTTAAACATACAGGTGTATAAGTGTATGAAACACATGACAGAAAATGTCGGTAACAATGTCAACTGTCAAGTTGTACTTTTAAAAATAAAGAAAACAAGGGGTAAGCTGTACAATGGGATGATTTTGGTTTTTTACCTTAACTAGATAAAAATAACTATTATTTATTATAATAAATTAATATTAATTTATTTGTGTGTGTGTGTGTAGGTCAGAAGACAGTGTTCAGGAGTCAGTTCCCTCTACCATGGGTTTCTGGAATTCGACTCAGGTCATCAGCTTTGTGTTGCACTTTTACCTACTGGACCATCTTGCTGGGCATCCATTCATTCATTCATTCATTCATTCATTGAGCTTTATTCAACCATAAAGAATAAGATTTGCAGAAAAATGAATGGGTCATCAAGTTTGGTAAAAGAAGACAGACCTGGAAAAACAAATATCATGTTCTTTCTCATATGCATAATCAAGAGTTAAGTGTGTGTGTGTGTGTGTGTGTGTGTGTGTGTGTGCAATATAACTGTATATAGGGGACATGAAAATAAAAGGGAGCTTGTCTGGAGGGAACGAGGAAACTGGTGAGTGGGGGAGGGAATCAGGAGTGTTATGAACACCAAAGAGATGTATATGAAGGGAAATGTCATAATGAAACCCATTATTTTGTATAATAACAAAAATATTAATTAAAAGAAAAAAAAAGGCCAACAAAATGGCTCAGTGTGTAAAGATGCTTGCTGCCAAGCCCGACATCCTGAGTTTAATACTCAAGACTCATGTGGTGGAAGGAGAGCGCTAACTCCCATAACTTTCATGCCTCTAGGGTTAATGAACTATTCTTCAGCTTCTGTTGTCCTCTGTGAGGCAGGAAGGGCTGGCTGAGGCTCTGGGATGGCACTGTCAGTGAACCAGGGTGAGTCCTGTGGAAGGTGCTTACAGCCTCCCTGGGAGAAAATGTCATCAGTGAATCAAAGCAAACACCCAGGTGAGGGTGGCAAATGGAACCATGTAGGGTGTGGCTGGGGAGCACCCGCTGAGGCTGGGAAAGGACTATATACTTATTATGTGTGGTGATATGTTATGTATTTAATAACACCAGTGAGAATATCAGAATATCAGAGAACAGATCCACCCACAGTCCACCCAGGAGGGTGGGGAAGGCTCAGGGAAGGGACTGGGAATGGTGACCTAACTCCAGAGACAGAGATCTTTCGGGTTTCTGTGAGTTCAAGGCCTAACTACCATGCAGTAGTAGCTCACACCTTTAATCTTAACTTAAATGGGATACAACTGGGTGAAGAAGGTATTTGAGACAGGCATAGAAAGACAGATTCATTCTGTAGAAGGGACAAGGATCGAGGCTGAGGAAACTGGAAGATAGCTGGGTGAGATTTGAACTGTGGTCTGTTTCCTCTCTCTGATAGTCCAGTTCCACACCTCCCCGCCACACCCCTGATATCTGTCTGTCTGAGTTTCATTTAATACAGCCAGAATTAGTGCAACCATTATGGGCTGTGACCAAACACTGGCCAGGAGGCAATTTAAGGGCAGAAGGTTATCTATCTATCTATCTATCTATCTATCTATCTATCTATCTATTTATTCGGTTTTCAAAGACAGGGTTTCTCTTTGTAGCCCTGGCTCTCCTAGAACTTGCTTTATAGACTAGGCTGGCCTCAGATTCACAGAGATGCCCCTCCTTTTGCCTCCCCAGTACTAGATTAAAGACCATCACTTTAGTTTATTGGTTTTTTTTTTTTTTTTTTTTTTTCAGTTTAAGTTTGTCACAAAGGAGGAGGAGAAACAGGAGGAGGCTGGCACATTGCATTCACAGTCAGAAAGCAGACAGCAGGTTGCAAGGACTGCAGAGTGGGAAGTGGATGGGAAGGGAGGGTGCAATAATCAGAGGTGATAATCAGAGTCCAGGTTCTGTGACAGAATCTTCAAACCCCAGAACAGGGTGTGGCATGACACAGGAGCCTGAGGACTTCCCAGGCTGTCCAATGCGGAAAGCTCCCTCAATGTTTTCAAATACACATTTGCTCTCTGGTGTCCTCAGATCTCCAAATGCCTCCAGACACTCTAGTGTCCCATTGTCTCAAAATGTCCCAAAGACCCCATTACCTGCCGGGAGATAATGCTTTTGTATACTGTAAAGATTTGTTACTCATATTGGTTTAATACAATGTTGTTTGTTTGGTAGCAAGGCAGGAAGTATAGGCAGGGCAACCAGACCAGGAGAATTCTGGGAAGAGAAAAGGCAGAGCAGGAGACGCCAGCCCGTGAGACACAGAGGAAGGAAGATGAGAATACTGGACTGAGCAAAAAGGTACTAAACCATGAAGCTAAACAAATATAAGAATTATGGGTTAATTTAAGAGTAAGAGCTAGTTAGTAATATGCTTGAACTATTGGCACAGCATTTACTATAATATTAAGCACCTGCACACCAGTCAGGCAGGACACAGAAACCTGTGACTATAACCTGCAGGTCTTCAAATGCCTTCAGGACCCCAGTGAAACCAAGCTTCCAAATTTACCCATATCCCTCAGATGCACCATGTGTCTCAGTTCTGGGTTCCTCCAAGGTCACAAATCCTCTCAAAGTTCCAATAAAGGAGTGGAGAGAGTGCCCATATACACCGAGGAACAAAGGCAGGAGATAGAAGCATCTTTCAGAATGTGCAAGTATTTGACTTTGAAGCATTTGAACAAGTGTCAGATCCAGGAGTGGTTTAAGTACAGGTGGGCTCATATACTGTCAGGAGCATCCCCCAAAACACTTGGGAAGTGAGGTGGAGGACCCCGTGTTCAGTGCGAGAGCACAAGCAATTGTTTCTCTGGCAATGCCCCTGCCCCCAGCGATCCTGTGTGTCCAGCCCTATCAGATGTTGGCTCCCTTCCTCAACCCAGCTCCTCTTATGTCTTCCCAAGCTTTCTCTAGTCTTGAATCTTTAGAACTAAGCAGGCATCCTTCCTTATAGACAGAGAAATGTCCAGAGCTCATCAGTCCTTTGTTATGCCACACAAAGGGTCTGTGGCTTTAGTTGATGGAAATGGGTCAGTTGTTGCCACAACCCTGGCTTGGCCAGCCAGCACCACCACCCAGAATTTTCCCAGGTGAGGTCCTGGTTTTGGTTCATGTGTATGAACCAAACCAGCCTCGAACCTGAAAAAAAAAAAAAGCAAGCAAGCAAGCAGAGAACAGGCAGGAAGTAGAACCATGCTAAGAAAACCAAAGGCCCGCCTCCAGTGATTCACTTTCTCCAGGAAGTCTCCACTTCCTAGGTGTTCTACAACCTCCCAAGACCACATGGTATACAAACATAGGAACCTCCGGGGAACATTTCACCTTCAAACCACAGCAGCCTGTTATTGTCAGTGGTTTGGGGGGATACTGCGCTAAGTCCTATGGCTGAAAGTGAGGTAGCTCTGAAGGTGGAGGGCAGAAGGAAAAGTACTCCTAGAGCAGCAAGCAGAAAGTGAAAAGGTCCAAGGTAGAGTCAGTGAGCCTGGGAGACCCAAGGGTACAAGAATGTCAAGAGCAGAAGAGACATTGGGACATTGGGTCAAAAGGACTTTGTATTGATCGGAGTGGTAGAGCAGCGCACAGAACCCACTCCATTTGTTGATGGATTTAGATGGGTTGCAAACTGTCAGAGGCTACCCAATGTTGTATAAAGCTTTCAGATTACGCATGGTTTGGTGGAGCAAAAGCATGAAGGGCTGTTTTATGAGGAGTTTAGGGCAGGCAAGATGGTTGCTACCCAGGCTCCTGTTTGTAGTGAGATCATATTATAAATAATTATCCCTCTTATTAGTTTAATAAAAAGCTGACTGACCAGAGGCAGACAGGAAGTATAAACAAGACTACCTGACAAAACAAAACAAAACAAAACAAAAAAAACCTCTCAAAACCTCTCAAAACAAAACAAATGCTACATAGTCGACAGAGATACGACAAAAACACAACAATGAGACGGCAGCAGACACACACACACATAAAAACTCAAATACTACTCTAAAAAAAAAAATCAAGCTGCATGACTAAATAAGTTCAGATAAAAAAGCTAACAAATTATATGCCTTGGCCCTAGGTCAATCAACATAAAAATAATATAAACGTCTACATGATTATTTAGGCTTAAGTGGCAGTGGGGCTAAAAGTAAGTCCAAACCTCTGGGCTAGACCGGAAAGTCTGGCCCCAAAACACATTATAACACATGTCCCCAGGAGCAGCAGCAGCAGCAGGATTCTCCTTTCCTGACCTAATGGCCACCCTCGTGATCCTTTCTGGTTGCCCTTGTGGCTCTCCTCAGGAGAATTTAGTATATTTTTCTTCTCTTGGGGAATGCTTAGTGTGGGGGTGGGGTGAGGAGATGGACAATAGAGGTTAGTGTCTGGTGTAGTCGTGGGCAGCATGCTTCCTGAGTATGGAATTAATTGTGTGTGCTTGCTTGCATGGGTGCGCATGTGCAGTCTCTTGTAGTCCAAGTTAGCCTTCAGCTTACTACATAGCCAAGAATGAGGATGATCTTGCACTTCTGGTCCTTCTGTTTCCATCTGCTGAGAGATGGGATTACAGGTGTGTGTGTCACTACCTTTCCTGGCTTCATTCAGTGCTGGGAACTGAATCCAAGGCTTTGTGTATACTAGGCAAACAAAGCAAGTGAGTTACAATGCCAGCCCCAAGTTACTAAGATCTCAAAGTCAGTTTCTTAGGTGTAATGATAGAGATAGCGGTACCTGCTTACAGGAGCCAGGAGGGATAACACATTCTGCCAGCTGAACTTAGTGTCCCACATATAACAAGCATTCAACAAGTGGAAGCTGCTTTTAAAAGGGAGACACATTTTTGGGGGAAAATAGAGTTCAAAATTAAAGATAAGTGGATACTTTAAAAACCTCAACTATTGCAAACCACCTTAGCACTCAGCTTCAGGACCAAGTTTGCAAACTGCTTTGGTAGACCTGCTGCACGGCTTCTAGCATCATAACTTAGGTCTCCTTGTCTATTTGATACAGCTTGAGTTTTGCAAAGGCCAACACCATGTCACATGGTAGATATTATTTATATAGTTCTTGCCTATTTGTGGCCACTCAGTTAAAAATAACCAGAGCCCGTTTCCATTCTGTGTCAAAAAGGAGCAAAAACTGTATCAAATAGCCAGACATTCTTCCTTTCTATTTTCTTAAAATACTAATATATTTCCTAAACCAGTGAGCACAGAAACCCAATTGTTTATAATGGTCTGTCACTATGAAGTGACATATCTCCTTTTCCAGCTTTTCTGGAGGTGAAACAGGTTTTGATTTTGATTTTGAGACAAGGAAGATCTCACTGTGTGGCGTGTGCTAACTTTGAGCTGTGACCCTCTTGTCTTCGCTGAAAGCATGTATAGCACCTTATCTGACTGTAACATCTCCTATTCAGAAGCTGCCATAATAGATACAATTTTTTACACTGAAAAGTCAGTTAAATTATTACTAAACTACTTTAATATGAGAAGAAATTCCAAGTCACATTCTTCTAGAAGCATTAAAACGACTCATTTTTAATGGATTCTTTTGTATTAACTTTTTTTTTATGTGCATGTGTATGTCCCTACACAGGTCAGGAGGAGGTGTGGATCCCCTGGATCTGGAGTTCAAAGTGGTTGTAAACTGGTGGCCATGTGTGCTAGGAACTGAGCTCAAATCTTCTAGAAGAGCAGAAGGGTTCTTTCTTATTCACCGAGCCAAACTTGCAGGCCCTCTACCTTACTTTTCCAGACAAGGTCTCTCACTGAGCTGCTCAGCTCACCAATTTGGATAGACTGGTTGGCCAGTTAAGTCCCAAGGATCCTCTGTCTACCTCTCCCTAGCCCAGGGGTTACAGACAGGCACAGCTTTGGTTACAGCTGCTTTTTATCTGAATCCAGTCCTCAGGCTTGTGTGGGAAGCACAACTATCTCCCCAGCTCCATATTATTTTAAATTACACTCAAATGGGGTTAAACTCTTCACTCAGATGAAAGTGGCAGGGGTTGATAGCTAAATCCTGCTGTAATAGCCAGTTTTCTGTTTTTTTGGGGGGAAGGGTTACTATATTAAGTACCTGAGGTAATGAGTCAAGAAAAAAGATTGATCTGGGCTCTTGGTTTTGGAGGTTCCGGACCATGGTCAGGTAGATTTATTGCTCTGGAGTGCTAGGTGGAAATGGCACAGAGCAAAAACAGTCATCTCATGACCAAGAAGCAAAAAGAGAGGGAGAGAGAAGCCAGGGTTCCATATTTCCCACAGCTCCCAGTGACTTAAGAAACTTCCACAGGGCCTCAACTCTTAAAGGTGCTTTCCCACAATGCCACTCTGGGAACTTTGGGATAACATGTATATGCCGGTGTGCATGCATGTGCCCAGGCACGTGCAAAGAGCCACTCAGTCCACAAGAGGGCATTGGATCCCCTGGAGCTGGAGTGCAAGGTGACTGTGAGCCACTGGGAACCAAGCTCAGATCCTCCACAAGCTCGTGCTCTTTACTCTGGAGACATCTCTCCAGCCGTCAGCACTGTTTTAAAATGTCTAAATGTCAGGCTGCAGTAGGTGGAATCCAGGGCCAGAGTTTCACATGACAACAGTAGAAAACATCACACAGATAATTTTTAAAAGTGCGTGTGTGCTGACATTATCTAGTCTTTGACATTTGGTCCATTCACTGCCTAGGGCAGAGACGTACTCAGAATCCTCCTGTGCATGGACCAGATGAAGCAAGACCTACCAAACCAGTAGGACACACGTGCGTGCGTGCACGCCCTCATGACACCCACTTCTGAGAAGCCATAGAAGCTTTTTTACTTGCTGATCTTGTCTGTCCCCTGACGGGCCTTTCTTTAGTCCTGGGTGACTTCAGGGATCTCTATCAAGACTGTGTCTCAGGCCCCTCACAAGCTACTCATACTGGAGGCTAAAAGATGTGGGTTAAATCTTTCAGCAATTCCAGGTCATACTCAGGCTCCACAGACCCCTCCACCTTGAATATAGCCTCCATCAGTCCAAAAAATTCTCACTTCTCATTCTAGCAGGACTCCTAGAACCCAGGTCCAGCTCTCTTTTCTTCCTGCACATACCAACAGGCTTTTGTTTAAAACTTCAAAGACCTTATCTACTCCTCCATCCTCCACCCTGTAAGCCCATGATGTCTTCATTCATGTCCTAAACCAAGATGGAGGCAGTCTGGCATTTCCAGCCCCAAATCACTCTTGTGCACATGCTCAGCTCAGTTCTAAAGACTTTATACATCCTCAGTAATAGTATTCTCTTGCTAACACAATGCCCACCTGACAGGTAAATATAAAGAAAGATTTGTGTTGGCTCAGAGTTTGGTCCAAGGGTGAGGGTCACATCTGGGGATGCTGGCCTTCTGGCAGTATCCCAGAGCAGTACCAGGTATCATTGAAAGGGACAGACAACACATGTTTCTGTCTCTCCAGGCCTCTGTCCTTTTATGAAGGCTCCAAGATTCAGTCATGGGACTCTGTCCTGATGACCTTACCAAACCCTTGTCATCTCTCAAAGGCCACACTCTGTATACTGAAAGTCTGCAGCTACTGGGCATTCAGAAGTGAAGGAGACATGCATCCTTCTGATCTCAGTGAGTCTGTAATCTGTTAGGCAAGGGATGATAAATAGATGCCATAGTGGGAAACAGTGGTAAAGGAGGAAATGAGACAAGGATGTCATTTCAGATGAGGTGGTCAGGTGGGGCCTAAACTAAGGAGAGGACTTCTGAGCCCAAACCATGTGTGTATGTGTGAACATGAGTGTGTGCATGTCTCAGGTGTGAGGGTGTGGGGAGCAGCTAGTGTAAAGAGCAAGCTTGGCCTTCGGGTGCACAGCTAGGAGGTCAATGTGCTAGAATACAGAGTCTGTAGCTGGAAGAGGAAAGTACTGAGCTAAGTGAGATCAGAGTGAGGTCAAGTTAGGTTAGGTAAGGTGTTCTGGTACCCTAAGGACTTTGGAAGTTAAGTGTGACTGGAATCCATTGTAGGTGTGGAGTTTGGTGGGACATGGTATGATTTACCTTCGAAAAGATCACTCAGCTCACTGTGGCTGAGTGGAGAATACGGAGTGAAAGCTGGTGGACCAGCATGGACAGTGTCCAGTTACTGATAACCCTGACTTGAGTGCAGTAGGGCAGGGGGGAAATCCCTTCCCTGGGGGAGATTATAATGTCCACCCTTCCTCCTAAGTGACAAGCCCAAGTGGAAACCAGTGAGTGTATTAGGCTTTCTTACAGAACATCACCAGTGGAGCATGGGTGGCCCTAAAGCAGCCACATTGGACAGCCTGTGCTCAACATGGATGACTCTTGACAGTTGTGTAGGAAGAGGTTCCTCATCTACAGTTCCCACCTACATGTTCTCTAGTCCTTTCCAAAGACTGAAAGGCTACATTTAACTAGGGTAGAACTGTATCGTTAGGGCAAGGATGGCTGTATATTAGGTAAGAGCCCCACCCTCATCTCCACCCACATATACCCTCTCTTTCTATGAGAACACATCACCAGTCAACAAGGCCAGATATGCTGATCTTTTTCTAGGAAGCCCAGCCAAACTACTGAAGGCAAGTAAGGCTCAGTAGATAGTTCTCCACAACACTTTTTTATTTTTATTTATCTTATTACTTATAATAATATTATTATTATTATCTTGATTTTTTTGAGACAAGGTTTCTCTGTGTGGCCCTAGCTGTCCTGGAACTAGCTCAGTGGACCAGACTGGCCTGGAACTCATAGAGATCTGCTTGCCTCTGCCTCCAGAGTGCTGGGATTAAAGGAATGTGCTATCACAATCTGGCTCCACTTCTTTCTTTTTCCAAGGGAGCCATATTAGGTTTATTAAGGAGGGGGAGGGGGAAGAGAGGCGAGACAGAGTAGGGTAGGGGGCAGAGAGAAAGAGAAAAGAGCTCCACTTCTTTTTTAATTGATAAATTTTATTAATTATTGTGTGTCTATGTGTGCACACACATATCATAGCACACACGGAGGTCATTTCTCTCCTTCTACAATGGGAGTTTCAGATATAGAAGTTAAGTCAGTAGATTTAGTGGCACACACCCTTAGCCACTGAGTCATCTTGCCTACCCTAGCCTTCTTTTGAAAGACATCAACAGAATGAAGTCCCTCTTATCTATCTCCTTTGTGCATGACAGGGACTGCTGATATGACAGGGGACTGAGAAGGTGTACGTGCACACACCTGTGATATGGAGAAAGGAGGGTCAGAATTCAGTCACTGTCATCATCCTCAGAGAGAGAGTTGGATGCCAGCCTGGACTACATGAGACCCCATCTCAAACAAAACAAACGAACAACAGAAACCAGGGGCTGGAAAGATGGCTCAGCAAATCAAGATACTTACCATCCTTCCAGAGGACTTGAGCTCTGTTCCTGACACTCATATAGGGTGATTCACAGCCACCTGTCACCTCCTGGTCTAGGGGTCCAACGCTCTCTTCCAACCTCCAAGGGCTTATGTACTGAAGTGGTATATACCCACACCCATACATATTTAAAAAATTAAAAACACCAACCCCCCCACAACAACAAAATTATAATAGAGTCTACAGAGGTTATATACACAGGTTAATACTTTAAAATAGGACATGTGTAATAAATAGACATAAATATCAAAATAGAACATTTCTAGGGAGCATCCTTCTTAGGACTAGATGAATGTCAAATTACATGGTCCTCCATGGTGTTAACTGCTATTCCCCCTTTGCAGACTGACATAGAGAAGGTCTTTGTTCCCTCTGTCACAGCTAGTAAATTGCAGAGCCAAGAGTCAGTTCCCACCTCTGGCTTTCAGTGCACAAACCCGGCGTTGAGTGAGCTTCCCCACCTGACGCAGGACATTGAACACACCTGTCTGCTGCTGCTAGCTAGCTCCTGCCACGGTTCTGCTCTGGCACTTTTTCCTCCAACACTTCGCAGCAGGTCTTCTCTGCTTTTGGTCACAACCTTGCTCAGGCTGTTGCCAGTCTAGGAGCACTTTGTCTTTTCTACTAATGTTCTGAGGTCACTTTGCCTCCTCTCATAGCCACACACAAGCTTTATCTGGTGTACAGCTCTCTCCACCAGTCCCACCTCATTGTCATTGTTACAAGTTGCTTTGACTGCTCTAGAGCGTCATGTTTTACATTCTTATGTTGAAGCAGGCTACGTGTGCCTCTTCAGAGGAGAGCTGAAAGCCAGGGAGGGAACGTGGCAGTAGTAACCTGATCTTTCCAGAAACATTTGAGGTAGAGGGCAAGCCACCTTGCCCTTTGGCATTGACTCCTTCCTCCCAGCACTAACTGGGCATGAAGTGACAGGTGGCGAATTCATTTAGTTCATTTAGTTGAGTGCCAACTATCTATTAGGTTGTGTAATAAGTGCTGAGGATATGGTGGGAAATCAGAGGCTCGTTCGGTAGTCACCTCTGTTAGGGCTTTCCATGTATCACAGTCTGAGGGGCCCCAGCATCCTCCGGACCCCAGATGCACTAAAGCCCTAAAGAAGCTCATTGGCCAGGAACGGAAGCAGAGGGCAGAAGGCAGGAGTGACAGCCAGCCAGAAGTACACAGCCTCTGGACAATCAGACTCCATAGCCACTGCGAAGACCCTGTTCTGGGTGAGGTCAACTGTGCCACATGGGGCACAAGCATTGAGTGAGTAACCATGGGAGCTTGAGTAGCCAGAGAGTTTGCTTGGGATTGGACTGGGCACACTCAGGAGTCAGAACTCTAGGGATTCAGGGCTGAGACGCTGGTGTCTGCATTCCGATCCTGGGACTGTTTATGTGTGTCACCTTGAGTAAGTCCCTTAACCTTCCCGGAGCTCATTTTCTTCATCAGTGAAATGGGTTTCCAAGGACCCCTGGCAGGGTTAAGTGCCTGGATATCTTGCCCAGAGCAGTGCCTGCATAGAAAAATACTCGGGAGAGGAGGCAGTGATACACACTGCTTACACCTCGTGGGGTCGTCTGGCCTCCTCCGGGTCCCGGCGTCCGCCAATCTTTTCCAAGGGACTGGGTCCTAGTCCATTAAGGGCGCGCCCCGCTTTGATATATTTATTTGCTTGCTTGGGCGGAGCCTGGAGCTCAACAAGGAGGAGGAGGAGGCGGCGGCGGCGAAGGCGAAGAGCTCAGAGAAAGGGAAGCCACCCGGGGGCAGCAGGCTAACCAGGCGGGGCCGGGGAGGAGTCAAGCCGGGTTCCAGGGGCCGGGCGCTGCGAGCAACGAGAACCTAGGGCGGCAGAGACTGGGCGGGGGCGACGCTTGTCGGCCAATGGCGCGCGGCGCTACCGCAAGGGCGGTGCAGGAACCCCTGCCGCTGACAGTCAAAGTCGCCAACTCCGCCCTAGTACCCGCGGGATCCCAGAGCCCGAGCCCGAGCGGGGCCGAGGCCGCCCAAGGCGCGCTGCGAGCGAGCGAATATGGCAGCAGAATGAGGAGCCTGGCTCCGGGTGGTGGCCGCTGCTGCAGTGCTGCAGCTCGCGATCGGAGCTTGTCACACCACGAGCTGCATTCTTAGTCGGCCTCCGGGTTATTTCATTCGGTGTCAAGAACCGCGGAAAAGAAGATTCACAGCCCAGAGAGGGTGGCGAAGAGGGAGCGCGACCAGGGAGAGCGATTCTGCGGGGATGAGCCGGCCATGGGGCGACCTCGGCGGGGCGCACGGAGCCGGCTGGCACTACGGCGGGACCGCTGCCTAAGCCCAGGCTTCACCGGACTAAGGGGCCTCGTGCGTTCTGGCGGAGTCCCTGCTGCTGTCTCTGGGAAGGACACGATACCCGCGTGGCGGGCACTGCAGCGGTCACGGCTCTGAGGCTCCCGGAGCCTACAGGGTCTGCGGTTCGGTGTGCTGTCACGCCGCGGCACGCGGGCGCCTTGCCCGGGGCTCGGCGACTGGCGCAGCACAGCGAGATCGGCTGCGGGAGCCGCGGACTGCGGGACTGGCCGGAGAGGCGTGCGCGCCGGTGTTCGACTGGAGATCCCGGCAGAAGCAGAGCCGTGCGGACCTGAGCAGCCATGCTTCCCGGGGTGGGCGTGTTCGGCACCAGCCTCACCGCCCGTGTCATCATCCCGCTGCTGAAAGATGAGGGCTTCGCGGTGAAGGCGCTGTGGGGCCGCACGCAGGAAGAAGCCGAAGAGCTGGCCAAGGAGATGAGTGTTCCTTTCTACACTAGCCGCATCGACGAGGTGCTGCTGCACCAGGATGTAGACTTGGTGTGCATCAACCTGCCGCCACCGCTCACCAGGCAGATTGCTGTCAAAACCCTGGGTGAGCGACCCCTCCCCCAGCCCTCTCTTTTTTAGCCTGGGTCTTTGCTTCACGCTCTCTCCAATTGCAGAAGCGTACACCCCAGGGATTCCAAACCTATGCATGTTACTCCCAGCTTTCCCATTTCCAGTCTGTGGCCTGTCCCCACCTCCAAACTTCGCTTCTGGCACCACCTGGAAGCGCACCCCCACGTGTATGGTGCGGAGGCTGAAATAGGCTTGGGTTCCAGGTATAGGAACCAGGTGGATCAAATGCAGAGGTCTGAAGCTGTGTTGCTGTTCCGGGAGAGGAAACTCGGGCCTCAGCTCAATGTGTCAGTGCTCCGGTGTATTGGTGCGAGAGCGTCTGGGAGAGGGGAGCGCGCGGCCAGAAACCCTTGAATAAAGGGCTGCACACGTGGCAGGGGTTTTCCCCAATGTACCTGTTATCGGCAGCTGTGGCACCCTATTTGGGTCGTTTGTTTCCACTGTAAGTGAGTTTATTGTGAGATTAGAGACGTGACAGATGGCTGGAATGACCTCGTTCTGCTCGGGAAGCAAGCAAGGAAGGACGGTGGAACTGAGAGTGGGCGGATCTATTAGAACATTCTCAGCAGTGTCAGAGGTTAGGAGAGATTGTAATTTAACCTTTGGGCACAGTCTCCCAGGGGTAGTTTTCTACTCCAACTGGGAATAATATACTTTATATTCTTAGGAGATGGGCATCGTGGTTTCAGAGGCAAGATGCTTTGTGTGTGGGGGGAAAGGCCAGACGCTGCAATTTCCTTTGGAAACATGCGATGGCACCTCCGTATTTTGCCTCCGGAATATTCCCAGATGCTGTGTTTACAATTAGGCTGGGCCTCCGCTGTGCTCAAAGGAATGTCTTGAGCAAGTCTGTCCATCAGCAGCTCTTTTCCAAACCTAAAACAACCACAGTCTGCTATTAATTGCTCACCCTTGGATGTCAGAGTCTTAATTGGCGAAGAAAGAGAAAAAGCTCCTAAACTGGGGGTGGTGCACTATGGTGGAACACCTGTCTGGCATGCACAAAGCATTGGGTTTCAACTTTCAGCATTGGAGAAAATAATCCATTTAAGATTTTGTTTTTTATTGACAAGGCTGATGTGAGTTACCTCTTCAGAATGAAGCATCAGAGACACTATTAACTGAGTTGACAGTGTGGCAGTGTGAGACAGTGTGATGGGGATAGGCAAAACTTGGTGCTTTCGTGATGGGCTGTATGTAACCTTTCTTTTCCTTTTTAAGTGGCTCAAGGTAGTCTATGACTGTGGAAAATGTAGAGGCACTGACTTTAGAAGTGGCCATTCAGGTGCTGGTCATCTTCCCTGGAAGCCCCTTGATGAGACTCCTCTTGCTTGTACCTTGGAAGCTGCTCTTGACTGGCTTCACAGTCATGGTTAGGAGCTTGTACACACGCAACTTGGGAAGTGGAAAACCCTGAACAGTTATCAGTCTAGCCTTGGCTGTTGGGGGGTTTGCACATATTAACATTTAATGGAACTGAAATGAGCCACCTTCAATGAATCTTTTCCCACAGCCAGCAAGAATGATAGACCAGTGTGACTCAGTTATATCATGGCCTGATAAGGAGAGGGCACCAGACAAGTGAGATCAGTGGAATCACACACATCCTTCTTTGATTTCCAGAAACTTCCTTCAAAGCCCTCCTGTTACCAGACTTTGGGTCATACACTGTGCCACAGCAAACCAGGTTTAACCACCTGTCCTCCATAAATCAATTAAAACACCCAAATGAGTAGCAGAAAAGGAGATCTCTTCAACATTGGGAAGGGGAACGAGAGAGACCCAGGGATCCCCTTTAAATTCATTTTCATGGTCTTGAAGCGAGATCCAGGTTTAGGTAAATGGCCAGAATCATGTATGGCTGCACAGTTCCTGTCCAGCCAGAGTCTACCCATCATTGGTTTGATTCCATCCTCCTGCCAGGTGGGCTGACAAGTTGCAATTTTTCTTCCTTGAGAAAAGTTTCCCCTCTGGCTGACCCAGGCTTTATGCTTTCTCTTCACCCAGCATGAGATTCCTGGGGGAATTCCAGTTTCTTGGAGTCCATTGTTTTAATAGTCTCATAGCCAAAGTGAGGACTGTCTCTTAGAATATCTTCATTCTTTTCAGGCCAGTTACACTGCTCCAGTGGCATATCTGTTGTGGAGATATTTCTGCCACACACAATTTATACACCATTTAGGGCTGCCTATAGCTGAGAACAACTTGTGGGCCAACAAACTGGGCTAGTTTGTTGTATATAAAGCATTCTACTGGTGATGAAAACAGGGCTCTACATGTCTGACTGATTTTACAAACCAGGCTACCCACATTGAGAGAGCTGAATTTGAGCTATCCATGGCCATATACAGCTGGAGAGCTGTAGCCACCAGCCAGCCTCCCCATTACCACAGTTCCTTTGTCAGAGATTGCCAGGGAGGTCTTGTGTTGCTTTCTTCCACCACCATTGGAATTAGTTCCCACAGGGTGCCACCAATGCCATCTCCTAAATCTTTCTGTCCTTACCCCTTTTGCACACTTGCTTCCCACAATAGTCACTGGGAGCCTCATCTAGTTTCTGAATTGTTCAGATGGTCTCTGCTCACCGCTTGCTGGTTCACCCTTCACAATGCTTCAAGTTATAGCGTGGAACTGTCGACTGCCCCATTGTCTTTGCTTTTAGGAAAAACCTTAGCTTGATGGCATGACACATAAGAACCAGCCTCAAATGAGCCTGGCCAGCCTCAGGTCCTGCAAGGCATTCAAGAATCCTGTGAGCGTGGGTCACTGAGATATCTCATTGGGTAGAGATACTTGCCGTGCAAGCCTGGAGACCCTGGTTTGATCCTTGGAACTCACAAGGAGATGGAGTGAGGGAGCTGATTTCATGAGATTATCCTCTGATTCTTATTATGTATGCACTGTAGCATGAGTGTGCATGTGGGGACAAGAATTGACCATAGAAATTTTGGAGGACCCAGGATATGATAGAGAGGCACAAGAAGAATAGAGACGAGATAAACTGATTTCTTTCTGCTGCTTTTTTGATATATCAAGTTTTCACCGTATTATCTGACCCTAGAGTTGCTATTGGTAACAGAACAACTTAAACACCCCCTCCTCTCTCTCTGTTTCTCTATCTCTCTCACACACTCATACACTCACTTACAATCAGTCACACTCACACACACTCACACACTCTAGTACTCCATGAGCCAGAGGTAAGCTACCAGTGAGGGGTTCTTGGAGAGACTCTTGGTTCATATGTTCTAGCTTCTGTCCAGAGCACTATTGTGCCTGTAGTTGGATTAAGAATTGTGCAGGCCTTCAAAATTGATCATCTGTTAGCACCTCTTGAATCGTGTGCTTCTGCCTCTCACTCCCCGCCTTCTCCTGTGTACCCTCTAGGCCCTCAGTGCCATGAACCTTTGAACTTTCTAGAACCAATTTGAATGTGTTTGTTTAAAATTCAAATTGTCTTCAGGTATTTTGAATGGGTTATATATTTACATGGTACAAAATTCAAACACTATAAATGCACACAATAGAGTAAGTGTCCCCTATTCTCAAACAATTAACCTTACTACCCTTTTCAATGTCTTCTGTTCAAGATTTTTCTGACTATAGTAGTAAATATAGGTGCAAAGTTTTCATGTCCCCTTTGGGGTGATTGGTAAAGTTTCATTCATTCATACTACTGGAAACTCATTTTCTATCCTGACCATGCTAGCTTGTATGTATATTAAAAGCATTTAAGATTATGTGAAATATTAGTGTATCATATTGAATCAATCCTCCATGTTTGTGATTTCTGCATTTGCGAATTCAACCAATCATGAATCAAATACTAAAAAACCAAAAAAAAATTGTACCTGTACTAAACAAATACAGATGTTTTTCTTGTCCTTATTCCCTAAACAATACAGTAAGACCACTACATACTGTGTTTCTATCTCATTAGCTACTCTAGGAAACCAGAGATGGTGAAAAGCAGATAGGATCCATGTAGGTTACACACACACACACACACACACACACACACACACACACACACTAAGCTGTTTTAAGTTAGGGACTTGAGCAACTTCGAGCTTTTGTGTATCCATGGGGATTCTGGAACAAATTACCTACAGATAAGGATAATTGAATGCATTTGTATGTGTATGTATATGTAATGTATTATGTGTACACAAGTATATACATTCCATGCACACTTGCATGTATTTAGAATGTTAACGCATTCTTAGTCATGTTTTGGGCTATTCAGGATTTCACTGTATGGGTGAAATTCAAGTGTATTTGACCTGTTCCCTGTTGTTCAACATTTAGGTTGTTTCCCATCTTACACAAGCATGAAATGACTCATCTTGAGGCGCTGCCATTTTGTACACAGTAATGTATTTGTAACATAAATGCACACTTTGAGAGCTGTCAAGGGACACATTCTCATTTCATTTGACATAAATACTGCCAGATAACAGTAACATTTTGTCAGTTTCCTTCTGAGCGGCTCCCAGCAAAGCCCTGGATTACAGATGCCTAGAGATTGCTAGTATAGTTGGGTTCACATTGTTTAGTCCAGACAGCCTAGCAGCTCAGGCCAGGACCACTTTCTAGCTAGCCCTGGGTCAGTGAGAACCATTGTCCTCTTACAGCAACCCTTTCTCCTTAGGTGATGCAGTAAACCTGTCTGGCTGCTTGTGTAGGCCCAGTCTATTCTCTGTACCATGGGAAAGATAAATGTGTAGGAGTCTATACGTCAATAATACCTGCACATGGCATTTCAGTGATTCTCATGGAAGGTAGACTAATACTCATGCTTAGCAGGTACTTGGATTTATGTTGTCCTGCCTCTCCTTTGCCTCTTCTTGAGCAGTTGGGCTCCATCTTGGATGCACCACCCACCAGTACTAAGGTCTCTGTTATGTTCCTGGAATTCCCCAGCCTCTTATCTGACCCTGTGGGTCTTTGTGCTGGCTCTGGATGGCTGTCTCAATGTCTCTCTCCCCTGCCTTTGAATGGCCGGACTGCTTTCTCTCCTCCCTTTGAATGGCTAACTCTTTCTCTATAGATCTATATTTTGAGAGAGTGACGTTTCTGGCCTCTGCTTCCATCAAAAGTTTCTCTTCCACACCTGAGACCTCCATCATTGTCTTTGTTGCCTCCTTTCTGTTCTTGGTGACACTCTCACACTTGTGAGTGTCATGGGTGTACTTGTGAGTGTCATGGGTGTCGTCTTAACTGCTCTTTGTTCCTTTGCTGGAAGGTAGCTTGTTGAGGGCTCAGCTTCCGTCATCTTGCTCTACATGACTCTTTACCCTCTAGACAGTGCAGACACCCAGTCGCTTAGCAGACAGCCTGTGACAAATGACCAGTGACTGTGGAACACCTTCTAGTTATGTGAATATGTGATCTTAGGAATCACAGATTAGGAATAGGATGCATCTATCAACACAGCATTTTGTGTGTGTGTGTGTGTGTTCCCTGTGTGGTATTCTGTACCACAACTTTATTGTTAGTGGTGTTATCTGGGAAGCCTTCAAAATACAGATTCCTGGGTGTTAACCAAGATAAACAATTTCCACCTAGCTCATGGTTGCAATACCGGACCATCTTGACGCTGGAGTTATGAAAGTACTCCACCTTTGGAAACAGCTGAACCTCCCTCCATGAGTAATTATCATGCAGGACTGTGTCAAAAAATACTTGCTGCCTTGGGTGGAATGTGATGACGCTTGATGTCTGTTCCCTGTCCTCATGGTTGAAGGTGGCTGTGAAGACCCATGGGAATGAAAGGGTTCCCTGGGGCAGACAGTAAAGCTGGAGGCTTTCCTTGAATTTGAAGGTTCCTTGAGCTCTGGTCCTCTGTGCCTGAATCTTGTCTCAACTCGTCTGGCATTTGGTGTCATTAGCTAAGGACCTGGAGTGTTCCCTGTTTCCTGGCAGGGATGCTTGCTTTAGCACTGAGGAGGGCTGCTGGGACAAAGGTGAGAAATGACTGTCTCAGGCCATTGTTGCCACACCATATGAGCTGCAGATAAGGACACGGGTGGACTTGAACTTAACTTGAACTCCTAGCAGCCCCTGAATTTCCAGTTCTTTCTTGGAGTTTCTTTTGGATCTCTTCCTATCTTAATACTGCAAAAAAGGAGTGATTGTATTCTCTGGGTTCCTGTCCCTGGCACAGCAGGAAATGATTTTCAGTCTACCAGTTTGGTGTAGAATTGAGGAAGCCCTTGGGCATTATGTAAATGAGAGAAATTACTCTGTTTACAATTAGGAAAGCCAAAGCACAGACCAGGTCTACTGCATCTAACTGATATTAGGTGCGCTCACATGATCATTTGCTGGGTGTGTTGAATTTTGGAGCTGGATAATTCTATGGTTATCTCAGAGGAAGAAAGTAAATGAAGATGTTGGATATTCTGATACCTGAACTAGAGTGATATGAAAGAGGAACTAAAAAAGCATGCTTCATACTCAGGCATATTGTGACACATTTGTTAGCTGTGACCTAGGAAAGAGCCTTGTAATCTAAAATGTGTATGGTTAAAGTAACTAGTTATAGGAATTATTGGTGGGCACTACTGTGTGACTTTGGGGGAGGGGTATTCATTTTAAAAATTATTACTAAAAATTAAAAAAAAATTATAGCGTGCATGGGCAGGTCTGAGGGCAACTTTGGGCTGTCCGCTCTACTTGCTAAGTGGGTTCAGGGGATTGAACTCAGGTTTCTAGGTTTGTGCAGTAGGACTTTTGTTCACCAAGCTATCTCACCAGCCCTTTTGAAAGTATTATTGCATGTGGGTAAGCACTGCCACAGTGATCATGTAGAGGTCGGAGAACAACTGTTGGGGGTCAGTTCTATATTGCCCACCTTGAACTCTAAGGGTCTAACTCAGTAAGTAATTTTAGCTGCTGAGCCTTCTCACCATTCCTGCCCAGTACTCATTGTTACTGAGCTTCAGTTTCAGCAGTGAAATAGAGCAAACGATACTAACAAGTGGGCCATTTAAAATGAGGAGGATTATATCCATACCTGGCCTCAGTTTCCCCAGTTACATGTATCGGCTCAATAAACATTCCTTTCTTTTTGTCTCTCATGTGATCAACTCTAACTGGCGCATATATATATATATGTGTGTGTGTGTGTGTGTATGTATATGTGTGTATATGCATATATATATACTGCTTTTTTTTTTCATGGGGATGGGTAGGAGCTGAGACAGTGTCTCACCTTATATCCAGACTGGCCTTGAACCTGGTACAGTTCCTCCTGCTTCAGCCTACTGGGATTACAGGTGTTAGTTACCATTCATGCCTAGATTGAATGGTTCTTATTTTCAATTAAAAACATTTCTTTATGGATCTCAGCCGGTATATCCCAGGTTGGACTTGAACTCATTATGTAGCTGTGTATGACTTTGAACTTCTCATCTCTTCTTTACCTCCTGTGCTAGGATTACAGACATGCACTACAATGCCTGATTTTATGCATTACATGTCATAGAACACAAGTCTTTGTGGATGCCAGGCAAGTATTCTACCAAGCCCCAAATGGTGCTTTTAAAATGCTTTTAAGATTTTCTGCCAGATTCAGAAAATAACATTAACAAGTTTTCTCCCCCCACCCTGCTTCCCTCCTTCCTCCAAAGGGAAGGTATCTAAGTCAAACTTTACATTTTCTATTTGCTACAAACTCAGTGCAGACAGCCTTCAAGGTCTTTGGACTGACTCTACATGCTCAGATTAATAATTACAAGTGGACATTATCCATAAAAGAAAACTGCATCTGCATCGAACACACACAAACCTTTTCTTGTCATTATCCCCCAGCCAATGCAGTTTACACAGTGCGTAGGTCTAGATGGGGTTTAAAGTGTATAGGTAATATGTGTAAGTTCTGTGCAAACAATGTCTGTTTTTACAAAAGGGGTTTGAGCACCGAAAGATTTTGATATTCTTTGGGACAGTAAACCCGTGCTGAAGGTCTGGGACCCCTGCAGTAGCTTTGCAGGTGTGACAGCATTAGAAAGCATAGGAACTATCAAGTCCCCACGCTGGCCATCACTTGTGACAGGAATGTGGGCATCTCATGGAACCCAGAGCTGATCTTGGGTACCCGGACTGTATATTCCTAGAAATAATTTTGTTCCTCTGTATGTGTCAACACTGCCATCCATCTCTCCTCACACCAGCCTCCTCTGCTTCCAATGTGGTAGACAAAAGCTGTCAGTGGCTTTCTGCTACACACATTACAGGTTCAGCCACCTTGAAAGCCCAGCCCCTCCCCACTTCCCAGTTCTGTCTGGTGCTGTCTCCTGACTCTCATTTCTAAGGTTACCTAGAGTGTTTGCACAGAGTAGTTGTTCTCAACCCCTGTCTTTATTTACTTTATGAGATACACTGTTGCATTGTTTTTTATTTTTTACTAATTCATTATACCAAAACAATGAAAAGAAATAATGTATGTGAGATCCAGTGAGACCACTTATTTTTAAATATAAGGTCATATGTATGTGTTTATATATGCACACATAGACACATGCATATATACTGTGCTTGGGATGAAACCAAGGGCTTTCAACATACAAAGCAAGTACTCTAGTATAATTGTCCTGGGGGGAATAATCTAAAGGAAGACACTTATGCCTTCAGCAATCAGTGTACCCAATGGCCCTCAAAGAATTAGAATTTCTCCAGGAATTCATGTTGGAAGAAGGAAAAGGCTGACATCTAGTGCCAGCCAGAGTGGGAACGTTGCTTTTAGGAAGAGATTTCACACCATTGTGAAAACCTGTTCCACCACCTTACAAGAGAACAGGAGCCAGACAATGGCTTGTTAGTGATGGGCATGGCCACACCTGGCAGGGATTGCTTCGTTATGTATACCTCTTGCTTTGTATTTAAATCTAAAGCTCAAAGCAGAACCTGGAAGATGGACTTGCAGAGGTGGCTGTCTCTACACCTCCTTTTGTTCCTCTTCCTCATGACCATATCAAATAGTTCTCTCTCTCTCTCTCTCTCTCTCTCTCTCTCTATATATATATATATATATATATATATATATATATATACACACACATGTATATATACACACATATGTATATGTAAAATTTTTATCTTATGTATATGAGGGTGTGCCTACATTATGCTAAATGTGAATCTGGCACCCACAAAAGTCAGAAGAGGGCATGGAGCCCCTAGAACTGGATTTCCCGGGTGATTAGGCGCTGCCATGTGAGTGCTGGGAACCGAACCCTTTGCAAGGACAACCAGTCCTCTTACCCCTGATCTCTCTTCAGTCCCTGGATCCCTTTTCTTTGCTTCTCACTACTGCTTATCTTTTTAATTAGAGAGAGAGACAGATGGCTGAGCCTAGCTTGTTAGGGCTTGGATGAGTTTGGGCTTCTATCAACCAAGAAGAGAGGGCAGGACTTAATTTAAAAGAAAGGTATGAATTGGGTGCAGTAGTGCTTGCCTGTAATTCTAGAATTTGGGAGGCTGAGGTAAGAGGGTCAAAGCTAGCTTGGTTTATACAAGTGATTTTCAACCTTCCTAATGCTGTGACCCTTTAATATAGTTCATGTTGTGGGGACCCTCAACTATAAAATTATTTTGTCGTTACTTCATATCTGTAATTTTGCTACTGTTATGAACTGTAAATGTAAATATTTGTGTTTTTTGCTGGTTTTAGATGACCCCCTATGAAAGGTTATTTGTCTCCTCCAAAGGAGTTACAACCCATAAGTTGAAAACTGCTGGTCTACACGCTGAGACCTTGTCTGTAAATACATGAATAAATATATGCATGAGGGACTGTATAGATGGCTCCGTAGTTAAGGGCACTTACTGTTCTTTCATAGACCTAGTTCCTAGCACCTACGTGGTAGCTCACATCCACTGGTATCTTCTCTTCCATACTTTTTGATGCCTTCTGATCTTGTAGGCACTGTATACATGTGGTACATATACATACATATAGACAAACACTCATGCACATTAAGAAAACTGAATGAATAAACAATGAAAACACATAAATACCTCTAAGAAAGAAAAAGTCCTGTGAGTAGAGGCATTCTGAGGAACTGTCCAGCTCCGCTGAGCTCTTTCTGCATGGTTCCCACCTCCCAGGACACAATGGATTGAGCATGGGCAGCTTGTTAAAAATAATTAGAAGTAAAGAGTCTGAAGGTTCCCAACATACAGAATAGATAAGAGCTGAAGCAATAAAAATGCTAATTCCTATGATTTGATTATCACATATGTAAACCTGTGTCAAATTACCACTCACCACTTTGTGTCTCTTAAGCATGCATGTCATATGCTAATCACAAAATTTTAAAGAATGTCCAAAATTATATATATGTATATATGCATATACACATATATGTGGAGAGACAGAAAACACTGCTGTCAGTGCTACTTGCATCATTTTTCTCCTCAGGTTCCAATTAGTGATGGAAGCAAGTGACAGATTGGAATAGAATGTTTCTGGTCTGGCCTTTCCAGAATAGCCCCGCTGCTGCTTAGCCCCAAATGATCACACAAAGGCTCATATTAATTTTATGCTGATTGACCTATGGCTCAGACATATTGCTAGCTAGCTCTTTCATCTTAGCTCCATCTATTTCCAGGAATCTGTTTAGCCATGTGGCTTGGTACCTTTTCTCAGAGCAGCATGGATTTTCCTCTGCATCTCCTGGCGTCTCTCTGTCATCTCTGCTTTGCTCTTTCTGTTCTCAGGTTTTTTTAGTCTGGTAGCCCCGCCCATATTTCCTGTCTGGTTTCTGGCCAATCAACGCTTTATTAAACCAATAGGAGGGACAAATATTTACAACATACTAGATCTCTGGGGTCAGCAAGGGAGATAGCTTGCAGAACCATTGGAAAGAACCCGGGCTGAGAGAAGCCCAAATGGCTTCCTTACTAAGTGTGAAAAGCCTTGCAAAGATGAATTCATCCTGACACATTTAAATGCTCCTTGTGGGGCAGGGGATGAGGGAGAATGGGGAAGAGAGGGTGCTGAGGAGGGACTCAGTCTGGCCCATGCTGCTGTGCCAAGCTTTGCTCTGGTTGAGCGTCTTCTTGGGAACATTGAAATTTAATCTCCATAATAAGAGTCTAAAAAGTGGGACTGTGTGGGACCTTTAAGAGACAATTAGGGTTCTGTCTTGATGTAGGATTAATTCATTCATGAGTGTTTCACTTTCTCCAAGGAATAGGGTGATAGGAATGTACACATTGGGGTGTTGGTGTCTCAGAACTAATTAATAGAGGTCTCACAAGGTCTAGGTGCAGCCCTCTCAGTCAAGCAAGGAGTCTATTATTAATCAGAAGGAAATGTGTTGTGGAGAGTTTTCTAAACTCACCCTGAGATATTAGGCATGGACACAAAAATAGATCCTTCCACCCTCCCTGAGCATCACTTTAGGTAGCAATGGCACCCAAAGAAGGCTGCCATTGCATAGCAACTCTGGAAGATCTGGGCTTTCTAGTCATTATAGAGAGAGAAGCAGAGAAACAAAGGGACGTCATAGGCAGGAGGGCAGGTTACACCCCCCTCCCCTGCATGTGGAGGTCAAAGCTCAATTTTCATTATGTCATCCACTTCTTGGTTTTGACAAAGGGTCTCTCACTTGACCTGGTACTCTAAGCAGGCTAGGCTGGCTAGTGGCCAGTGGGTCCCAGGGATATTTGCCTGTCTCCACCTCCCCAGTAATGGGATTACAAATACACCATGCTATGTGGCTGTTTAAGTGGGTTCTGCAGATAAAACTTGGGTCCTCAGGCTTGCACAGATACCTGACTTAGCTATAGCACCAGGTCTTTGCCTGGCTATTTTGTTGTGGTTTTGGGTTTTGATTTTTTTGTGATGGGGTTTCTCTGTGTAGTCCTGGCTGTCCTGGAACTCACTCTGCCTCTTGAGTGCTGGGAATAAAGGTGTGTACTGCCAGATAGTGCCCGGCTTCTTGATCCTGGAGGAACCTGTGGATATATTTGGGAGCCAGGTCCTGGGACTTGGGCTGAGAAAAATTGGACTTCACAGTAACTGCATTCCTACTTCCTGCCAGTGTCCTGGAAGACTCCAGGAAAAGCCTGGCTTCTATCTGCACCCTTCCTCTTTCCGTCATCCTTCCCTTCATCTGAGGGGAGGGGCTTAACCATCTAGAGTGCAAAGATTGCTGGTCATTTGGAGGGAATTCCACTTATCTCCTACATGAAAGAAAATGAGCTGTAAAATGTGCTGTCTCCCCCTTTTCCTTAGCCTAGGGTATCAGGAGAAAAGAGCAGTGGCTAGAAACAGTGAAGGGCGATGCTCCTTGGTTTGTTTGCAAATGCTTCTGTTTCCTCCAGCTCCACTGAGGGGGACAGCTGTTTACACCCCATGATGATGTTGCTCTGAGAGGCAGTCCTAGGAGACAAGTTTGGAGACCTAGGGGATGCACATGTCTGATTTAATATGCAGGGCTATTCAGTCCAGAATACAGAGAGCCTGGCTTTCCCCTGAGGCCCAGGGGTACCACAATGCTCTGTTTGTCTGTGGAAGTGAGATTTAGTCACTCCTTCCTGACTGAATGCAGCTGTCTCCATCCCAGCCCAGGGCATGGGAGATCCCAGAGTTTTATGTATCTGGAGCCCTCCCTGGATCTTCCAGCCTTTTGGCCTCTAGTAGGATTATTCTGGCTCCTTTAGCTCCTGAGGAGACCTGCATTGAATTTCCTGGTTCCTGACTTGGGTATTTGTCAGTTTTTGGATATCTTGTTATTTTTTATTTTTAATTGTGTGTATAAAGGCGTATGTGATTATATAGCTATTTGCAGGTACCCAGAGAGGCCAGAAGATGGCCTTGAATCTTCTGGAGCTAGAGTTGTGAGCCAAGGATGTGGGTGCTGGGAACTGAACCCAGTACCCTGAGGTGAGATGTCTTTGTGTAATGTTTTTGTGTATGCTGTAAATACCATTGGATAATAAAGGAATTGTTTTGGCCTATGGCAAGGCATCTTAGAAGCACGTGGGAAATCCAAGCACAGATAAATGGGAAGGAGGGTAGAGTCAGGAGAGATGTAATCCAGCTGCCCAAGAAGCAATATGTAATAGGGTACAGGTAAGCCACGAGCCGTGTGGCAAGACAGATTAATAGAAATGGGTTGCGTAAAGATGCAATATACCTGAACCATAGGCCAAACAGCATAAAATTAATATAAGCCTTTGTGTGATAACTTGGGACCAAGCAGGTCTATAGGGCTAAACCTCAGGCCTAGGCTAGGCCAGATGTTTTTTTTTTTTTTTTTTTTTTAACTTTATTTATTTATTTATTTGCCTTGGTGTTTTGTCTGGAACTGGAACTACAGACAGTTGTTAGATGCCATGTGGGTGCTGGGAATCGAACCCGGGTCCTCTGGAAGAGCAGACGGTGCTCTTAACCGCTGAGCCATCTCTCCAGCCCTGCCAGATGTTTTTTTATAACATACCTCTTTTAAAGAAGCCTGATTAAATGGCCAACATTTGTGTAAAGTACAAATGGAGACGCTTCATGTTTACCTCCCTTTGCACTGGGGTGTTCTGGGGGAATGTCTAGAGGTTTTATTTGTTGGGTTTATCAGGGATATGATTAATGCTGCTTTACTGTTCCTGAGGACCACAATGCGGCACAGAGATATGGTGCACATGGCCATGAGAAGAGACACAGGCAACTCACTTTCTTGCATTTTGAATTCTGGGAAGTTCCCAAGTGAAGGCCTGTATATATTTGTTATTGCCACAGTGCCCTATGGCCATCTCTTACAGACATATAGAAGCTAGTGCTTATCTTGAATTCTCATTGGTTTTAATAATAAAAACCCAGAGCCAGGTAAATGCTGAAGCATCAGAAAGACCAAGGAGCAAGCCACATCTATTTCTTACATCACTACCCCTCAGACAAAAAAGGACCGAGCTCCTGCCCCACTTCTGCCTTATCAATTTTTTCCTCTGTCCAGCCACACGGCTTCTTGTTTCTTCCTCCCAAATGCTGGGATTAAAGATGTGTGCCACCACTGCCTGGCCACTAATGGCTGGCTCTGCCCTTGACCTCTAAGCAAGCTTCATCTGTTAGCGCACAAACAAAATATCATCATGACACTGGTGGAAATGCAGAGCTGACCTGCATTAAAGAAGCAGCAGCAAGGAGGAAGAATGGCCAGTTCCACCACTAGGCTTTGTACACCATTGACTGGATTTACAGGTCCATGTTTCTGTTAGCAAAATCCTACAGTGTGCTTTGACTAAGTCATTTTCCCAGATAGATGATATGAAAAGCAAAGAAGAGAGACTGGCTATGAGATCTGGTGCTTCAGACAGGAGACTCTGGAATAGAGGGAAGGGAATTCTATTGTCAGTCAGATACCTCAGGCAGGTCCTGGGGACTGGGGGAGGGATGCTGCCATACCTGTCTCCTAACTAATGCTCAGGAAACCAGGTCTCAGAGGAGTTGAGTGGCTTCTTAGACCTAGTAGACTAACAACTACATCTGGACCAAACTCAGGTCTCCCAAGAGGAGTCTCAGATGCTATGGGATTAGTTTGGCAGTTGCCACGTGTGTTTTTCTAACAAGGAGAGAAATGAGGAGCTGACTTCTAGGAAGCTCTTCTAAGGAAATAAAATAACAGTAACAAAAACATCTCCCTACTCAGTACCACTTCAGTGCAGTCTTGCTTATAATTAGTAAATCTCTAGAAACTTAGTGTTCCGTGGTAGGGACACTTATTTAAACACTGGACATGCACTGATTCTATGCTACATGTAGCCATTGGAATTCTCTATTGAGAAGATGGTAGCAAAAATAAAAAACTTTGTAATTATGGGAAAAGAAAAAGGATACGGGTATTTGTATATGTTGATGATTGTAGACACTGGCTTGCCCGTATCATGGTGTTGTCAGAGGGAAGGTTTTTATTGTAGAAGTTCAATAGAGAAGAGGCATCAGGAAGAGACCAGAACAGAGAGAGAAAGTAATAGTAGACTGAACACGGCCAGCAGACTAGGCCTGGCCAGGGGCGAAGCAGGCACAGAGCAGAGAGAGAACAAGAAGCAGAGAGGAATCCTGAGAAATAGCAGGGTTATAAGGAGAATGGGTAGCTGGGGGAGGGGAGCTCCTGAGCTGGGGGCAGTTTAGAGTAAGGGAAGATGTGAGAAAGGCAGGATCCTAGCATGGCCTTTGCACTGTGTAACAGGTGCCTGGGCTGCTGAGGTGGCCTGGAGGCCAGCATGGGCTTTGATATGATAAGAGGCACCGTAGCCATTTGCCCCTTCTGCCTTTTGGGATTTGGGGAAATGGAACTTCCTTTGGACCTGACAATGATAAGCTTGTTTAATTTATCCCATCCCCACATGCTTGTTCACCCTCAACCGAACAGTAAAAGCCAGGTAGGTGATAAGACCAAATCTTGATGATGGTTTTGTAAAGGAGTAAAGTTATGAATAATTTCCCTAGATTGTGGATGTATAAAGACATGGCTATTTTCTCAGTTAGCTTTTTGTCAACTTCTGAGAAAAGAGACCTTCAAATAAGAAAATGCTTTCATCACATTGCCTTGTGGGGCTCCTGTTTGATTGGTTGTTGTAGAAAGGCCCAGCTCAGTGTGGGTGGGGCCATTCCTGGGCAGGTGGTCCCGAGAAATCAGGCTGAGCAAGCCACTGAGAACAATCAGTAAGCAGCACCCCTCCATGGCCTCTGCTTCCGTTCCTGCCTCCAGGTTCCTGCCCTGCTTCAGTTCCTATCCTGACTTCCTTCAGTGGTAGACTATGATGTGAAAGAATCAGCCAAATAAACCCTTTCCTTCCCAACTTACTTTTGGTCCTGGTGTTTATCACAGCAGGGGAAACCCCAACTAGGACAGAAATAATGTCCCCCTCCCCCAGGGAGAAAGAAACCAGGGGATGTGACTCAGTACTCCCACTACCACAAAGCAAAGCACAGAAACCAGGGTCAAGGTGATAAATGAGTGACCTTCTCCCTTCGTTTTTCAAGACAGGCTTTCTCTATATAGCTTTGGCTATCCTGGAACTCACTCTGTGGCTGGCCTCACATTTACAGATATCCATCTGACTCAGCCTCCCCAGTGCTGGGACCTTCTGGCTGATTCTGTACTTTTTGGGTTCGGGATAACTGGGTGACCCCAAACACACCTGTGTTTAGCATAGGAAAGTGAACCCAGCATTGGCTAAACAAATAGACAGTCTTGTCGAATCACAAGGGGGTGAATCGGTGACTATGGGCCTCTGGTATTTAGATGGGTGATATGTACCTGACCCCTCACTTCATGAAGAAGCCTAGGCTCCTGGCTGAAGGGTGACTATTTATAACCCTAACTTTGTGTAACCCAAACCCAAGTACACTAGGAGGGAGTTGCTCCATTTTCATCCTTTACTTTGCTGCTTGAATTTGAACTTGTATGAAAAATGAAGGTTTTGTTAGCTTCTACCTTCAAAGGATATAGGAATGAGAGGGATCGTGTTGTACCTCTGTGATCTCAGCACTGAGTAGGTAGGGACATGAGCATCAGGAGATCAAGGCCATCCTTAGCTACATAGCGAATTCATTATCAGCCTGGGCAACATGAGACACCGTTGAAAACAGCCAGTGGTTAATTGCCAGAACGAGGTCATCATATTTTCATCATTAATGAGAGATGGGCTCCTGAGGCCCCATTTCTCCTAGAGGGACTATTGGCAGTTAGTGGTTGTTAGGGGAGAGCTACCATTTTCTTCAGTGACGTAGCCACAGCCAAACTGTTTTTGATCCACTAAATCACTTCCTATCCACACTCAGGTAAGTACTGTCACTAAACTCTGTGGATCACACACACAAAAAAGGAGACACAAGAGAAGGAAATTGAGAAGAATTCTAGGGGAAGAAGGTGGGCAGTGAGAGAGGAGAACATGGTGAATGACCAAAATTCATTATATAAATGCAATGACCATCATACAATTAAAAAAAATTAAAACAACACTAAAACCAAAAAACATATAATGAGACTCTCATGCCAAGACAATCCTGTGTAGCAAGCCGAGGGCTGGAAGGGTTTTGTCTGTCTCAATCTCACAACTGATTAGCTGTAGACCTTGAGTAGGTGGCCTTCCTGCAACTAAGCTTTTCTTCCTATAGTAGGCAGGTGCTAGAGTAGATTTCAAACCCTCTCTCTAGTTCCCACTTTGAATATCATCTTGCATCAATGGACCAAATTACTTGGTTTTGTGGCTGTTTCGAGGGGCAGTTTCGTTGCCATGACTGTCATGTAATTGATTAGTTTGGCTTCTTTTTTAATCTTTTGTATAAACACAACAGTTCTGCTTCGTACCAGGAAGTGGCCTTCTCTCTTTCTCTCCCTCCCTCCCTCTCTCTCTCTCTCTCTGTCTCTGTCTCTCTATCTCTCTCTCTCTCTCTCTCTCTCTCTCTCTCTCTCTCTCTCTCTCTCTGTGTGTGAAGAAGGAGATGAATTCCTAGGGCGAAATTGAAGGACTGATGAGGTTTAGTAAAAAGGCTTCTTGCTAGTACTGTATGTGTGTGTGTGTGTGGTGGGCACTTGTACTTGTCCATGCACGTATGTGTGCACATGTGCTTCCATGTGTGTATGTGAATGCATGTATACACACACGTGCACCAGCCCATGTGTGTTGTGCCCTCAATGGTGTTTTTTTTAGAATTTCTTTAAGCACACCGCTGAGAATGCATCAGTGTGGGTAGCTGCTCTCACCAACTGTCAAGCCAGCAGTTCAGTGGGGGTTCTGTATAGTTTCTGGACACAGATTTATCTGTCCAGTGGGTGTTGGGGATGTGTTAGGATCTTCTGTTATATACTGATTAAGTATAGGATCCACTGGACTAAGGATCAATGTGCTTTTGATAAGTCCTGAGCAGATCGAGGGTTATTGGTTGTGGCCAAGTTCAGGTCAGAAAGTTGATAAAGAGTTGGAGAACACCCTGTCAACGCTTGTAGCCAGTAGATACTGTCACTCCATCATCTGCTGCAGCTGGCTCTCAGGAATGCCCTCACTGTTCTGAAAGCCAGTGGACATTCTCGTGCTCAACTCTGGGGTGAGAATCCTGTTCTACTGATTCAGACTTCTCCAGAAGATCACTCAGTTAACTCGAAGGGAAAGAAATCAGGTTTATTTCTCTCATTTTTTCTTCTGCCTTCTCCTAACTGAGATGAAAACCCAGGCCATATGGCCACCCACAGAAGGCACAGTATTGCCTCATAGCTTCCAAAATAGTTATATAAGAGTGAGTCATGGGGCTCAGCAGAGAACCAAGGAGCCAATGGAAGCTCATCTACTGCCACACAGGTCACATTTGGGTCACCCTACACCAGGGGTGGCATACATCTTTCCCAGGACTCATTTTACACATTGTTTCTATGTTTGACAGTTTTTATATATGACCAGACTTTCTACAATCCAATTTATTTATTTATTTATTTATTTATTTTTAAACTTTATTTATTTATTATTTATTTATTTATTTGCCTTGGTGTTTGCCTGGAACTGGAACTACAGACAGTTGTTAGCTGCCATATGGGTGCTGGGAATCGAACCCCAGTCCTCTGGAAGAACAGATAGATGGTGCTCTTAACCACTGAGCCATCTCTCTAGCCCCCCTACAATCCAATTTAAATGGAGTCTTTATTCTGTTTATGTTAGTGAATCCTGATGGTTCTTCTTGACCTGTGAGATACTTGGTATGTTGATAGTATTCTATCCTACCTGGGTGTTGGGTGATCCTGGAGTTCTGTGCTCATATGTATATGTGGGGGGGGATTTGAACTCAGGGCCATTACATGTTAGGCAGGCATTCTAACCCTATCATTGAGCCGTAGCCTAAGACCTCCCTCCCCTTTTATTTTGAGATAGATTCTTACTCAGGTTTCTCAGGCTAGCTTTGGACTTGAGATTCCAGATTTCATTTTTAACTGGGTCTTTCTCTCATTTCTTAAAGCATTTTAGGAAGTCAAGTAACTTTGGTAGGAATGAGTTTTCTTCTGATCCTGTGTGACTTTATAGATCCTCTAACCTCTCTGGCCTCTATTCTGCTCATAAAACAAGGGATTCTTTTATGGTGATTCTCAAGCTGGCTGCCTAGTAGGAATATCTGGGAAGGTTTCAGACCTGCTGAGGCGCCCTGTCTCCACACACTCCAGCCATTTCAGTCTTTCTGGATGAGACTGAAGGTATGGCTTTAAAAAAAAATTCAGAGCCAAGAACTGCTCACTTGCACATGGTGCATGTCAGATTTTACAAAGTATGGCATACAAAGGCACCTCCTGTAGATTCTATCTTTGTAGGTCTGAGAAGGCCTTAGTATCTGCATCTGTAGCCTGCATCATAGAGACTGATGTTGCTTTGTGGACCAAGCTTTGAAGACTAGGGTTTAAAATTGACTTAGAAGATCAGTTAATGGCAATATGAGACACAGTAATATTTGTGAAAATGTGACATGGGGGTTTGGGTGTAGTTTGTATTAAATTTTTTGCCTAGAATGCCTGAGGGTGTAGGTTCAATCACCAGCCTCATACATGTACACATGCAGGCATGTGCACCCACAAGCATGCAGGTATGTGCATTGTATACACATGCAGGCACTGACCCACTGACACCCAGGTATACAGTCACAGAAGTTGTAGACAATAAAGTACTGGAATGACCCCAGGAGAAAGAACACTATTTCTGATATTAGAAATCAGGGGTTGTCACCATTTGAAAGAACATTGAATGATGAAGAAGGAAACCTGGGTACTCCAGGGAAACAGAGTCAAAGAGGGAAAGGGGGGGGGAAGGGGAAAAGAGAGCCGTCAGTGGGCTCTGGAGTGGAATGGGCCGCTCTAGCCCTAGGGAGGCTTTGTCCTGCTGGTCCACCGGCTGTCTGCTGACTGAACTCTACACAGGTTAGCCTTTTAAAAATGTTTTAAGTTAAGGATTGGATGAGGCTCACCCCACAGGGTTTAGTCTACTGGTTTAAATAAGAATTTCACATTAAAAAAAAAAAACCCAGCAAAACAATTAGAAATAGGTTTGACCATATGCTTTAATATGGTAGCCTGTCCATATAGACACAGAATCACAGAATCAGCCATTGTATTGAGGGAACAAGCTTTCCAGGTGTGTGTGTGTGTGTGTGTGTGTGTGTGTGTGTGTGTGTGTGTGTTTACTTCAGTACTACATAACCATAGCTAGCAAGGGAAGACTTGGGTCCAGAGGAGTAAGACTTATTTATGGGCACTTCTTGGTCTTTGCTAAGGATGCTATGGTGAGCCTTTGTTCTGTTCTTACATACAAATGAGCCGGATTTCACATGTCCCAGAATGGGCATGGGCTCAATGGAGTGTGTGTGTCAGTGGCCTCCAGTCTGTGGACACAGGAGTCCCGATGAGTAAATGAAACTGTCCAGTTGCCTGGGTCTAAGCCTAGAGGAAATAGATTCTAGGGAAGTACATAGAAAATCACTTATGGAGGGAAACTCATGCTTGGAGCAGGCCTTGTGCCTCATCTGCTCCGGATCAGTCAGGAAAGGGGAAAATGAGCAAGGATGAGATCACTCAGACACTGGAGACTGGACAGCCTGTTACACACATGTATATGATCTACAGGATACATATATCTAATAGATGAATAAAGAGGAATCTAGGTTTTCTGACATGACACTCTTCTTCCACTGACATGTGATATCCTATGGAATGTTCTAGTTTTTCCATTTTACTAAAAAGAAGAGTGACTGGCCCTGACCTGTCTCACAGTGCTAAGTGGTGGATACCTGCTTAGAAAAAGACCTCAGTCCTGAGGTAGGGCCTTAGGAACTGGAACAGTGCTGCTATCCACTGGATGTTTCTGTATTGAGGGACAGACAGCTTTTCTGTCCAAAGAAGGAACTCTTCCCCTAAGATCCCCCAACTGTAGTTAGTGCAAATGATGGACTGGGCTTAAGTTTTAGTCCATTTAAATGCAAATTTTAACTCATTTAAATTTAAATTTTGCTTCACTTAAACCAATTTATGGTTCCTGTGATGGATAGGCAAGGTTCAGGGCACTGCCAAGCAAAATGGAAATAATGCCCAAGTTCAGACAAAACCCCTAACTAAGCAAAACTCTCTGCAGGGTCTTCCTTTCTGCATTCTGGGTTCTGAAAAGCCCTGCTGGAGATGCTTATGCAGAGATACAATTAATGAAGTGTACTGGGCTGTGTTGCAGGTAAATGTGCTTTGCATCTTTAAATGCACCTTAAACCTTTTCCTTCTTCCATTTGTGGTGCTTAATTGCTCGACTGTGATACTGTGCTTGAAAAGACGATGCTCTTCACCTAATGACATCTTGGCAGCTCCGGTGTGCTAGCTTGCTGAGCTCTGAGATGGTGTTTGTAAGGAGTGGGAGATGTTGAAGTTGTTTTGCTCAGATTGGTTGCTTTTTTTGTGGCCAGGTCTCATGTAGCCCAGTCTGGCTTTGTACTCACTATGTAGCTGAGAATGACTTTGAACTTCTGATTCTCTTGCTTTTTCCTCCTGGGTGCTAGGACTACAGGTATGTGCGCGCTGTTACACCTAGTTTATGTGTTGTCTGGTTTATATGTAAGGCCTAGCTTCCCCTTACTGGACATGCACTCCATGCACTGAGCCACATCTCCAGCCACCCATCATCTGCTTTCTGATCTATCTGAGCAAACCTACTTGCCGGACTGGGGACGGCTCAAAGGAAGCTGAGGGTGGGAACCAGAGCCTGTGTTAAACCACATGTTTTTGGTGTCCTCTGGATGTTTGTAAGCCAGTGCTTCTGCTTGAATTTGAGTTTAAATTCCAGCCTTTAGAGATGGAATAGTTCAGGTGTCCCATTGATTCTCGAATCCAGCTGGGAAAATGAAGTGACTCAAGAAAAGATCAGGGATGGGAGGATCATCCCCATTTAAAGAATGATCCCCTGTGTCAAGGCCTGGGTTAGTCAGAGCTTAGTCAGAGCTCAACCTTCGGTGAACTGGACTTTTCAGAGCTCGAGTTCTGCTCCTGGCCTTCATGTCTGACCTGAATGAAGGTGAACTGGCAGGTGGTCTGAAGCCACAATATTCATCAAGGCCCGAAGTGACATGAGATGCTACATTTTGGCTCTTATGGAGGATGCCACATCTCTCCCCCTGCTTATGAGGAAGGGTGCTGGGTTTCTTAAGTCATTGCCTCTTGGGTAATCACGGGTGACTTTCCCACACATGATACTGAAGCTGTCTGTCCTTTCTCCTGCTAATCCATTTATTGCCACTTCGTTAAGCAGACTGGGACCAGCAGTGGAGAAGTTGATTGCCTGGAATGGGACCAACTGGGACTCCAGAAGTTTGCTTTCAGTGCTATGTATGTATGTATGTATGTATGTATGTATGTATTTGTTACCCATTCATAGACTAGAGAAAGAATAGAACCTTATTTGAAAACTTGAGTTTCAAGTAGGCTGGGCTCCCTCATAATCAGGTGCTTCTCAAAATGTACCCAGAGCCACCTCACCTCAGGCCTAGGGTGCAATGGTGACTCTCCACCAGAATACTGGGGGCTACTGGCCATTGAGCAGTCAAGCCCTCTCGTTGACTTTTTGCTAAAGAAAGGGCAATTTATCCTTGCCCACAGATAGTTTACTAAGCACCTGCTAGCTGCAGGACACAGTTCTGGGTGTGATGGATCTCTCTAGCCATTTTTCTTCCGTTTTAGGCCGTGGAAAATTCCAGGTCATGGCTCAGATCCCTGGCAAGTGCTCATTTGCTTCTGGCAAAGTCTGAGTCAGGATGCACAGGGGGGAATGTGACTGGGAAGGTTATGCTGTCCTTTTCATCTCGCCTAGGCCCCAAGACCGTGAGGCTGGGTTCTAGAGAGCTCTGGGCAGAACAGGCCTGGCTATGTATTTCTTATTTATGACAGGAAAGCTCCATCTTTGATTTTCCCATGCCTTCTAACCTACCTGTTAGTTAATGGGAACAGGGTGGAGCTCAAGTGTTCCCTATGTTTTATTAGAGTGCTGTGGATGGACTCTCTGCTTCCCTTCTCTCGGATCTCTGAGTGGGGCAGGACACAGCTCAGCTTCCCCAATTCCTGCAGGGTTAGCCTTGTCTCTTCAGAGATTCCTGATTTTACCTGAAAATGTTTTCATTTGTTTGTTTTGTCTTTTCAATAGTGCTTAGGGGACTGAAAGGAACAGCTTTTATACTGGGAGTCTGTCCTGCCTGAGGCTTCTGAGGCCTACTGAGGGCTCAGTGAGGGCATCTTAGTCCATAAAGCCTAGATCTTGAGGTCATAGGTCAAGAGTCAACACCTGCTCAGCATTAACCGTATGTAGCAAAAGAACAATCAAGTTCTGCCTATCTGTGCTGTTTTGATTCTTCCTTCAATTGGTAGTAAAAGTTAACCTGTATCCAGTGGACAAAAGCAAGTGCAACAAGCCTACATCTGTATCCATGGCAATATTAATAAACAAGAATTTCATGGAGGAGTGAGTGGGGAGCAGAACAGGGTCTCTGTTTTTCTCTGTCTTTCTATTGTGTCTGTCCAAATTTGGTTGCACATATCTGCCATCCCTATATTCAAGAGACTTGAACATATAAATATATTTACAACACTTTCTAAAATTTCTACTTTTTTCTTCCTTTTCTCACTCTGTAGACCAGGGTGGCCTCGAACTCAGAGACCCACTTGCGTTTGCCCCCCCCTCAGTTGAAGAGGGATTAAAGATATGAAGCATCATGCCCAGGGAAAAACGCCACTTTCTTTTTTGGTACAAGGACAGAACCTTGTGCTTGCTAGTCAAGTGAGTGACCACTGAGCTACACTGTAGCCCAGAAACCTCACATTGCTTTTACCCCGTGGGATCTCACCGCAAGGTAGCGGCATGGCTATTTGTGTTCTCCTGAACCCCACATCCACATTGAGACCAGCAGTACTGAGCTGAGGACTGTCTTGGGTGGGAGCTGGGCTGAATGTGCAGAGTGCTCCCAGCCCTAGGTAACTGTGCCCAGATCATGTCCAGCAACATATGCTCACGGATCCAAACAGTAGTCAAGGTAGAGGAAGTATTGAGCCAAGTCCTGACTTGTTTGGGAAGAACTGCTGAAGGAGGCTGGCTGGGGTAGGGTAGATCATAGATATCGGATATCCCTTCCTTTCTCCTGGCTCGAATCCGAAAATCCTTAGAATCTCATGGTGCTGAGTGGCCTTTGAAAGCTAATGAATGGTCTGAAGGCTGGCAGCCTCTGCACAGCTTCAGGCTGAGGGCTGTCACAGGAAAGACTGGCAGGGTTAGAAGGGTGAGGCTCTCAGTTCAAGCCGATGACTCCAGAAAGAGAGAAAGGGCCAAGGTCAAGTTGATTGTCTATGGCTTTTAGCACCAAGTCTTTGTAATGAAGAGTCTGTAAACCCTCATTTTTCTGGGGAGAACACATTGAGGGTGTGGCCCTCCTAGAGAAAGATGGAGGTGTTCCCAGCCTACCCCTACCCCCCAGACGATTAGTGTCATCTGTAATTTCTTTGAGTGTGTGTGTGGATTTAGGGCGTCATTCACATGAAGCAAGTGTCTTGTCCCCAACCCTGTAATCCCCGCTGATAACCAGTGGATGTGTTTCTCATGGTTCTGTAAACTGTTAATTGAACCACAGGAAGAGGTGACAGGAACCTTGGTTTAATTAATTAACTAATCCTGACTTAAATAATTAATTAAATTAAATTAATTTAATTTTGAGTCATGCTTTCTTTATACAGCTCAGGCTGGTCTTAAACATTCAATCCTGCTGTCTGTATCCAGAAAATGCTGGAATATACACATGTGTACTATCACACTTGAATATAGAATTATATGGAATATGAATTATTCATTTGGTTTTGTTTGTTTGTTTTTTAAATGGTACTGGGAACTGAGACCAGGGCTGTTTGTGTGTCTTACCATTAAGCTAATTCATAGCCTATTTATTTTATCATTACTATTTTTACTAATATTAGTAGTATTTTTATTAGAGCCCTAGTTTAAAACAGGTGGGTCAGAAGCAGGCAGGGTGGCCTGAACTTGCAATGAACATCTAGTGTTTGTATGTGGAGGCTGTCCTGGGGCTCCCCCATCAATCTAAAGGACCTGCCACCAATTCCAGGCTCATCCTGTCGAAATGAAATTACGTTGGAGGACACCCAGCTGGTATTTGCTGCTGCTGACTTGGTTATGGGTAGGGGAAACCCCACACAAGCCTGACATCAAAAGTCTGCAGTTAGAGAAGAAGAAACTGAGTCTTTTCCTGTAGCCTCCTAAGGGCTGACCATGCAGTGGTGACTGGTTTGGGAATGTAGGAGGTGATAGTTGGCACAGGTTCTAGCGTGTGGGCACGGGGACATGAAATGTAGGCAGGTGACATCACGATTTGACCTTTGAGCATTTCATAGCTAGCTCTGTGTGTGGGTGTCTGTGCTTAATTTGGCACAGCTGTTTCTTCTCTGAATGGGCTTCCTGAGTTCAGACAGGATGTCAGGTACTGGGATGACAGTTGACAGGCAGTGGCGGCGGGGACTTGGGGTCTGCAATGGTTATGGCTTAATGATAGCCCTTCCTGAATCTCTGTCATCCCCTCAAACAGCACTGATGAGCTAGGGTGGGGTTCCCTCTTTAAAATAACACGTGCTCTGGTCTTTGCCCCTGTAAAACAGTGGCAGGGCACCTTTCCTACTTACAAGGAGCTTCTGACTTTCTCTGAGCCTGGGGTTGGCTTTCCCTTTCAGGAAACCAAACCCGAGAAGGGCAAAGGGCAGCGTCTGGAATTACTGAGGTGATTCAGTGATAGGGACTTCGGAGTGAAGCAATTGTGGGTGTGCTCAGTTCAGTCGGGTCAGAAACCTGACCCCCCCACACACACACCTCAACACTCATCCACTCACGGCCAAGCTTCCAGAATAGTTCAGGGGGCACACACATGCTTCTGCCAGATACTGGCAAGGGCAAGAGCTGGGGGCCAGAAGTGTGTATACAGAACATGTGCCGAGGAATTTACATCTGAGGGCCTCAGACGACTAAATTTCAAACTCCAGTGAGAGCCACAGAGTCATGTGGCAGAAAGTCTCACCTAAATGCATTTATTGTGTATTTGAGGGTTTTCATATCTATGCAAACAAAGCTTTTCTGTCAGTGGAAGCTGGAGGTGAAGCCAAGGTCCCCGGGGGCTGAAGAACTTCCTTAGTCCTTCCCTGGAGTCCTTGTGGACTATTCTCCTCCTTCTCTGTCCCTTTGCAGCCTACAAAAGGACTGGGCAGTGTTGATATTTGTTCCTGGCTGCAGCTGTCTCCTGGGTACCATGTGGGATGGTGGAGGCTGTTAGTTGGCTTGTGGAGAATGGGAAGTGTCTGCTCTGTAAGTGACATGTGAGTGTGGAGACCTATGTGATCACAGATGGGAAAGGCTGTACTCCTTCAGAGGAACTGGTGGGTACTTGTTATTTATCTTTAACATCTTTTTCTTTCTTCTCTTGTTCTTATTTGTGAGATACTGGGAACTAGTTGACCCTAAGGCCCTGCGTACTATGCATGTGCTCTACCTCTGAGTTCTATCTACCCCGGGGCCCGCTTTTACCATTTTCATTTTATGACAGGGTCTTACTAAGTAGTTCAAGGCTGGCCTTGAATGTGTGATCCTCCTGTCTCAGCCTTTAGGAATTGGCTCAGATCCCAGGTCTGTACCAGCCTGCTCAGAAGTGTTTTTGTTTGATTTGGTTTAAAAGAGGTATCACAGAAAGGCTGGGGAGTAGTGGGGAGGGGGCAGGGCAGGAGAGGGCCCTGGTAGCAGCATCCCATCTCTTCTCTTTAGGATGACAGGGATGCAGGTATCACCCTCTGCATGGGATTATGCGTTGCTCATGGAGGTTTTAGCCAGTTGATGGGCTTGTTATCATTTGTAAGAGCTGATGTAACTAACAATCCATGGAGGGACTGGCTTGTGCCTGACCAGCAGGAGTTTATTCTAAGTTTGCAAGGCAGGAGCCAGAGAGATCCAAGTGCTTTGGGGGTGGTCCTTTCCAGGACTGAGAGGGTCAGGGTGGGAGGATATTGACTGATAACTGCATCCCTCATGTCTGTTTTTACTTCTGTTTATTTACTTCATTCTTTTCTTTTTGATACAGGTCTCACTGTGTAGCTCTGGCTAGTCTAGAACTCACTCTGTAGACCAGGCCCTAGCTTGTTCTAACCCACAGATCTGCCTGCCTCTGCCTGTGAGCATTGGAATTAAAGTGTGTGCCACCACCATGCAGGAGTCTCTATTTTAATTTTAAATGGTGGTTTCCTTTGTGTGTATGTCTGTCTCTAAATCTGCCCCTTTTATAAGAACACCAGTCACATTGGATGAGGCCTGTTTTAAAGATTTAATCTGAGTGAATCATACCTGTGACAACCTTTTCCTTTTGGTTAGATTTCGAAATAAGCATAGCAAGTAGCGGGTTTTATTATGGAAATTTTATATATACTTTGTTCTTCTTCTTCATCAACTTTCCTGCTCCCCTGCCCAGTGCCTGCTTGTCCCTACTCCCCTGGTAACCCTATTTGTACTTCATGTCACATGCATTACATTCCTTCCTCCCCCTAGACTCCCATTTTCGGGATCACTTCCTCCTACGTCATGGTCTCCTTCCTAGTATCATGACCTTTCCCATGTATATGCATGTGCTCACACACTCATTAAAAAAAAATCTAGGGGGGCTGGAGAGATGGCTCAGAGGTTAAGAGCACTGACTGTTCTTCCAGAGGTCCTGAGTTCAATTCCCAGCAACCACATGGTGGCTCACAACCATCTATGATGAGGTCTGGTGCCCTCTTCTGTAAAACTGTATGCATAATAAATAAATAAATCTTTTTTTTAAAAAAAAAAATCTAGGATCTGCATGTGTGAGAAAATATGCAGTATTTGTCTGCTTCTGGCTTAATTTGCTTAACATTTAATCTTTAGTGCCGTCCATTTTCTGGAGATGTTATGATTTCACTTTTCTTTATAGATGCCTAAAATTAATTTGCCTGTATCACACCTTCTTTATGCATTTATCTGTTTGATCAAGCTGGTTTATTAATAGACAAGACTGTTTGAGTCATGTCTTATTTATTGTGACAGGGCAACAATAAACATGCACACTCAAGTCTCTCTGTGGTGGGTCGACCCAGTGTCCTCTGGTGTATACCCAGGCATGGTGTGGTCTGTTTGGAACTTTTGAGGAACCTCATTACTGTTTTCCATAATGACTATACCAGTTCGTCTTCCCAGCCTCATTGAATATGGGTTTCTCTTTCTCCATAGCCTCACCACCATTTGTTGTCTCTCGTCATCCTGATGTCAGTCACTCTGGCTGGGACAACTTCATTTACAAATAAGATAGCCTCCTTCACAGATGTCAGTAGGCCATAGTGAGGACAGATGGAGTTTTGTGCTCTCCGTACGTGAGAAGGCCATGGGAATGTAGGTTGTGGGGTCTGATGGCCAGGGAAGGATGACCACCACTGCCAGACTGTATTCTCTGTGCAGTGTGACTGCCATGCTTCTCTATCAGCAAATGGGGAGGTTAGAAGGAAAGTGGCTGACAGCTTCAGATAAGTGTGTTCATGCTTGTATGTGTGTACATGTACAAGCATCTCTCTCTCTCTCTCTCTCTCCCCCCCCCCCCCGGAGGTGTGTGTGGTATGGTCTCTCTCTCTCTCACTGTGTGTGGGGTAGTCTCTGTGTGTGTGTGTGATTATTCTTTAACATTCGAGTTAGTATATCTCTTACCTAAATCTAAGTTGCTCCTACGGCTACCTTATTTTTACTCTTTGGTACAGATCAGGGGTTCTCAGCTTTCTTAATGCTGTGACCCTGTAATACAATTCTTCATGTTGTGTTTACCTCTCAACCATAAAGCTAGTTTTGCTGCCACCTCATAACTATAATTTTGCTAGTTAGAAATCATGACGTAAACATCTGTGCTTTGCAATGATCTTAATGTGACCTCTGTGAAAAGGTTGGTTCCCCCCCCCAAAGGGGTGAGAACTACTGTAGTAGGGGCCAGCCTATAGCCTTTAGACTGGCCTTGAATTCATGATCCTGCTGCATCAGTCTCCCAAGTGCGGGATTACAGCATGCAGCACAATGCCTGGCTTCCTGTTATGACTTCCATTCCTGCTAGTCTGCTTGTTTCTGTGAAAGCTATTATGAAGGAAACCTTAAGAAGTGGCGATCTGTAAGAAATTAAGGCACTGCTCCCTATATGTCTACATCTAGATGTCTTCAAAGGATTCAATAATTGTCCCTGTGGGGAAGCTGCAAGAACCCATTGTATTTTAGATATTGAAAAGAATTACCTGTGTAGCTTGATCCATTTATCTAATAAACATTTATTCAAGCTTTGCTATATACAGGCCACTTTGCTTGATGCTGAGGAGACTACAAATCAGCAAAGATAATGTCTCTGGGTTTGAGACTCCTGTAGCTGAATGAAACAGGCATGATTTGAGACAGGAACAGAAGTGGAGAGGCTGTTTGCATCTTGTGGCTCTGGATCAATCAAGGCAGTCTCTGAAAGAACCTGATGGAGGGAAACACAGTCTCTTTTCCTCAACTTGCATTTTAAAAACATAAAGAAAAGTCATCTGGAAATGGAATTCTTTTCTTTGGTAGTTTTGATGCAAACACATGCTCACCATACTGGAGGGGAGCTACACTAGGAGGCAGGTTTTTTTTTTTTTTTTTTTACTGTTTCCCACATGACAGAAGGTTCAGGAGTTCTTCTCAGTGAAACTGAGAAACTGAGGTGATACATGTCTGTTTCTCTCTAAAAGTACAAACATGGAGATTCTGGGTCTAGTGGACAGAACACACAACATAGGCCTCCATGTCAGCATAGGAAGTACCCTCGCTCCAGGGGTGAATGTAGCCTGATCTTAGCCTGTGTCCAGTGCCTTTGGACCAGCCACAAGTGAGAGCCCCCACTTACATCAAGATGATCACAGGGACTGGGGTTTGGGCTTCATTTACCTGGCTCACATGTAGGCCTGAGAGGGGCCTGCTTGTAGCCATGAGACTGGGCTACTGGTACACATGTGCCTGCATCCTGCAAACAGTCTGCTGGACACTCACCTCCCATCTGGGAGTCTGCATCAGGGTTGGTACAGGCAGAGCAAACACACAATAGTCTGTGATAGGAGAGTTGGATTTGTGACAAGCCAAGTCAGCAGGCCCCCTTCACACTCCCTCTCACACCCAGGTGCTGGCAGAGCTAAGACACCCTGTGTGAGTATTGGGAGATTTGTGGCCACTGCCTGTTCTAAGGGGAACTTTAGCTTTGTTAAAGAGTGTGACTGTGTGACTAGGGACGCAGCTCAATTGGTAGTCTTTGCCTGGAATGCACGAAGCTCCAGGTTTAATTCCAACACTCTTCAAAACTGGGTGTGGAAAGACCTGGGAAGAAATCACGGCCCAGCTGGACATTCTATAGCATGAAGGGATGTTTCTGGAACAGAATTAGGTTGGGGGTAGTGGTAATGTGTGGTATGGTATGGTGTGGTGGTGGTAGTGGTGGGGTGTGTGTGTGTGTGCATGTGTGCATGCGCACCTTTGCGCATACATTTTTTTCTTTTTTCTTTTTAACTTTATTTATTTATTTATTTGCCTTGGTGTTTGCCTGGAACTGGAACTACAGACAGTTGTTAGCTGCCATGTGGGTGCTGGGAATCGAACCCGGGTCCTCTGGAAGAGCAGATGGTGCTCTTAACCGCTGAGCCATCTCTCCAGCCCCTACATTTTTTTCTTGCTTTACTCTGATGGTGGCTTATGAGTCACCCCAGGATTGTTGTTGTCGTTGTTTTTAATTATTTATTTGCCTTAGTGTTTGTCTACATGTATGTATATGTGTTGGACCTCTGGACCTGAACTACAGACAGTTGTGAGCTGCCATGTGGTTGCTGGGAATTGAACCCCAGTCCTCTGGAAGAACAATCAGTGCTCCCAACTGCTGAGCCATCTCTCCAACCCCTACCCCAGGATTATTTAGCAGTTCAGTGGCTATACATGCTCCAAAACCCAGCCTTAAATAAGTCAGGAAGTATTGCTGAAAGACCATGTGGGAGCGAGTGTGGTGTCTCTGTCAAGCATACTTAAGGCAGTGGCCATGACTTCCAGCTAAATCACATGGCTGCTCCTCAGTATTCTAGGTACCTGTGAGTGCTGTGGGAGAGGGAAGGGTAAGATATGTGCCTAGAACTGCCGAGAACTAGTCAAGCTCTAGTGTTTGGCTGCTTTGTCTCTTGTGGACCACAAGAGAGCCCAACTTAATGGCTCTGCAAAATGATTTTTTTTTTAGACTTTTCTATGGTGGGAAAGCAGTATACATTTAGTAAGAAGTTAACTTAGAATTTTGGTTTGGATCTTTTCCAGGCAATGATAAGCATTCCATGTCTCTCCTATGATGCTGAGTGGTGGTAGCAAGCAAAACTCTTGGCCAGCCCCAGAGACATGATGCTACAGGATCATCTTTGTGCCTAAGCTAGAAAGTTCCATAGGCTAGGCACATTAAATGATACATTTAGGATATTTCCAGTTTACAATGATGGTACGGCCAAAGCATAGGCATTGGTGCAAGCTGTGGAATGTCTGATTGATTCTTCAGGCAATCCCTTTTTTGCTTATAGTTGGTTCAAGTTGTCCCACGTTGCCCTGATGTCTGACTCCAAGGTCAGAAGGAGTCATTCCAGCAGGCTTTATATTCCAGCATTTAAAATTAGTCCTCCTGCAGAGAGCCTTTGGCTCAGCGTTATCCAAAGGGCCAATCAGAGGGACAGCTGCCCCCAACCCCAGAGAAAAGTGTCACCCTCCAATATTGCACTAGAGCTTGTACATTCTAGGACAGTTGAGTCACAGAAGTCCCTGACTGGACCTCTAAGTGCTCTGAGGAAGCGCTGAATGTCACAGTCAAAGCGATTATGAGCAACATAAGGAAGGAGCAGAAACTACCCCTCTTGGCATTTGAGAGGAAGGCTGCATGTGCTATGGCATTTGGAAACTTCCATTTCCTTTTTAGAATTGTTCTCAATATCCTCATTCGGTGGAAGACCAGTAAGAGCAAAATCAGTGCGGGGGTGGGGACGTGAGCCCCCTCCCCTTCCTCCGAGTGACTAACAGGTGCAGGTGGCGAAGACAGAATAGATATGCTGGACAAAGGTGTGACTCACATCCTGGGTGGGATGGAGTGGGATGGTGCGAGATTTCATCACAGCACACAATTGAAAACTCACACAAATTGTTTAATTCTGGAATTTTCCGTCTAATGTCTTAGGACTGTGGTTAGCCACAAATATGGAAACTTCAGAAACCAAGTCCAGATAAGATATCGAGATACATATTTTTGTATCTCCCTCCTAAAGATAGAACTCACCCATCCCCTTGACTCAGGTCTTCTGTGCTTCTTCTAGTAGCTGACCCCTCCTCCACCACTGACCTTGTCTGTTGCTCTCATGGGATAGTACTTAGCTTGTGACATTGCCTCAGATGTACGCTGTTGTGTACTCCTGTTCCTCACCCATTTTATTTCTGCCTAGTGACTTTGCCTGGAAAACTCATGTGTACTGGTTAGAATGCATTGAACCATAAAGAATAAATGCCTGTCCTGTGTGATGACATGGACAGCAGGCATGACAGTAGAGCCAATGAAATAAGCCAGTCACAGAAAGATATGTACCACATGTGAAAGCTAAGAAAGTTGATTTGGGCTAGGGGTGTGGCTTAGTGCTTACCCATCATGCACAAAGTCCTGGATTCAATTCTACAAGAAAAAAAAAGAAAAAGAAAAAGTGAAAAACCTTCCAGAAGCTGGGAAGAGACACATGCATATTTCCCAGGAGGAATCACATGGGCCCACACTCCAGCACTGTGAGCACAGTACTTTGTCCCAGCAGCCCTTGCCAACTAACATGTCTTCCACCTTGGATCTTCTCTGATCTTTGGTAATGGTAGAAAAATCAGCAAACTGCTTCTTTTTAGCATCTAGGCTTAAAGTTTCAGCACACAGGTTCCAAAAATCTTCTATTCAGATGAGCAAATGTTTGCCACCATTGTGGCCACTTAAAATTGGATGGCTTCAGAATTCTGGAAGTTGCTTCAGCTTTGGGCAGTTAGAGTGTGGGCAGAGGAGAGTCTAGTGAGGATAGGGGTGTGGCATTGGCTGGCAGTGAAGTGAAAGGCTTGGCATACTCATGTGGTTTCTGAAATCCCTTACCCCGATTGGCAAGACAGACTAGTGACATCATTCCAGACTTCTCCTGTTTCTAAGGATCCCCTTTCCTTGCTCTAGGTTGAATCTGCAATACTCCCAACAGGCTCATGTTTTCAATGATTGTTTCCCCAGCTGGTGGCACTATTTTCGGAGTCTGTGACAGTGGGGGATGAGGGGGAAGATCTGGATGGCAGAAGCAGGACACTAGGGTTTGCCTTTGAAGGTCATACCCTTGCACTTGGTTCTGTCATGGTCTCTGATCTGAACAGCTTCTGTTACATACTTTGCCATGCTGCGTCATACCACAGACCCAGCCTCTCTGCCATGTTCTCTCAACCATGATGGATGGAAAGCCCCTGAATCCCTGAGTACGAATAAGTCCTCTGGAGAGCTAATGCTATAAGATTAGATCAAGAGCGCCTTATGCACAGGGCTTGCGTGCCACTCACAAAGTGTGTATTTGAGGAGTACATGTGATTTGATAGCCCCTGACAGGTAGCACTGCTTAAGTAGGTCACTGTGATGGGCTGGGGAGGTGTCTCCACTGAAACATGCTTGCTGAAGAAGCAAGAGGACCCGTGTCTGATCCCCAGAACCCGTGTAAAGGTAGGCACGGTGACACACACACTTGTAGTGCCCCATGCTAGGGAAGCAGAAACAGGTGCTCTTCTGGGACTAGCTGGCTAGCTGGCCTAGCCCACCAAGCGAGATCCAGACCAGTGAGAGAGAGTCCTTGTCTCAAAAGCAAAGGTGAATACTGTCTGAAGAATGTTCCCTAAGCTTGTCCTCTGGCTTTCATGTGCATGTACATACACATGCACACACTTTATACATACATGTACCTACATGACTATGCATACATTTATGCTCACATGAAGGTCACTGTGAAACTCATAGATGGACACAGCCAGCCTGGTGTGACCCTTGGCTACTGTTCTTCCCATTTCCTGGCCCGTTCTGCCTGTACCCATATCCCAGGTTCTTTCTGGACTAAATGGTTTTCTCAGAAGGTCTGTCTTTACATTGCATCTGCTTCCAGCTTAAAGCCCAGGACCACCGTGTGATCTAGGGAGCTTCCCACCTGACCCCAAGCTAACACTCCACCTCAGATTTTGCTTTGTTCTCCTGGTCCCTTCAAGGGCAGTCAGCATGTTAATTCCAGGGCACAGTTTTGGAAGCCACAGAAAACAGACAGGTGTTTGAGCTATTTACTTATTTATCTACCATCTATCTATTTATTTTAAGGACAGGATCTTAAAAACTTGTAATTCTGGCTGGCCTGAAACTTTCTATGTAGTTTAGCCTGATCTGGAACTCACAGAGAACCATCTGCCTTTGCCTCCCGGGTGCTGGAATTAAAGGTGTGAGCCACCACACTTGGCATTTGTTTGAGCATTTTGAATATAATCTGAAATAGATTCCACCTAATTATTCAAGTCTTTGAAAGGCCTGTCCTTGCTAGACTAGAGCCTATAGCCCATGGCATCACTGGTCTCTGGTTCTTGGCCAGATTGGGCCAGGAACACAGCTGGGATTGTCAGCAAAGTGAACAATAGTGTAGGTGCCAGCTCCAGCCTGGTGGCTTTGATTCCCTCTCTCTCTGTCCTATGTCCTTGCCCACATAATTTTCTGCTTTCTACAGTTGAACAGATACCCAGCCTTCCTTCTGACACCCGGACTCCTCCTCTTCCTTCTCCTCTTCAGGAAGTCTCACATAACACTCACTGGCCTTAAACTTATTACATAGTTGAGGATGACTTTGAACTCCTGTTCCTCTTGCACCTTGTGACTGGCACACATCTTCTCATCATGGCTTCTATGTTCTGCCACTCTCAAAGGAGCTGTCTTGAGAGATCCAATCCACACAGTAGTGTACACTCCAGAAGTTCAGATGGCCTGCTGATGGACAAACCTGTACCCCGTGTGGCCTGACATTGCTGTTCCCTTTAAGCTTACACATGTGTCTGGGGTGTTGTCTAGAGCCATGAGGATTCTTTGTTGTAGGCTAAACCTCTTGATTCTGCAAAAATAAAGGTTATGCTGTTTATTTTAAAGCACGCCTGTTAGCAAGAGTTCAGATTCTGCTCACTCCCCCTCCCATTCCTTAGCAATAAGAGTCTTTTCTTCATTTCAGAGCCATGATTTTGAGATGCCAGGGTGTTACCAAAGGACAGAGAATGCATCCTTTTGGCTCTGGGAAGTCTGCGGGCACAGCAACCTTAGATTGTTTTAATTCTGTAGCTATTTGGATATAGGAATGCATCAGGCAGGATCTTGGCTCTTCAGATTATGGGCACAGTGCAAGGGCAGAACATTACTACAATAGAGGGAGATCACAGCCAGGGTGGCCTAGACATCTTATTTAGATACATATTATTTTCTCCTCACCCAACTGTGAGCAGAAGTACTCAAGAGCACCAGGACTCTGGCCCCCTGGGAAGAAATGTCTGCTGAGTGTCTGAAAGGTTGGAAGGCTGCCAGCCAGGGACACTGGAACACTAACTGCTAACCCCTCTTACTCACGGGCAGCTACTAAGTCTACTGCTTTTAGTCTTAGCTCATGGATGCAGGTGTCCTGGTGTGGCCCTGTCACTGACATCAGTGCTGTCATAGCAGGATTGATACTTGTATTATAACCAAATTTATATATACTATATGTTATTCACATTACAATACCTCTTGCTCTTAACCAATTTTCTAAGTTTTTGCAATGTTTTGATCTTTGTATACATTATAGAAAAAAGTCAACCAAGCTAATTAGTATCTCCATCACTTGATCAATATCTTTGTGGAGAGAATGTCAAAGACAGTCTCTTCTTAAGCAGTATCTTACTCCTCCAGTCTAGAAGGAGCTTTGCTTTCTTTGAACAGCCACCTACCTTGCTCCAACCTCCCCTTGGCATCCCCCACTCCGCCAAACAGCCTTTCTACACGACTGACTTGTTGAAATCCCACCTGTAAGCACAGTACCTGTCTTGGAGTTTTGCTTGTGTCACTCACATCCCTCAATTTGTCCACTCATATTGCCTTAAGTGTGTGTGTGTGTGTGTGTGTGTGAACTCAGGTGCCTGTGGAGGGTATCTATTCTCTTATAGCTAGAATTACAAGTGGTTGTGAACTAGATACTAGGGACATTGTGGGTACTGGGAACCAAACCTGGATCCTCTACAAGGTGCTTTTAACTGCTGAACAATCTCTCCAGTCCCATCAAAATGCTGTTTACAAGGCTATGTACCCAAATGCAGTAGCTCATGCCTTTACTCCCAGCACATGGGAGGCAGAGGCAAATGAACCTCTGTGAGTTCAAGGCCAGCCTGATCTACATAGTGAGTTTCAGAACAGCCAGAGCTACGTTGTTAGACCCTGTCTCCAAAACAAACAAACAAAAACACAACAACAAAACATAAACAACCCACCACTACAACAACCTCCCAAAAAGCAAGAAAGAAATCTTTTTGGTATTCTAGTATTTATACTTCATTTTGTATATTCATTCATCCACATTAATTTCATGCTTTAACTTTGAACAATGGTAAAATGAAATAATATGTAGAGTGCACATGTCTCCAACCTGATGATGCATGTGACTAGAAGTGGGGTTTGCTGGGTCACACTGTATTGCTTTAAAATATGTATGCTTTGTGGAATACATGTACCATACTCTACCTCACTACTAGCCCGTGTGTGTGTGTGTGTGTGTGTGTGTGTGTGTGTGTGTGTGCGCACGCGTGCCTATGTTGGGAACTCTTAGCAGTTTTCATAAAATAGCATAATATATATATATACATATGCATAAATATACATATATATATATAGCATGAAACTGGAAAGAACTCTAAACTCAGATATTTCTTCTTTTCTACAGGATAGATGCTTATCTGTGGGACAGGTCAATATGTGTGCTTCATGTCATTTGAATGAGGTCTGTCATTTGCAAGAATATCAGATTTCTTGCTCCCACAGGACATTTTCATTCCAAATCTCACCAGCTCAGATGCAAGGAAGGTCCAGACCTCTAAGTCTGTAGAAGTAGCATGGCTCCCGAGGATGAAGAGCTGACATCATGATTGGTCTTGTAGAGCTTCAGAGATAAAGGCAGGAATGTATCTCAGAATCCACATGGAAACGAGGCTCCTGCTGTGGAACAGCCACTAGGTCAGCCAATGGGGGACAGTCTTTGGAAGAACCTACCAGTGAATGCTAGTGATACCATAAAGTACTGTACTAACCCAAACAGGTACAGACTGCAGAGTGGTTCCTATGATTGGATTATGTTCAGCAGCTGAGCTGTATTAAGCCCAGCTCTTCTTTTTTTCTACCCTGTCAATCAACAGTTCCCAGGGTTTCTGCCAGTCTGTGAGAAGAATCAGAAGTCTGGAAAATGTGACAAGTGCAGGACAGACACATAGAAGAGAGATCTGGGTAAAAGATAACAGCAGAAGCATCTATTCTGAAGTGTTTCAAGGGCTCTGCATGTCTTGAAATCAACCAGCGATGCTTTGATAAAAATCCCAGCACTATTTACATTAAAAGCTATTCTCTGATTTAATAAAAAAAAAATGTCTAATTTTGACTTCTGAAAACATCTGTAGCAAAATTGCTTCCAGCAGACCAAGTCAGGCCTGGAGAAGGAGTCTGAACTCATCCTTTTCTGGAGACAAGAAAAGCTGGTGAGAGAGCTCTGTGGGCAGCCATTGAATATGGCTGTGATGATCCAGCATCATCCAGCATCCAGGGGGTCTAGAAGGAGGGTACTGTAAAGGACTTATAGTAACTGTGGTGTAGACTTTAACTACACAGGAATGTTGGGTAACCTGGGGTGGCAGAGTTGGTCTTACTTTTCCTGAAACAGGCTTTATTGATTTCTAGAATCCAGAGTTTTTTATTTGCGCCTGGAAGGCAATGTCTGGCAGGCTGTGATGGTCTTGGATTGGGACTGGAGAGACCCAAGTACAAACAGTATTGTCTGCACAGGCTTAGTCCTGTGGAATGGTTCTCAGTCTTTGCACTGAGATATTGGAGATGGCCTTGTACATGTGAGGTGAGCTGGAGTTTATTCAGACTGAGGGATTCTAGTGAGGTGGTGGAAAAAATTCACCCTTAAGATCTCAGTGGAAAGAAAATAATATTATTTGGTACATATACTTCAAGGAAAGCCTCGGGCATCTGGCAGTGGGCAGGGCAGGGAAGTGTCCAGTTTGAAAGACTCTATGTTGATTTGATTAGAAGAGCCACTTTGCATTCATTTCCAAGCAGTATTTCCCACTACATAAATGAAGGCAGCCCTCATTGGTTGGTGTTCTGTCCTTCGCAGTTTTTAAGGTAAGCCACTATGCATGTGTTTTCTCAGTGTGCAACTTGTGCAGTGCAGATGAGGGCAGCTGTGTGGTGCATGGAGTTGTGGTTCCTTTTCTTTGGCCTCACCATTTTGCTGTTCTAGTGTTCAGGTGGAACACAGACATGTTTGGTGTTTTTGTTTTGTTTTTTTGTTTTGGGGATACTTTCTAAGCTAGTTTTTCTGGTTGCTTAGCCATAGCCCTTCTCCCCAAATATGATTAACCTAAAAGTCGCTCTGGGAACTCCTGCATTTACACCGCCCAGTCTGCATCTTTCTGCAAGGACTATCAGAGTGTCCAGGTATGCAGCAGATGACTTGAGAAGACCTGGCTATGTTGGACAGTGACATTTCACAGCTCAGTGCTCACTGGAAAGAGGGAATCTGTTGTCTAATGCAGAGGGTTCTCTGAAGGCCAGAGGAGACAGACCATTTGTGGTGCTTCATCAGTGCACTGCCCAGCTCGTGGGAAATGGTGGGCAAAGCGCAGTCTACATCACTAGCTTGGAATCTCTTAAGTTCAAATAAAACTCCTGAAATGCAAACAGAGTGTCTAATATCTACTGAAGGAAATGCATGTAGGTTTATTTGAGACAGACAAACAGACTAAGCCTGTGGTGATGAGAGAGCTGAATTTTTGAGCAGCTTCAGGGGGAGTATATTGCACTCTGAGCTCCTGAGACTGACTGGACCAGCAGTCTTTCCTTCCACCATCAGTGTGAGCTGACCCAGGCGGGGTTCTTCAGTTGGGGTTTTGCACTAGCACAATGTCTTTGACACACTGTCCCATAGGAGCATCTTCCTCCTATTTCTTAGGCTCACCAGACATTTGTAAGGGTAACTAGAGAGCCAGTCAATATTCTCCCTCATTTACAAATGGAGAAAATAAAGCCACAGAATAATGAAGTAGGTGCCTGGCAAGTGGCAATAGCTGTCAGAACTGAAAATCACACCACCCTTCACCACTGAAAATTGACTTCTGGGAATTTACTCAGCTTCAGGAGCACAATTGTCTATTGCAACATTGGTTATGATATTGATTAATTGGAGCATTAATCTCCTCTGTGTCTATGTGGAGGAGAGTGGGTTAAGTTAACCGCGTCATAGTAATATAATATTGCAAAGGCCAGAAAACCGTAATTTAGATTTGCATATCCTGGCATGGAAAGGTGCCTGTGGTTGTCTGAAGAAGAATGGCCCTGAGAGACCCATATGTTTGAGCATTTGGTCCACAGTTGGTAGAAATGTTTGGAAAGGATCTGGTGATGTAGCCTTGTTAGAGAAGGTGTGTTGCTGGGGGTGGGCTTTGAAGTTTCAGTAGCTCACACTCTTCCCAGTTAGTTCTCTCTGCCTTGTGCTTTGTGGATCCAAATGGAAGCTCTTGGCTACTGCTCCAGCACCATGGCTATCTGCTACCATGCTCCCCACCATGATGGTCAAGGACTCTAGCCCTCTGGAACCATGAGCCCCAAATTAAACTCTTCTTAGTTGCCTTGGTTTGGGGAGTTTTGTCACAGCAATAGAAAAGGCAGAATCTAAGGAATATTAAATGAAAACTTAGAATGTGAAATTTCAAATATGTAGATGATACTTATCTTCAGTTCCCAGAACTGAACCTCATAACACTCTACTACTGACTGCCAAGCTATATGCCTAGTCCTATTTTTCTTTTGTTTTTTGAGAAAAGGTTTCTTTGGTTTTTTTTAGGACAGCCTTAACTCTGAACTAGCTCTGTAGATTAGGTTGGCCTTGAACTCACAGAGATCTATCTGCCTGTCTCTGCCTCCCGGTGCTGGAATTAAAGGCATGTATCACCACCATCCTGCCTCCTATTTTTCTTTCTGAGACAAGATCTCATTACATTGTTCAGGATGGCCTTGTAGCCCAGGCAGGCCTTAAACTTTTGATCCTTGTAGTTGGGATAACAGATCTGTGCCACCAGGCCTGGCCATTTGAGTTATTTACTTATTGGAGTTTGTGGTGTATGAATGTTTATGTGTATACAGCAGCACAGCCCTGTGTATACCTGTGAGGTCAGAGGTTAGCATTGGGCATCTTCCCCTATTATTCTGTACCTTGTTGTTTTTAGATAGAGTTTTTTTTTCCCCCATTGGAAAGGAGCCAGGCCTAGGATGAAGACTCCTACCTGGCTAGGAGTCTCCCACTAGATGGTCCTCTCCTATCGTGTGGCTCTTGGAATCAGGCAGTCAGGCTTACCCAGGAGTGGAAATTACTGATTTTCCTCTGACCTCCATGTGTGCCACAGCACATATGGTCACATGTGTGCGTATGCACACAATATAAAAAAAAATATTAGAACAAAAGCAGCTGTAGGAAACTGCAGACTCAAAGCACATTTTTTAAAATGAGGAGCTAAAAAGGTGGGGTGTTCTTGAATGGAGCAGAGCGGGTACTTAGAGGTGCCCAGAGAAAGGCTATAGAAAGAGGCAGGTCTGACTGGGCAGTGGTGGCATGTTTTTAATTCCAGCACTTGGAAGGCAGAGGCAGGTGGATTTCTGAGTTCGAGACCAGCCTGGTCTCCAGAGTGAATTCTAGGAGAGTCAGAGATATAGAGAGAAACCCTGTGTATGTGTATATGTGGCAGGGGGAGGCAGATCAGAAGATGCTCTGGAGATGTTTGGCTTGAGTCTGTGCCCTATGGCTATGTGAGCTTGTGTGTGATGATGTAAATGCTCTGGTGAGGTGAGCTGGATGCCGGTGGAGTGAGTGACAAGTCCATGAGTCAGGGTTGTATCCTAGGGTTTCAAACTTACCATGTAGCCAAAGATGATCTTGAACTTCTGATTCTCCTGCCTCCACCTCCCAAGTGCTGGGACTGCAGATTCGAATCCCACACCAAATTAATGTGGTGCTGGGGATTGAATTCAATGGCTTCACATATGCTAGGCAAGTACTCTACCAACCATATCTCCTTGACATTTGTTTGGCTGGTCTGCTGCCTCCTGAATGCTGTCCTGCTGTTCTGAGAACACACTATGCTTCTTTTATCCTATTTCATGGAATACTTACCTTCCCCCATCTCCTCCCTGCTTCCTGGTAATCTTCTAAGATCTGGCCTTTACATCCTCTTTTCTCCCTGACTCTTCCTCCTCTCCCTTTATACCAAGATTCTGGAGCTTAACATCAGTGTTCCCATGATGCCTTGCACTCAGCTGCAGCACTCCCGTGCTGCCCAGCACTCTGCACCCGGCTGTGACACTGTCTGTGACTATTGTTCTCTTCGGCTCTGGAGCATCTCATGGCTGCACTTACTTCATCTTGGTATTCATGGGAGAAGAAAAGGGTTTGATTCTGATGTTGTTTGATAGTCAGTGACTCAGGAGACATGGTAACAGGAGGCGAAAGCTTGGTCTTTTGCCAAAGAGTGGCCAAAGAGTAGCCTCAGCTTGCAAACCAGTCCCTGTGCTCCATAGTCAGGCTGTGCCAGATGTTGGGTAAGTGGGAGAGGGGTTTGCTAATAAAGAGGAAGAACATTCTCTCACTCTTCCTGCAAACAGGCAGAGCTCTCCCCAGACTCCCAGACCACTTTTTTCTCTGTTTATAGTCTGCTGTTCAGGCCATGGCAGTAGGTATCTTTACCTCAATGGTTAAGTCTGCAAAGGAGACAGGCCCAGGATGAAGACAGTCTCCTGGTCTTTTTATCTTGTTCCATTCACCCTGTTGAACATGTACTAGTCTGTGGCCTCCAATCCCTGAAAAGCAACCCAGGCAAGGATCAGGATCCTAGCCACACAGCAGGGTTGCTATCTGAAGCTAATGGGAGACCAGTGATGTAGAATTCAGATAGGGTGGGCTTCTGGGTGGAATGTTTCTAGCCAACACATAGCTGCATGTGGCTGATGACACTACGTGGAGCATTTTATAAGCAGACACAGGAGAGGAAGTTGGTGGGGGCAGAGGTGCTGTTTGCTTGTGTTATCTGCCTTCTTTCCCCAGTGGCCTCCTGTGGTGGAAGATGTGGTCAGAGTGTGAGAGAAATGCTATGGTGACAGAGCAGGGTGTGAAGACAGGCTGTGGTCTCCTGTTGCTGTTCCTCCAGCAACAGCCATGGTGGTGTAGTGGAATATGATAGGCTGGAACCTTAAGGGAGACCCCAGGATGGAAGGGATGCTGATGGGGGGAACCTCAGGATAGAAGGGGTGCTAATGAGGAGGGAGACCCCAGGATGGAAGGGGTGTTGATTTCAGGAAGAGACCCCAGGATGGAAGGGGTGCTGATGGGGGAGACCCTAGGATGCAAAGGGTGCTGATGAGAGGAAGATGAGGGGATACCTCAGGATAGGGTGTAGATGAGAGGGAGGTGAGGAGAGACCTCGGGATGGAAGGGGTGCTCATGAGAAGAAGGGGGAGGGAACCCTTTTTACTTTTCCTCTCCCTTCCCTGAAACATTAGCTTAGCAGAAGTGTCACCTTGGCTGATGTGGAAATGGGTCTTTTGTTTTGCCCTCTCTTCTATTTTAAACCACAGTCACTCACTTCTTTCGGATACCATGTATCCAGGGCTAAGATTCAGTGACAGGTTATATAGCAAAGACTGTTATCTGCCTCTAGACAAATCCACATGCTTTGACTTTTGGCCATCCAGATGCTTGATGGTTCAGAAACCACCTTGCAGTGCCAGCCAGGCTGGAGACCAGTGAGCTCTAGCGGGTGGAGTCTGGGTGCTACCAGGGGAATGGCCATGCTTAGAGGTTTTGAATAATGAATCAGTGGGGGGTGTCGCTTTTTAAATGGAATATGTCGTTATGACACAGACACTGAGCAGGCAGATGTTTCTGTCGAACTTTAGATTTGGGAGGGAAGCAGAAGAACTTTGGAGGGAGGAGTTTTATTTTATTTTTTAAAAATATCTACTTGTTATGTATACAATATACAGAAGAGGGCACCAGGTCTCATTATAGATGGTTGTGAGCCACCATGTGGTTGCTGGGAATTGAACTCAGGACCTCTGGAAGAATGATCAGTGCTCTTAACCTCTGAGCCATCTCTCCAGCCCCAAGGGAGGAGTTTTAATCAGTGACTTAGCTAGCGGTGCTTCCTACCTAGGACAAACCAGGATCCAAATGCAAATGATCATTCAAGTTTGTATAGAGCTGAGGGATTATTACTTTGGGACATTTTTCCTAATGAAAAGTTGAATCCTTAAAATGCAGTTTCCAGGGGCCAGGAGATAGTTCAGTTGAACCTGTGTTCCATACCCCAAACTAACGGTTTTTTAAAAAAAAGGCCAGGCACAGTGGCATGTGCCTGCAATTCCAGCTCTGGTGAAATAGAGGCAGGCAGGTCTCTGGGGTTTGCCGACAGCCAGCTTTCCTTAATTAGTGAGTCCCAGGCCACTGAGGGACCCTGTCTCTAGAAATAAAGTGGGTAGCTGGGTGTGGTGGTATACACCTTAAACTCTAGTACTTGGATGGTACAGGCTGACAGATCTTTTTGAGTTAGTTCAAGGTTATAGTGGTCTACATAGCAAGTTCTAGGCCAGCCACAGCTATACAGAGAGACCTTATGTGTATTTTAGGTAAGCTTCTAAAATAATGTTCCTCCATGGTTTTTAAAAGTCCATAGTGTTATTTATCTCCTCTTCTTCTCTCTCTCCACTTTTCCATCCCCGGGTTTCCCTTTCCTCTTCACAGCACCACACCATCCCCGTTTCCAGAGCTCCTTCGTCTGCCTCAGCCCCCAAGGTTCGTTCTTTCTGTTTTCCTGATTTTGCAGTTACTTTGGTCATGTGTGCAAACTCTAAGGTTTGGAGCCGGGACACACAAACAAGAGAGACCCTGCAGCCTTTGGTTTCCTGGGTCTGTCATCAACTAATACATTTTTCAGTTCCCTTTATTTATTTGCAAGTTTTATGATTTCATTTTATTTTTGTTGTTTAGGTAATTTTTCCCCGGCAGTATTGGTGCTAAGCTGTACCACGTGCTAGGATTTAGAGCAGTGGTTCTTAACCTGTGGGTCGTAACCCCTTTATCAACCTCTAGCTCCAAAAATGCTAACATTACAAATTATAGCAGTAGCAAAATTATAGTTATGAAGTAACAATGAAATAATTTTTTGTTTGTTTTGGTTTTTTTTACAATGAAATAATTTTAAGGTTGGGGTCAACACAACATGAGGAACTGTGTTAAAGGATCGCAGCATTAGGAAAGTAGAGAAGCACTGCCTTAGAGTATGAGGAAGGGTCAGGTGGGCAGGGGTCTGGATCATCCACTAGACTGGGCTGGTACACAGGCTGTGTCATCTCACCTGAGGAAGGTCTTCTGGGAGCCTTGGGGATCTGGGTCACTCACTTGACTGGGTCAGTTAATATACAAGCTATGAGTGCAGCTGGGCCTGGGAGTAGGGGACCAGGACAGTACTGCTGGCAGGGATCTGGCATTTGCCTGGCTGGACTGGTGCTTAAGTCTGGTGACCTCAGCTAGGCATGGGGACATCATAGTAGGTGAAGTTCTGAGGAGCAGGCTGTGAGACTCGAGCCAGGCCTTTTGGGAGTGTGAGGACTCTGTAAGCATGCAGGGATCTGGGCCATGCATATGGCTAGACTGTTTTACAAGCTGCTTAACCCTAGTTAGCCTGGGGCAGGTACAGGTGGGAGTAAGGCTAGGTCACTCACCAGGCTCAGCTGATATATAAGCTGTGCGACCCGAGAGGTGACGCCCTTGACTGCCAGTATCTCATACTGTGCTTGTCGTTTATTTTAGAAGAGAATTTTTTATGTCTGCGAAGCACATCACAGATGGTGTCGGGGAAGAAGGACCAGCATGGGAGTTGGTGCCCTGGATTTGGGTCTCCACTCACCTGTTAGCTTTGCACGCACAGTGGGCCACTGCAGCTTTCTGCTCTCTGACATGCCATCTTAGACAGTATATTAGATTAGATTAGGTGATTTTTAAGACCTATTAAGTCTGGCGTTGCGTGAATTAGTGAGCGCTTGACTTGATGGAAAAGACCCCAGGAAGCAGCCATAACTTGCTACATCTCTCCTTTCCTGCATCTCCCAGCTTTCCCTAACCCTCTCTCCTGGCCTTACTATGAGAGAGAGAGAGAGAGAGAGAGAGAGAGAGAGAGAGAGAGAGAGAGAGAGAGAGAGAGAGAGAAGAGAGAGAGAGGAGAGAGAGAGGGAGGAGAGAGAGAGGGAGGGAGAGAGGAGAAAGAGGGAGGGAGAGAGGGAGAGAGAGAGCTTAATTTTGGTCTTTCACAGAGAGATTTCTGTGTTTAAATTTTTCTTGGAGCCTTTCCTTAATGTTTTGTTGGGGTATGCCTTCCCTGAACACAGCTTGAGAAACTAGAGATGTAGCTCAGTAGACTAGTGCGTGCCTAGCAGGGGTGAGGCCCTGGAGTCTATCCTTAGATAAATAAAAAATTAAAAAAGAGAGAGATGAGTAGAGCTCACATTCTTCGGGCTTTACTTGAGTTTCAAGCAAGCTGGTGCATGTTCGGGGACTCTGGCTTCAATGAAAACATTTGGTACTTTTTTTTTTCCCCCATGTGCCTAAAAGGATCACTGTTCAATATAGTGCTTTTTAGCCAGTTCAGAGCAAAAGCAGATTGGCAGTCATCCATCTTAAGATATTTCATGGGCCTTGTTACAAGGATGTCTGAATAATTAGCAAGTCCCCTGTTCCCAAGGGAGGACCCACAAGAACTCTTGCTGACGACAGTAGGCTGTGGCATCCAGAGAAAGAAGGGTGAATTGTGCTGTAGAAGTATCAGTCATAAAAATACATTATTCAAAGTGAAATTGCTTAAGGAGTCCAAGATATAATGAATGAGGACTAGACTGATGGCTCAGCTGGTTAAGTGCTTGATGTACAATCAGGAGGACCTGAGTTCGATCCCCCAGAACCCACGGTGATGCCAGGCACAGAGGCATGGGCTTGTAATCCCAGCCCTGGGGAGGTGGATCCGGGTGTATCCCTGGGACTCACCGAACAGCCTAGCCTACTCGGTGAGTACCAGGCCAATGAGAGAGACTTGTCTCCAAAACCAAGGTGCTGTCCTCTGACAGCTGGGGTTGGCCACATACTTGAACTGTCACACAAAAGAGTGACAGGATAAATATAAGAAAAAATAAAGATGACAAATGAGGTTATGCATGTAAGTAGAAGAGAATTTTTAAAAATGAGAACTCAGAATTCTACCACCGCCACCTGCAGGCCAGGTGACCTCTGGGGATTCCTGAGAGAGGAGCTGGGTGCTGGCTTTGTGGGTTAAGACTTTAGCTTGAAGCTTCGTTAGCAGTCTAGGTGTGAGATGGGTAGTAGAAATGAAGAGCTAGCATGTACTCATCTGGGTGCCTGAGATCAGCTGTTAGGAAAACGTTAAGCCACAAGTTTGTGTTTCCACAGCTGGCCACAAGGGCCTCAGGTGGACACCTTCCCCTTACTACACATCTCCCTTCCTCCCCAGTTCCCAGTCCTCATAGGGCACTGTGCCTAGTGTCTCTCTAAGCTGACTGAAGCTCACATCTCGTCACTAGGATCAGAGCAGGAGTCAGTCAGTGTGAGCCTAAGAGGTACAGAAAGGCCTCCTAATGACCACTTGAGACCAGGTGGAGTGACCATTCTTTTCCTTTCTCATTCTAAGAAGTTGTTTTCAGAAGTCAAACGCAGCTGAGAGGAAAAAGGCTTTGGGGTCTGCGGATGCAGCTCTGAGGTAGAGATTTTAATGGAAATTAAAAAAAAAAAGCAAAAAGTCACTTGTTTCTATCAGCACTTTATACCTCCAAGGTGTGCAGCAGCCTGTCCTAATTAGGTTTCTGTTCTGTGGTAAAACACCATGCAGGAGAGGGTTCATTTCAGCTAACAGTTATTTCCAGTTAACCGTCCATCATCCAGGGAAGTCTGGGTAGGACCTGAAGGCAGGAGCGGAAGCAGGGGGCCATGGAGGTGTGGTGCCTACTGGACTGCTCAGCCTGCTTTCTTATGTAGCGCAGGACTGCCTGCCCAGGTGCACTGCCCACAGTGAGCTGGCCTCTTCTCATGTCACTCACTAACTGAGACAACACCCCACAGACTTGCCTATCGGCCAGCCCTATGAGGTGCTTTCTCCGTTAGGATTCCCTCTTCCAGCTATGTCTAGGTTTGTGTGAAGGTGACAAACCAACCAGTACACAGCCCTGCCAGTCTTTAGATGTAGCTTGTGTGCAAATAGCTGGGGGAACTTCCAGGCTTCAGTTCTCAGCCAAGATGTAGCTTCTTCCAAAGGCTGATGGAAGGGTATAATGATAAGTTTCCCATTGTTCTGTTTAGCTCAACTTGTTCTCAATACATAGTCTTCTCTTCCCACACTTGGTAGACACAGTATCACAAGGTTCATCCTGGTGTCTTTGGAGTCTAGAAAGGTACCAGTCAGGGACACTTGGAGTCTGGATGCACAATTCAAAGGAAGCACCAGGCCTGGCAGAGAGTGAAGCATTTATTAGCCCACAGGAGGTGATATTCGTGAATGTAACTATCAAAATGTGAAGAGTTCAGAAAGACACAAGAAAAGCTTGTAACTGTGGTAGGTTTATTTTATTTTTCATCATTATGTTGTAAGCTCATCTGGTTTCATCCCGTCTGCTCACTTGCCCCTCCCATTTGTCAAATGTTTGCAAAAGTGTTGGCTTTTCTGAAAGTGAAGCCCTTCTGGAGCCATGGCCTCTTTCAGAGGCTTGGGGTAAACATGTTGTGGCTTCTGGGAAGAGTGTGTGACCTTGAAAGTGTGACTTTGAGATGATTAAGCCAACTTCAAAGACTGGCAAATTTTAGTCTTCTGTCACCTTTATTGTGTCCAGTGGGCCATTAGAACACAACATCATGGCTTTGCCAACTTTCTCAAACAAAAAAGGGTCACATCTCATACAAAAAGTTTACAAAAAAGATGCTCTGCCATGCTTTTTTTTCTGTATACTTTATTATTATTATTATTAACAAGAAGTCACGCTTTCTATCCCTGTATATCCTTATTCAAGGTCCCTTCCCCCTCCTGCCACATCAGGTTATTTTTTCTTCTCCACAATTCCCCATCCCCTCCCTGTGCAGGCAGCAGACAGTCCCATGGTCCCACTGACCCAATATTTGCTCATCACAACTATGAAATGGAAAGTGCTTTACAGAGGCAAAGCTGGAAGGGAGAGAAGTAAAGGGATGTGTCCCAAGACACAGATAATGAAAAAGAGCCCTCTGCTGCCACTAGGGTAGCATTCTTTTCCCAGTGGACACAGCCAGCCTTTGCCAGAGGGAAAGACATCTGCAGAGATTCTGAAGCAATTGGCAAATAGCTCAGTCCCCAGGCTTCTCTCAGTCTGCATTCTGTCTGTAAACTCTGTGCCTAGCCCAAGGGACTGCCTCCTCCCTTGAGCTCTGCTTTTGGGGTTTCACAGGGATTTCTCTTTCTGTCCCTCTTTGGGGGTGACCAGAGGCATTACCCTACTAAGTTCCAATTTTTTGATATAACGGTTGTGATCTAAAGAGTTCATTCACCCTTGATAACTTTCATCCATCTACCCACCCACCTACCACCCACCCACCCATTCATTCATCAACCCACACACCTATCCATTCATCCATTTACCCACCCACCCATTCATTCATTCATCCTTCCATCTATCCATGCCATTCAGGTCATAAAGTCTTAAAGATGGATTGGAACTGGGATTCTGCCAGGCTGCCCAAGGAAGAAGGTGATGTCACCATTATCAGCAGTAATGGGCCAAGCCTGAGTCCTGTAAGTTAAGCCTGTGACCTACCTGCATGTGTTTGTGGACTTGGGCAAGTGGCTTTCTTTATCCAGAACTTTCTCGTAGAGGCCCCACTGAACCAAAAACAAGGGAAGAACAAGAGAGACTTTTTCAACCTACTTCCTCGCCTTTGGGAAGCTATTTCCTGTGACCTGCAAATTTGAGGTTTTATTAAATATGTAATATATCACCACAGAGGTGGGGCCACATAATAGGGGTCCAAACCTCAGCAGTGGCCCTTGAGTTGTACCTGCTATATGTGAGCCAGATGGCCCAAGTCCTTCTCCTTCTTCAGGGAGCAGCTGGTGAACATGATGTCACCTTAATTTTAATTCCTGTGCGAATCACATGAGACCACTTGTTCTTGGTTTTCTGGTGAGATCATCAGGGGCTGGGATGGCGGAAGTTAGGTAATATCTGACCATCAAGAAGCATCATGGAATGGGGATCTTAAAGCTTTCGGGTCTGAATGAAGGCTGCTGACTCTGCTTTCTCTCTCCAGCAGCTCCAGAAAGAACTTTAACAAGCTCGCAACTTCCAGATGGGGTCTGGAACCATTTCCTGCCCTTCTGACTCCCATCCGTTTTAGCTCAGCCCTGGAGAAAATAATTCCTAATTGGTGGCTGCCAACATGGCTTCTTGTGTCCAGACTGCCTGGGTTTAAGTCTTGCCTCTGATCAGTTTTAGGGACTTAGGAAAGTTACCCTAAATTAGGGCAGAACTTTTGGCTCCTACCTCTCAGCTCAGTGATGGAGTGTTGACTCTGAGTTCCTTGTCACCCAATTCAGGATAGAGTGAATGGGCATCTGCTGGAGATGGTTTTGCTTTGAGTAGCAGGCAGGTAGGTCTCAAAGGAAGGGCCCATCTCTGAGAGACTTCATGAAGCTCCTTTATGGGAGACAGTACAGTGCACTGGGAAGAGTGTCCATTCTAGATCACAGTGGAGCCAGCCTCAGATCTGTTTTTAGTTTCTGAGTATCTGTGGCTCGGTACTTGATTCTCTTGGCACACTTCCCTGTGTGACGTCTCTTGGGCACCTGCCTCTGTTCTTCCTGTACTCAGAGTTTTCTTAGCCTAGTAGTCCTGCCCACACTTCCTGTCTGCCTTTTGGTCAATCAGCTTTTATTAAACCCATAGGCAAGACAATTATTTAAAATGACAGGAAACATAACATAATCCCCCACTACACCAGTCTCAACACCAGAATAAAAGGTTTTGTTTGCTTATTAAAGTGCTAGAGAAGGGACTCTGAGACTTATACATGCTAAGCAAGTATTCCATTGTAAAGCCTTGCCCCCAGCCCATCCATGATGGATTCTAGGCAAGCTCTCTACCATTGAGTCATGCCTCCCAGCCTTTCTCTGAAGTTTAGGCAGGTGTTCTACCACTGAACCACATCCCAACCCTGGTATTTGCATGTTATTTTTCTCCATACCAGGTTCTATATCAAGTACCTTATTTAATCTCAAATATAGTACCACATGTGGTTTCTTTTCATCACTTACCTTGTAAGAAAAATGATTTTCATTTTCCCCTGGCTGATTAAGTGTCCAGCAAACCAGCTGCAGAGGTACCTCTGACACCCTTGGATGTGTGACACTTTCTGTACTCTATGTTCATTGCTGACTACACTCTTCCATGGTGAGAATGTGTATCTAAATGACATGGGCTATAGAAGAAATGCCAGCTAAAGCATGTGGGCTTGAAAGTATTGTATCCAATGTGCCTGCTCATCACACAGTTCCCAGGTTGCTGCAGCCTTTGGGGGGGGCGGTGTTCTATTGTTTAACAAAGAAACCAGTCCTTGTGATCTGGGTTCTCACAGACTTCTCACCCTGTGAGATAGAAATGATCTGAGCCCAAAAAGACATGGTCCTCTTCTCTCCTCCCTCGTCCTCATCCACCTCCAAGTACTAGTGTCATATGTAAATCCAGACATCTCAACTTTGGGGGAATGTCTGCTCCTGTGCTCTCAAGGCATTATTTAAAATGAGTTGTGAGAAAATAGGAAGTGGTCTACACAGGGAAGGGATGAGTGAGTCTGTGGATGGGACTGGAAGCTGCCCATGTGGCAGCGTAGGGACACGAACCATTGCTTAGTGAACCTCAGTTTGCTCCTTGTCAGGATATGTGGTCTCTCGTCCCTTCTGGAAGTGTCACTCTGCATCTTCAAGGTCATCCTCTTGCTTTTTTCTCTTTTATGTTTTGAAACAGAGTCTCATTACATAGCCCAGTCTAGCCTGGAGCTTGTTATATAGAGCACGCTGGACTCAGACCATAGAAATTTACCCATCTTTGCCTCCCCAGTGCTGATATTAAAGTTGCCTGGCTCATCTTATCTCTCTTGAAAGCCCAGCCTGGCAGCTTGTGCACCATGGACCTCTTGATCATTTGGGGATGTTTACCTCACATCTTGTTCATTTGCCGCTACATTCTAAAGACTGAATGACAGCCTAAATTAAAGAAGGGCATGATGAAAGGGGATGGAGAACATATGTGCATTGTTTATGCATGTGCATCTGCGTATCAGCACATGACATGTTAGAGGAGTATGCAGTGTGTGCATGCACCTTTGCATATGTGTGTGAGTATGAAAGGGATGTTTGAGCTCACTATGCCTCCGAGGCAAGAAACTCTCCCTGTCTTTTCCATTACAGATTGAGAAGTGCTTGATTGACAGCTCTGGAAGAAGGCCATGCTTTCCCAGAAAACCCTTTCTCACCCCGCCTTCACTGGGAAACCTCTGTAGATGAATCTGGCTTCTAGCCCACTAGCCCAAACAGTTGCTTTTGTTAATGTTTATCTTTGCAGAATATTGTAGATGAGCTAGGATGTATGCTTAGAAGCCCTGGGTTTGATCTCCAGCACTTTGTAAACTGGGCATAGAGCATAATAGTGTACACGCGCGCGCACACACACACACACACACAAAGGAGGTAGAGGCACGGGGATCTGAAGTTTAAGGCCATACATACATACATTCACAATATATGCATGCATATATACACATATATATACACATACATACATGTTATACACATGCTTATATACATAATACATAATACATACATACATACCCCACAGATGCTAAAATGCCAATAAACAAAACAAAACCCAATTAAATTAGGGATTTTTTTTCTTTCACCTGCCTTTCATGGGCAGACTCACAGACTGCAGTGGATGGGTGGAAATGTTTAGTGGTGATCCGTGACTCTTGTGCAGTTCTCAAACACAGAGATTGGATTAGTGGGGGAAAACTGATGGGGTGATTGATGGGGACCTTCTGAAAATGCAGATAGAGATGGTGGTAAAATGTCCTTTAATGATTCAATATGCAACTGATATCTGGCCAGGCATTGGCTAAGATATTTACATGTGTATCATCCCTATTTTTTAGATAACTTAGATTGTTTTCTAAGGTTGTTTTTTATTTTCTGGTTTTCAGTAATACACAGATGCATACCTTTTCATATAATTGTGTGATTTACAGCATCCTGTTTAGAGTTGATTCTTTCAAGCACAATTACTGGGCATGGAATTTAAAAAAATAACAAACTTGAATTGTATTGCAGGCCTGCTTCTCAGTGTGACATTATAGTCCCACTCGGAAGAGCACACCCGTGCCTACTTCCTCTCAAAGACTTAGAAAAACCAGCCCTTTGTTGATGTTGAACCATCAGCCAGCTGTATGACTCAATGCTTTAATAATTTAAGCCAAAAATCCAGCCGAGTTTATTCTAGAGTGGTGGTTCTCAGTCTTCCTAATGCTGCTACCCTTTAATCTAGTTGCTCATGTTGTGGTGACCCCTAAACCATAAACTTATTTTTGTGGCTACTTCATAACTGTAATTTTGCTACTGTTATGAATTACATTAATATTCATGTTTTCCAATGGTCTTAGGTAACCCCTGTGACAGAGTCAATCTACTACTCCAAAGGGGTTGCAACCTCAAGGCTGATGCTCTAGACACTTAGGAAAAGAGAGAGCTGCTCTTTGATTGGATTCTTTTCAGCTGCAAGTTCAAGGTCTTGCCTCTATGCTCTCCTCTGCTCTTCTCTCTGCTCCCTACTCTCGGAATGTTGCTCTTTAAGCTGCCTGTATCTGGAATATGGGTTCCTCTCTAAGGAGATGCCCGAGAATCTAGGTAATTCTCCGGGTTTGACAGTAGGATTTTCTAATCCTCCAATACCCTCCTCCCCAAAGTAAATGGCTGCTTCTGTGTTCTCAGGCCCCTTCCAAGTGCACTCCAGGCTTGGCTGTTGCCTTTGAAAGTTGGGAGGATGTGTATTCAGACCCAAAGCTGTGTATACAAACAAGTTTGGGTCCTGTTGGTCTTGGGTTTCCCCTGGAAGTGACTTTGACCTCAGAAAATTTAGTTTAAAAGCATGAAAGGGGCTCCATATATGCCGGTAAGCATGTATTAAGTGTCTCTGAGCCAGACACTGTACTCCAAAACAAACAGGCCATGTCTTCCCCACATGACACTCATCTTCTGGAAGGACGTAGAGGCACCCGCTAAAGAGAGAATTGTCTCCCTCTGCTAAAGCTGAGCTTGTGACCAAAAGCCGTGCACTTAAGGAAGGTTATGAGTAACAATGGGGTTGAGGTGATGGACAATGCTGGCAGATGGAAATGTGAAGGGAGCTGGGGAGTGAGATCATGAGTGTTTGGGAACAGCATGTTCCAGAGGGAAATAACAGTGAGCTCAAAGGCCATCAGGAATATAGTTGGATTTCTCATCCTAGCATGGAGGCTAGGAGAAGAAACAGGAGTAATGGCATGGGACTGTGGCTAGAAGCCCAAAAAGCCACTATGAAAACTTGAGATTCGACAGTACACTGACTCAGAAGGTTGATAGCAAGGATGTGATACCTGTTTGAAGAGGTTGGGTCTGGTTCTGACTTAATAGTTGGCAGAGATGTCATCAAGGGAACATTGATTCCTGATACCTTACGGATGAGTGACACAGTGGTAGCTGTGGAGTGTGCAAAGTAGCTGATTGAGGACATGCTGTTGGCCTCTCAGTATTTTGTAGGGGAGCTCTGGCTGGGAGTAGGCATGGCAGCCTTCTTTGGCATCCTTCCCTCTCCAGGGAGGAGTAATGGCTGGTGTAATGGTCTACTTTCTCCTTGGAATCATGACTCCAAGTTTCAATTACAGTTTTCAACAACCTCTGAACCCACTTTAACCATTCTGGGGAGATGCTCACTGGTTCAAATGAGCACATGTCTTTCTTACCAAGTTCTTTCTTCATGAGGAAATGCAGCGGATGGTCAACATGGTCACTGGGATTAGTCCTCCATGCCAAGCCTTCTACTGGACAGGAACTTAGAAAAGTCACAAAGCCCGGAACCACCTGCAGAGGTGCCCACACCAAGGAGCCCAACCAGAAACACAAAACCCTTTCTTTCATAAGTTACCTGGGCCATGGCAACAGAAAAGTTACTAGAACAGGGACGGCAGGAGCCGTTACTAAAGCCCTGCTCAGGACACTGCATTCCCATTGCTGTCCTGCTAGTTGGCCAGGTGTGTGGTTGGGAACATGGATCCCTTGGGGACTTTGTCTTACACTTGAATGTGAGTCCCAGCCAGCTAGATTTCTAAGCTGCTGCCAACATTAACACCTTACAATTCTAAGTTATGAGTATGAATAAGAAATAAGAGACAGAGGTGGCAGGTGAAATCAATAGACTTCCTTGGGGGATTCCTGATGGTGGTGGCCCAGGTCTGAATTCTGAGCAGCTCGGGGGTACCCTGTTATCCTCCACATTAATCCCATATATATATATATATATATATATATATATGCTGTACAACAATATAAATTGAGTACACTCTGTTGAAAAGATGAGCAAGCCCACAGCTGGGAAAAGGAAGGAAGCTTCCATGAAAAGAGACTCATTCCTGGTGGCCATGTGCTCTGCAAATGATCTTAGTCTTGCCAGTGTCTGAGTTGCTGTTTCACATCTGATTGATTAATGAAAATGGAACAATTAGCCCCACCCCCACCCCAACAGGTCTACACCCTCCAGCTCCAGCCTTTAAGATTGAAGCTTTAGTCCACTCCTCATCTTGTCTGTTGGTCTGCTTGTCCCCTGCAAGCACTTTGATGTATAAGGTTTAAGTGGGAAAATGGCTATCTTCCAAAATGACAAGCACAGTCCATTCTGGGGCTGAATCCAGAGAATCCAGATACCTTTCATCTTACCTAGAAGCTAACACCTTCCTCTCAGTCATGTCTCAAAGGAGGGGAGAGACCAGGGAATTCAGCGTCGGGTCTCTCTCTTCTCACTCTGCTTTGGTTTCTTACGACCAAATATTGCTGTGAAATCTCCCAAGTGTTAAAGGGACAATGTTTTTCTTACTGAAGTGTGTGTGTGTCCACATGTATGCTCTACACTGAGGCATGTTTTTCTCTTTAGGTTTAATCTCTTCCTAGCAGGCTCTGAATGCAGATGTCTATTATTGTCTGAATAATGGCGTGACAACTAACGTTGCTATTCATGCTGGGCTGAAAGGGCTGTTCCGGCAATTCTTTTCCTGCTGTAATTATGAGACGTGTCCCTGGCTTTGTTCTTGTTTGGAGCCTACCATTGTCCTAGGTCTTTGTGTGACAGGTGTGTGAAGGGGTGAGCGCCCCACCACCTTCAGTTCTGCTGTTAGTGTCACTATTGCAGTTGGTGAAGGATGCCAGTGTCTTGAGCTCAAGTCTCTGGGTTTTGTCCTCAGAGCCAAGTTCAATCAATTGAGCCATTGAGCAGCTGTCACATTCTTTTAAAAAAGTTTCCCTTGGCTCAGCCACTAGAAGTGGGTAACAGATCTCCAAGCATAGAATACCAGAGAACTTTTCATAACCATAGTCTCCTCACCCCTAACCCCACCCACCCCCCAATCTAGATTTTGAATTATTTACAGTCGTCTGCAGTTAAAAAATATTGCATGGAAAATTCCAGGAATAAACTATTTGTGTCTTAAATTGGATGCCATCCTGAGCAATGTGATGAAATCTCACACTGTATCACTCTGTACTTTCCTGGCAGTGACATTTCCTTCATCTCATCTATCCATCCCAAATGATACTTAATTTATGAATTAAGCTTTATAAGAAGAGCATGTGTGGGTTTAGTGCTATCATAGTCTCAGACATTCACTGGGAGTGTTGGGATGGCCCCCCTGCCTCAGATAAGGGGATCAGTAGATGGAAGGCAGGAGAGGCAGGATGGCAGAGAAAGGTCAAGTTTCTCATGGCGAGGCATGTTCTAAAGCTCGGTGTGTGCTCAGGTCATGAAAAGATGGAAGGGGGAAGGGCTGATGTGCAAAAATTTTATTTTTTGCTTTTCAAGACAGGGTTTCTCTCTGTAGCCCTGGCTATACTGGAACTCCCTCTGTAGACTATGTTGGCCTGGAACCCAGAGATCTGCCTACCTTTGCTTCCCCAGTGCTGGGAATAAAGGGATGTGCGTGCGTGCGTGCGTGTGTGCGTGCGTGCGTGCGTGCGTGCGTGCGTGCGTGTGTGTGTGTGTGTGTGTGTGTGTGTGTGTGTGTACACACCTGTGCTAGTCTCCAGAAATACTTTAATGCCACTTAGCCAGGCTGGGAAATGGACTGGACTGCTCTGAAGTGCCCAGCCTTGTAGTGGTAGATAAAAGCCTGTCTGGAGAGTGTCTGGTATGAGCAAGCTCTTATCTCTTTTATCAAATGAGGTTGCTTCGGCAACTGTACAGCAGAAGGAAAATATCAACCCGCTTTCTATGTGACCTGCAGGGGCCTGACATCATGTGCAGTTTATATTGCTCTCTTTCTATCAAGTATCTTTGTGCTCTATAATATCTGAGGGCACGTTGCTCCTATTCTTCTATGCAAAGAGCAGAACTAGATGGAGTGCCAAGGATGAACCTGGCTTGCTTGTCCCCCTTCGTGGTGTGTGTGTCACATTGACCAGGTTGTTCCTTTGGCTTTACTGTGTTGCTTTGTACACAGGCTTGTCTGACATTGCAGCCCAGGCTGTCTGATGGCCTGGGAGTTAATAGCAGAAACAGTCTTGGAGGGAAGAGTCAGTGCATGCTTCCATGGTAGTCTCTTTCTATTTTAGTAAGGAATATTCTCCCTTGTCTGCCTGCATCACCCTTGACCTATCTTACTGGAGAAAAGTCAAGGACAGAGCCGCACCCAGTGGGGGAGCCCTTTTTTGTCCTGCTGGATCCAGATAGCCCCATGGGTGCTATCCCTTAGCAAAGACTTTCATTGGCTTTTTAAAGATTAGTTCTTGTCTTCTGATTACCCTTGATGGGGAAACATGCTTTTTGCTTGTCATTATAGGTCCCAACTATGGCTATGTGCAAGTGCTGTGTGGCAGGAGACAGAACTACAGGCCAGAGACAGGCAGCTGGTACCCAGTCTATGGTGTCTGTCCCTTAGCAGATGCTTAAGACAAACAGGTCCTCTCTATGCTTTTTCTTGTTCCCCAAGAAATCATGAAGGTTTGGAACACTGTGGATAGATGCTCCACCAAATTGTGGCTAGTAATTTACAAAATGAAGGAGACTATAGGGCTTGAGAGGCATATGAATCTTGGATGCAGACATTTGAAGGGATATGTTGGTCAAGTTCTGTATAGTGTCAGCCTGGATTTATGTGATGGTCTGGGTGAACTGCTTTCCCAGGCTGGGCGCCTTTGGACTTCTTGTGAATATAGTGAGTGTCACAAAGACCATGTAAGCCTGAGCAGTGCTGAGCAAACATGGCCATGATTATCATCACTGTAACCCTGTCTGTCATAGTCCTTAAAAGCACATAATATCTGAAGTAGACAGGACTCTCAATGGTCTCCCAGATCAAGGTCTTATGGATAGCATTGTTCAAAGAAGCCAGACACACTATACAGCTTATGTCCTGGGATTGTCATGTGGCCTCTGAAGCTGGGGCTTCACCTAGGTCTTTCATAGGTAAAATGTTGGTGGCTAGACATAAAAAGTCTTGGCCCCAAAACCCTTGGTGAGCTGCCCTTTCACGCTAGTACCTGGTCCCTGCTGTAGACTCAGATAACACTTCTGTGAACCCAGGAGAAGTCTTCCTGAGGATGACTACAGCTGGCTGAGAATGACACATGTGTCCATTAATCATCACACAAAGCAGTCAGGCCCAGCAGCCACGGGTGGACCCCATCAGGACTAGAATTGGCTCCTTTGCCTGGGACTTGCTCCTCTTTTGCCATGCTTCTGACATGTAAGCTGTTTGAGGAAGTAATGACAATGAACACATGGGCTACATATAAGCCAGGCTGTTGATAGCATCATGGAATCTTCTAGAAAAAAAACTTAAGGCTTCACCATGAAACTGTGTCAGGCCTGGTTCCTTGTGATGCTGAAAGACTTCCCACCATGTCCTTGAGTGCTCCTTTGCTGTCACAGCCTATAGGAAAGTTGAGGGGAGTGGGCTTCTGCCGTACCTTCACCACCTCCCTCTTCTCTCACCCAAACTGACCAGGCCTACCCTAGTCTAGCCCAGGAGTCTGGCAAAGCTGACCCAAGCTTGTAAATCATTGTCCACTTCTTTCCCACCAGCCTATGGGGTGATTTATGCCTTTTCTTTCTAACTGTTGTTGTTGTTGTAAGGATTTCCTAAGGATTAGAGATACACACTTTCCTGAAAAAAGTCAGATAACCCAGTCAAACACAGAGTGTGAGCCTGTTGCATTGTTAGAGCAGAGCGCTGCATTCTTGGGAATGCAGATTCCAACAGAGCTTGTGACGTTTATCTGAAGTTCAGGCATCTTGCTAGAATGCCAAGGAAAATATTTTCAAACCACTGGGGCTTACGGGCTTCATTTCTCCAATTATTGGCCTTTTTGATGACCTCAGTGTGACCTTTACCCTGCTGCCTTCCGAAGCCTGTCAGTTCAGAAAAAGCTAGAAGTCTCAGGGTGGGGTTGGGGGTGTTTGTTCAACCTTTTGACATCGTGGTAGGGTGTCATCACCCACAGTGTGTTGGGCCACATTCCCAGCTATCCTGGTATCTGCTGGTTGGACATGTCAATCTCCACATGGTTACAGAAATCCTGTACCTTCCTACCTAAGTTTCAACAGCAGACTCCTCTTTATCAGAGGAAAAGAATGTATACTCCCTTAAAATTGTTTCTGCCTATAAAACTCTTCATTTTTCTAGGTGTCTATGGAAGAAGTAACTGAAATTCTAGTATAAGAAAACTAATGCAAGGCTGGAGAGATGACTCAGTGGTTAAAAAATCAAATGGTAGGTCCTTAATTAGGTGCTGGGATCTGGGGAATATTTTAATTTTCTTCTTCAAAATTGCTTGCATTGTTTAATGAAGAAGAAGAAGGAAAAAAAAAAGAATGTGTCATTTCTCTAAAAAAAAAAAAAAAATCAAGCTATTCCAAGATAAATAAATTTAGAAGCAAACAACTAGAATGGCTGAAGCAAGTCAGCCATAGGTCACTAAGGCTAGAGGCCTGAGGGCCATGCCGGGCATCAAGTTAGCGCCTGTGTGTATGAGATCTTTTGTTTGCTTCTGGATGGATTTTATTTCAACCCACTGGCCTGCTTTCCTTTGGGGCCTGAGTGGTTCATTTCAGCTCCTTTACAGGGCTATTATTCTGTCTGTCAGGACACCTGAGAGGTCCTTACGGGCCAACACAAATGTTCAGAGGCTAGCAGCACCAATAGAAAAAAAAAAAAAAGCAAAACTTTCTGCATGAATTTAACATTGGTTTTGAGGCCAAATGTGCCTGTCAACTCATTTTCACTTGACATCACAGGAAAGAACAAGGTGAGGGTGGGGGTGCGAGCCTTTGTCCTCTCTACCTAAGCTCAAGCACTTGCCATGTTGTGCAGCAAATTTAATTAGTCAAAACAATTGGAACAGGGTCCTGCCCTCAGATAGAAGAGACATTAACCTCTGCCCACCATAGCCTGGCCCAGAGTTGCACTCAATTGTGTCCTGATCAGGCAGCTATTTCCGGAGCTGGGAGAGAGAGAGTGTCATTTCACGCAGCATGTCCACGTGGAGGACAAATGCCACTTGACAGGACTGCGGGCCACTCACTCTCTTCTGCCGTGTTCAGTGGGGAAGGGACCACTTCTCACACACCTTTGACAGCCTCAGCGTCTTTTTCTTTTCTGGGAGCTGAGCCAAGCATTGCTATCCTTTGGGAGCTGGCCCAAGATGAGAGATACTATGAACTTCTGCTCATTGGTTGAGCAATCTCCAAAAGTCAATTGGGTGAAGCTTAGCAAGGGGAGTGGTAGGGCTGGTGTCGCCCTGCTTACGTCATCACCAGCTACATTAAACAAAGGGTTTGTGTTTGCAATTCTCTGCTGATGAAGTGCAGTAACTCGGATAAAGGCATCCAATGAGTCCTGTTGTAATAGCTGATCCTCTGCGCCCATTTGACCCCAATTTCCTTCCATACTTGCTCTGGCTTCGGAGATGTGCAGAGAGTGGTGTTTATACAAAAACCCAGTCTTGGCTCTGAAGGTTTGGATTCCAAGATAAACTCTTGTTGGCTGGGTCATTTTAACTGAGTGTCTCAAAGGCAGGCTAATGAGACATTGAGAGAAGGCTTTGATTTTAACATGAACTTTTATTCTAACTGCCGTAGCTGGTCTGGTCCAAGAGTGATGTTCTCATGCCTTGGAATAACAGTGAGTGGAGGAGGTGGGGAATAAAGAAGGCCATGAGGACAATAAGGGTCTCTGCAGCCCAGGAGTTAGGACAGGTAAGACTCTCCATTAGGGATGGAAGGCAACAGGAACCGGAGGCTGGCTGTAGGGGAGATCATCTATTTCAAGAGTGCCCTCTTTTTCACTTCAGCAGACAAAATCAGGGTTACAATTCCAGCTCCCATAGTCTAGACCCAAACCCACTTCTTCTTGTACATCGCTGTCCCTCTCTAGATAGTGCAGTATGGCAAGCATCTCCATCGAACAGATGGTCAACATTCAGTTTTGTTGCCTCAGCACCTTGCTGTGTTGGCCTGCTTTCTGGGGTGCAATACGGCCTTAGTCCTGGTGGAAGTCATAACAGGAAAAGGGGAGATGAAGAGTTGCTCCGTGGGACAGTTACATGCACCCTTGCTATTATGTCCTGTTGCCAGAATTGAGTCACATGGTCATCTCCATTGCAAGGGAAACTGGGAAATGTATCACATTTTGGGCAGCTAATAAATGGGCAGGTGTGTTACTGGACAAGAACGTGGTTTATTGGGGGGGTAGCTAGGGGTGGGGAGTGTGGGGGTGTCTCTTCACTGGCTGCTATTTGTGGTGAGACCTAAAACAGCAATCTACTGGAACAGAGCTGTTAAGGAAGCCTTTCCTGCGACCATATTTTTTGTTTGTTTTGTTTCTCCAAGATAAGGTTTCTCTGAGTAACAGTCCTGGAACTCACTTTTGCAGACCAGGCTGGCCTTGAAACTCATAGAGATCTGCCTGCCTCTGTCTTTCTCATGCTGGGATTAAAGGTGTGGGCCATCGCCACTGTCTGGCGCTGTGACCATTAAGCCCAGCATCAACACATATTCTTGAACTGTCATTTACGCTTTTTCAGGGCAGCCGAACGTGGAGAAAGACAGAGAGTAAACTTCTCTATGTCTTAGTATTCAGCATCAAATAAGAATAAATAAAATAGTCCTGGAAGCATAAATTTAAAACAAAGAGGGGTCTTTGCTACCTCCTTCTCCATTTGCCCTCTCCTTCCCTTGCCATCCACATACTTAGGTTAGGATGGTGTTCTACAGTCCTTGGAGGCTCAAGGAAGCTCTTCTAGAGCCCTGTTCTCCTGTGCATGAAGAGGCCTTAAGGGCTTTGAATACGACAGGGGCGAGTGGGGGAGAACAGATGCCCAGAGCCCTTATGTAAGAAGGTAAATCAGCGCATGGGCGTTTCATTTTCCATTAGCTAGAGAGGCATTTTATTTCCACTAGAAATGGAAGCAGACAGGAAAGCAATTAGTGTTAGTGGGTTTATAGTGCTGTCCCTGGAGCCAGCAAAATCCAAGCACCAGATGTCTGTGCGAGAACATTCGGGGGTTCTTTCCACCCCTGCCCATCCCCACCTCCTGCCAAAAGGATCCAAAATATCACAGTTGGGAGAACAGAGTATGCTGTTAATAGCAGAACAGGAGGCCTGTTCTTTGGAGATAGAGGACGCTGCCTCAGAAGTTGGGGGAGAGGAGGAAGACAAGAGTGACAGGAAGCAGCCTTCTCAGGCTTCCCAGACCCCTTCTGGCCTCAGGATCCTTCAGGCCTCTGACGTTGGAGCTTGAAGTGAAGATAGACTGGGAACAGTGGGCCCCAGTCCTACCATCTACTTTCCTTTGTCCTTGTCCCTGCCCTCCACACCCTGGTTACTCGGAGGAAAGGAATGACAGGAGAGGAAATTACAGGGGAAAAAAAGCCTGGACACAACTCCCCCTCCCTCTAGAATTACTGAGATTCGATTCTCTTGGTTGCCACAGAGATGACATGTGAACAACTTCTGGTGTGCTATTCTTTCTCCTGAATCACTCTATCTCCTCCTTCAAGGACATGAAGCGTATGTCCATGTGCTCATCTGTGCTATGCTGTGTGGGAGCCACTAGCCACATGTAGCTACTGAGCACCTACGTGGTCTACTTGCACATGCACAGTAAGTGTAAAATAGGCACCAGATTTCCAAGGGACAAGTTGAATGATACACATATATCTCAAATGTTTATATGATTACATGCTCATAAAAATTGGGAATGTACTGGCTTAAAGACAGTGTATTACCAAAAGAAATCCAATTGGCTACCCGTTAGGGCTCAGGAAATTAAATCTCTTATTTGTCCATTGCAAGAAAGTAGACCCAGGATTGAGGACTACATATTTTAGATGCCACCACCCTGATCACAAGGATTTAAAAAGCTTTATCTTTTATCACATAGTGTCTCACTGGATCCTTACATATAATCTTTTGAAAGGCAGGAGGCTCAGGCAAGTTTCTCTGTCTCGCTGTTTGTCTGTCTGTGATTTTCCTCCATTCCAAGGAGGGGGACGGACTTACATGTCTGCTAAACTGATGACTCTGTGACTTCCTAGGTAGAAGAGAGAGTTAGCCTGGGGTGGTGGTCACACCTGTCACCCCAGCAATTGGGAGGCTTGGCTGGGAGGATGGCGAGTTTGAAGTCAGCCTGGGCTTCATTGCCCTGTGTCCACATCCTCCACTTCTAAAAAGAAAGTGTCGCACCTGGAAGAGATTCTTCCCCTGGGAACCCCCAAATTACATACAGTACCTCACTATAGAGGAAAGCCCACTATAGTGCATTAAGTGATAGTCAGCATTTCTGACTCTGAAGGAATTTATTTCAACTTACTTAGAATTAGATTTTGGTTTTTTAACTATTTTGTTTATCATTCTGCAACTTAAAAATTGTAAAAACACAAGGACTGGAGAGATGATTCAGCAGTTAAGAGAACTGACTGTTCTTCCAGAGGACCAAGGTTCAGTTCCCACCACCCACATGGCCATTCATAAATATTTATAACTCCAGTTCCACAGTATCTAGTGCCCTCTTCTGGCCTCTGTGGGCACTGCACACACATGGTGCCTAGACATACACAGACGCTCACAAAATAAAAATAGATCTTAAAAAATATGAAAATTTCAAACATTTTGCTATCTTATTTTTATCTTTTTCCTTTCCACTTGCCTGCACCCCAATCAGCTTTCAGTTTACAACTATCATTATAATTAATTTATATATTTTTATAACTAATATAAATACTAGAATATTTTATTGTCCCCAAATAAAGCCTATGTCCATTATCAATTACTTTCTCAGCTTTACTCTGCTGAAATCCTAGGAAAACCCTAGTTTTTTTCTGTTTCTACAGGTTTGTTGACTCTGGAAAATTCACGTAAATGAAATCACACCACATTTGGGTCTTTGAGCTTTGAACATGTCACAACATTTCCAAAATTTATCTATGGTGTAGTATGCATCAGAATCTTGTTCTTTTCTATGGCTCACTGAATCCCACAAAACTCTGCTTTGTTTATATGTTCCTTGGATGACAGACACTGGGGTTGTTTCAAAAGCTGGTTCTGATAAATAGTGTGGCTGTGAACACTTACATGCAAGTATGTGTTACAGTGAGCCTTCAGTTCTTTTTGATGTATACCCAGGAATGCAACTCATGGGTCACAGAGTCATAGTGGGACTAAACTTTGGAGAGACTGATAGAATGCTTTCCAGAGTTGGTACATCATCACCTCTGCCTGCCAGCAGTGTTTGGGTATTCTAGTTAGAGCCGTGCTAATACCTGTTATTTTGGTTGTTGTTGTTGTTGTTGTTGTTGTTTTGGTCATTTTAGCCAATGAGGTGCTATCTCATTGTGTTTTGATTTGCCTTTTCTAAATGACTAGTAGGGTTATTGTAGTGGTTATGTTTAGGTGTTTCTTAGAGATGTCTACTTGAGGCCTTTGTTTATTTGGTTTATCTTCTTTCTACTGTTAAATTATAAAAGAATTTATATAATATGGGCACTATTTCCTTTTCAGATATATGATTTGTGAATATTTTCTTCCATCACTTTTTTTTCTTGATTATGTCCTTCAAAGTACAAACTTTTTATAATGAAAAAGTCCAGTTCTCCTCTTCTCCCTTTCCCTTGCCCTTCTTTCTATTTTTGATTCTTTGTATTTGGTGTCATGTCTAAAAAGGGTTTTTCTTACCCATGGCTTCGAATTTTACTACTTGGTTTTTCTCCAACAGTCTGAAGTATCAACTCTTACATTGAGGCTATTGAATGCTCTTCTGCATATGGCATGAGGAAAGAGCCAGGGCCATTCCTCTGAATGTGAATATCCAGTTTTACTGGCACCACAGAAAAGAGTATTTTCCACGGAGTTTTCTTGGTATCTTCATTAAAAATCAGTTGCTGGGTGCTGGAGACAGCTCATTTGGTAAAGACTCCTGCCACCTCGGTTAATCACCTGAGTTCTATCCCCAGGCCCCACCCACATGGTGGAAAGAGAGAATCGATTCCCACTTGTCACCCTCTGGCCTAAAGTAAATACACTTACATGCAAACACTTACACACACACACACACACACACACACACACACACACACACACACACACACTTGTGCATACCCGGGTTAAAATGTTTTTAAAAGGGGAGAGAGGGCATAAAAGCTAGGATTCATTTATTCACTTAATTCTCTTTCATGAATCTATTAGTCATCTTTGCAGCTACAGCTCTGTAGTAAGTTATAAAATCATAACACATGCCTTCTTAATTTATTCTCTGTCAAGATTATTTTTGCTATTCTGTATTTTCATATGAATTTTAGAACCATTCTAATCAATTTCTGCATAAAGGAAGTTGGTGAGTGAGACCTGCAGCGAATGTGTAGATCAGCTCGGGAATGCCATCACCTCACCTTTGCCTACTGATTCTTCATCGCAGGATGTCATTAGAGTTATTTATCACGCATCCCAATGATCACTATTAATTTCTCTCAACAATGATTTAGTTTTCGGAGCACACAGTTTTTTCCCTTTCTTTGTCTTTCTTCACCTACTACACAATTCAGTTCTTATTTCTCTAATATGTAGTGCTGTATGGCTGGTTTTCCCCAGTCAGGATCTAACCTTGCCTACGTCTTATACTCCAAAACAACACCATCCAACTCACCTCCATTTTCTGGTAGTCTTCTTTTTTTTTTTCTTTGTTGTACTTTGAGTATTTAAATTCCTATTATTTGTGCATAGTGGGCCCAGATGTTCACAAAGCCTAACCATTATAGTCTGGTGATCTCCCTTTCATCTCACAGGAAGAAACTCAACACATGGAATTATTTTCTCTCCTAATGCTTGGTTACTTGAGTGGATGGTGTTGTGATTGACACCCCCAGCACCTCAACACCTGCTGGGGAAACATAATCCTTACCGAAGGCATTGGATAGAATTCTGTTGTCTCTCCTTCCTCACCCCCAGTACTGGAGGTCAATGAGGAACAGTTACCTCAGTCATCACACGTTCTTTAATTGGGTGCTATAGGGTGTATTTAGAACCATACTCCCCCACCCTCCCTATGGAAAGAGTTGGTCATTCATAGCTTTTGTGTTCTCTGCTTTCTCTCACTCCAGATATTTCGCTTCCCTGCTCCTCCAAGACTTTTTTCTTCATTGAGAGCTTTAATCTGAGAGAGAGAGAGAGAGAGAGAGAGAGAGAGAGAGAGAGAGAGAGAGAGACCCTAGTCTGTAGTTAAGACCAAAGCAGGGTTCTGAAACAGAGAAACCAGAGTTTGCTTCTTATTTTTCTTGTTACCTTTCCTAGTTGACGGCATGTCATTTTGAAAAGAATGTCTACTCTCGATCACTGTCTGCTTGCCAGTTAATTCTAAACTATGTTGTTCTGGAGCGAAGGGGAGAATCCAATGTTTCCTCCAAGCCCTAGCCCCTCAGAGCTGCCAAAGGGCTTGGAGTCAGCTTTGCAAGGGACGAACGTGGGAGTGGAAGGCTTCCTGGATGTGGGGAATATTGAACTGTTTCAGGGCAGTGGCAGCTTACCAACTGGTAAGCACAGATTTTGTTTTCCTATCTCAGGTGACTACCACTATGTGGCTGAGCATGCTCGGTGTGCGTGTCCTAATGTCTCTGTTCCCTAAACTCTCCATTCTCCTTCCAGTGGGTCAAGCGGCCATGGGGCTCATTTTTTTTTCTTCTGTTCTTAAAAACAATTGTGGATGTGGGTGTTGTGTGAGGTTATAGACATATGAATATAGCACCTGCGAAGGCCAGAAAAGGACATTGGATGCCTCAGAACTGGAGTTAAGTCAGTCAGGAGCTGACGTGGGTGCTAGGAACTGAACTTAGGTCCTCTGTAATAGCAGCATGCACTCTTAACCACTGAGCCATCCCTCCAGCCCCAGGGGCTGCTCCTTTAAAAACAATCAGTATTTCTGTGATTTCATAGATGGAAACCCAGCTCTTCAGTGAACAAGGAGCCATTTGGAGGACAGAAGAAAGAGAAGATCTTATACTGGCTTCTCCAAAAGAGCGGTTGTCAAAGATATCAACCATCCTCTCATGCTTTGTTATTATTATACAAATTTATGTCTTTGGCCTCTCTTGAATACATTTGTACATGTGATGTGAGGGACCCAGCTTCATTTTTTGCACATATGGGTTGTTGTATGTGTTCATTTTCACCAGTGAATTTCTGTGAGAGAAAATGTTGGGTAGATACTTGGTATTCCTGGCAGAAACTCTATTTAGTTGCCAAAGTCTGTCTCTTTATTTTATCTTCTCTTTTTATTATTTGTATGTGTATGTTCACATGTGTGTGCTGTTCACGTATGTGGAGACCTGAAGTTGATGTCAGGCATTTCCTTCCATAGCCCTTCACTTTATTCTGTCAGGGTCTCCCACTGAATCTGGAGTTCACCAATTCTGGTGCTCTATCTAGCCTGCTTGGCCCAGGACCTCCTGTCTCGATCCCCAGTGCTGAGATAACAGGTGGCCATGATGCCTATCCAGTTTTTATGTGAATTCTGGGTACCGAAACTCTACTCCTTAGGCTTGTGTGGTGAGTGCCTTAGCCACTGAGCCATTTGCCCAGCCCCTACTTTATTTTTTAATTTTTTTATTAAGACAGGTTGTCATCCTATATCCTGCCTGATATGGTACTCACTAAGTAGCCCAGGCTGGCCTTCAGTCCTCATGGTAATTCTCTTACCTCAGGTTCTTAAATGCTGAGATTAAAGGGGTGTAACTACCATATCTGGTTAGCACATCTCTTCCAAATGTACAAGGCCTCCTGTCTTATGCTAGGACTAAAGAGAAGTGGATCCAGTTACATTTATAGTGGTTGAAGCAGAGGAACAGCCCTGGGTCTCTAGATGTTGCTCCTGGGTCCTCTCTAGGTGTTACAATTGGTGACGGCCAATGGAGAGTTGGGAGTGAATCTGTTGCCTGTGCTTACATGCATGTATATGTGCATGTGTACATGCGTGTGCACCTCTGTGTGTGTGTGTGTGTGTGTGTGTGTGTGCAAGTGTGTGTCACCATGTCTGGGCTGATTGCTCTTATAGAGCCTTGTTCTGCCTGCCTCTAGGCACTGAGATTCTAAATGACTTCCTTTATGAGTTCAGGGAAGCCCATTAATCGAAACTTGACAGCTGATGTGAACTCCTTGGATGCTGAATTTGTGCAGTGACAGGGAATATTTGGTGCTAAACATACAAAGTGCATGTTTGGGGACAGAGGAACATTAAAATAATTTTATTGAGGCAAATTTACATGCAGGGAAATATAAGGTAGCAAGTGTACAGTTAAGGATTTTTATAAATGTACATTCAAATAACTCCAGTCAAGATTTGAATAAATCGGGGCTGGAGAGATGGCTCAGTGGTTAAGAGCACCGTCTGCTCTTCCAGAGGACCCGGGTTCGATTCCCAGCACCCACATGGCAGCTAACAACTGTCTGTAGTTCCAGTTCCAGGCAAACACCAAGGCAAATAAATAAATAATAAATAAATAAAGTTTTAAAAAAAAAAAAAAAAAAAAAAAAAAAAAAAAAAA
>PVIH01001555.1:0-229449 GCA_004025045.1 Sigmodon hispidus | reverse complement strand
ACTATTTTCTTTGACTGATATATCTATTTGAGCTACTGAGTCTTCCACTTCAGAGATTCTATCTTCCATCTCTTGAACTCTGTTTGTTATGCTTGTATCTGTGGTTCCAGCTTTTTTCTTCAGGTTTTCTATTTCCATCTTTGCCTCATTTTGTGCCTTTTTTATTGCTTCCATTTCAGCTTTTAGTTCCTGGCATGTTCCTTTCACAGATTTGTTCATCTCTTCCAATTTTTTGTTTGTATTTTCTTCTATTTCTTTAAGGCTTTTTTTCGTATCTTCTTTGAGAGCTTCGAGGCTTTTTTTCATATCTTCTTTGATAGCTTCGATGATCATCAAAAACGAATTTTTGGTGTTGCTTCCTTCTGTTTCCTCTTCATTGCTCAGTTAAGGTCTTGTATTTGTAAGATCGCCACTCTCTTCTGGAGTTACCATATTGCCCTTTGTATTATTATGTAATTTCTTGCACTGACCATTGCCCATGGCTTCAGTGGTTCACAATTAGATGGGTCCTGGTCAGTTGTGGCACTTTGGTTTGTGTGTCTCCTGTCACCTCTCTGGTCAGGGTTCGAATCCGCCCCTCAGAGACCCCTGCAATTGGTTTGCTCAGTTCACTCAGTTCGGGGTCGCAGTAGGGATCCTTGCAGATACCCTCAGCAGCAGCAGGAGCTGTGGGTGTGGCCAGGTGCAGAGTTCAGCTGCCCCCTGCTCCAGAGTGTCAGAATTTTCTATGAAGCAGGAATTTTGAAGGACTGTTCTGCCTTGTCTTTGCAAGCTTCAGGTCTCTTCCCTTTGTGTCCTATCTGTGTTGTTTGTACAGCATACTGTTAGCAGTCAAAGTTAGAGCAGTTGCTTGCCCTAATGGCTAGCTTAGCCACATTGCAAGCAAACTGTATGTGGATGTTCTTTGATGCCCACCATGTTTTCTAAATCATATTGATGTTATCAGAAGTAGATGTGTCTCAACATCAATGAAGAGCCTTATGTTAACAAAACATTTTAAAGTTAAGATATTTAAGTTAAGTATTTAGGCTGGTCTAATTCAGTAGTTCCTTTAAAAATCCAATGTCTCTCAGCAGATGTTGTTCATTCATCAGCATTTAGAAAATTCAAAGTCAACATAACACCATACAGCATCCAAACTCTCCTTGTATATTTTAAAATACATCTCTGTATGATCTCGAAAACATACCTACCTGACTACAGGTCTGACTGTTATAGATGAGTAACTAATAACCTATATTTTTTAATTATTCTAAGTGGTTTATATTAATAGTTTTCAAGGATTAGAAATTTACACTTTTTCTAAAAAATTTTTTACTTTTTAATTTTTTTCTTTACACTTTTAAATGAACTTTATATGTAAAATATGCTAAACAAATGCACAATATGTTGTAACAAAAATAATCTTAAATTTACATTAATGTACAAAAACTCCTTAAACAAGAGCAGGGACATATATACAATATGTTATAACAAAAACCTTGCATTTACATCAATATACAAAAATTTATAACTAACTAGAATATTTTTAGATTAATAGTTGCCTTTTAGTTTAAAGCAGATTCAATAATTTACCCCTTTATCCTATCATTTCTATCTTCCCTATTTCTTTTTAGAAAAAGATCTTTGAGTCTAACCCTCCTTGCTTAGACTCTTTTCTTATTTATCATGATCAATAACAATTTGCAACCAACCCCCTTAAATAATGGCAAACATCCATAACTCAATGAATAAACAAAAACTACCCACCCCACCTCTTGGGAATGTTGATATTGTGTTCACTAGAGTACTTCCTGGTGTCTGACAACTTCCCCAGGCAATCCTGAGAAAATTGAGATAAGTTCTGGGAAAATTAGTTATAACATTTGTTGTCTGGTCTCAGAACTGTTCTCATGCAAAGGGATCAGTGTATCTGTCAGCTGGCTTGTAGTTTTTCTTGGCTTATTTCTTTATGTCTGTAGCCAAGATTTTCAGGAGATCTTGTTCTCCTGAACAAGTTCTCTAATCAAACTTGTTCTCTATCAATCTTGAAGAAATCCAAAGCCTTTTGTTTTCTATGGAAACAAAAGCATAATCTTTTCTCCAATGCAATATCTTTTCTGTCTTTCATTTTAAAGCTAATACATTTCTTGTGTATATAGGCTGGTTTAATTCAGCAGTTCCTTTTACAATTCAGTGTCTATCAGCAGCTATTGTTCATTCATCAACATTCAAAAATTCAAGTCAACACAACACCATACAGGATCCAGACTCCTTTTGTATTTCCCATCTTTATGTGGCTTTCCCACTTTTATATTACTTTATTCTTCCTTTAAAGACTGTTATTTTTAAACTATTTATTTTTTTCTATAACTATCTAGACCCACTTTCTGTTCTTTCTTAAGCCTACAAACATTTTTTAATATACTATAACTTGTTCAGAGGTTGGTTTTTGTGTTTGTTTGTTTTCTTCCGATATGGACTTGTCTTTACTGCAGGTTTCTACTTTTTTTCTGACCGCATGAGCCAAACCTTAAATTGCTAAGCAGTTTTGCACTGGCAGCTGGCTTCACCCTGCTCAGGTCAGTGAAAGCCTAGCTTTATGCCTCAGAACCCTGGCTAAAGCTGCATTTAACTGGAAGCCTTTGTCAGTTTCTCTATAATCTCATAAGACAATGTTAAGATTGGTTCTCCTTTATCTTGGCATTCATATTAACCAACATTTTTAATGAGAAAAAGTTGTACTACATTTAACAACAGTACTTCGTAAAAGATAATACCTCCAAAGACCAGATAACTTCCTGGAATTCTAGGAATTGCAGATCTTGGAAAATAACAGTAAAACCTTATAGCAAAGTACTATGGCCTGTGGTTTTTTTTTTTTTTTTTTGCCCATGTAAGCTCTGCCAGCATGTGTTGTGAGGCTACTTACCTGATCAGATATGGTCCTGATCAAATTCTATCTCAGTCAACATTTAAAATTTTAATAAAAACTTGCTTAAATTTGGCCAAAATTATGGAACTGACTTCTCTGGAGAATTTCAGGATCAACAAAGCAAGACATAATCCCTATTTATTCATTTCAATTGTGATAAAAATTTGATACTGAGAACTTTGCTTGAATTCTATTCAGTCAATTTTTATCAAAAAGAAAAAAATGGAAACTTTTATTGTACAGTGTATACACTGTATGACTAACTATATTTCTGACAAAAAAAAAAACAACCCAACTTCTAATTTGTATCACTCACTATTAAAATTTTTGTTTGTGGCTTTATTTTTTTTTTCTGTCAGTAAAAATTTGCTGTAGTCTAGTTCTGTTTCTATGCAATTCACAGCTAGTTTCACCTCCATTGTATGTATATTTTCAGTTGTTTCCAGGGAGGCACAACTTGATATAGTATAAGCTTCAGCATGCATATCTGTGTATCATGATATCACATGTCATAGAAAAATGGTCAGTGAAATTTTACTTGAAAGCTAATCCTATTGTGAAATATCTACAGACATTACTATACATGGTAGTAGTTTAAAACCACCTACAAAATATTCCATTAAATCTATGATAGAAATGAGTAATAGGAGGTTTCTGGCCTGTCTGGCCTGTGGATCAGACCTGCTGACCCACAGCCTAACAGTAACAGAGACTTATATTAATTACATTCTGCTTGGCCTATGACTCAGGCATATTGCTAGCTAGCTCCTGTATCTTAATTCAACCTATTCCCATTAATCTGTCTTGCCATGTAGCCTGTGACTTACCTGTGTTACTTTTACATGTTGATTCTTGGGCAGTTGGATGGTATCTCCTGTGACTCTACCCTTCTTACCTGAACTATGCTCCAATTTCCCACCTACTCCTAAGATGCTCACCATAGGTCAAGATAGTTCCTTTATATTCCAATGACATTCACAGCATACAGAAAGATATCCAACATCACTTCCTCTTTTCTGTCTCATCAAAAAGAAAGTTCTCAATTTTAACATAGCAAAATTACATATAACAAAACAGCTACTGAGCAAGAATTATAGTCACAGCAACTAGTCTATTTGTATTTAACAAAATTAAAGAGACTATTCTATCATCTACCTTATCCTTGTGAGTCTAAAGTTTCATATCTAATATATCTTTTATGATAACTAAGGAAAATATAATTATAACTATCTGATCTTCAACTACATCAAAGACTACAGAAGGATATAATATTACCTGAATAAACAGGAAATGCAAGCAACTTCAAAAATCTAGAAATGACAGAGATGACATCTATTTGCCTGGACAATAACCCAAAGTTACTTTGTAATGCTGGGGCATCCATCCTCAGCCTACAGACTTAGAATTTCTTGTATACCTTTCAATGAAGCAGGAAATCTGGCATAGTTCATCAGTCTCTTCTCCTTGTGTCCTAAAGCATGTCTAGCAGTTTTCTCTGCAAAGCAAGAACCTGAAGGACCATCTCAGCTTGTTCTACCAAAGTTCAGAGGTCACTTTCATATGGGTCCTGCACATCCAGTTTATACAGCATTCTGTCAGACAATTGAGGCAAGAACAGTATCTTGTTCAGTGGCTAACTTTTGCCACAAAGAAGGTAAATTCCATATGGAGTTTCTTTGATGCCCATAAAATCGATTCATACTGCCAGGAGCAGACCTATCTCACTTTTCAGAAAAGTCTAATTTCTTAAAATACTTTAAATGCCATATTCTGTAGGTCTTTGAAGTGTTTGAAGATTACCAATCTAATTGAAATAAATCTTTATATATAGCTAAAAAGTACCCACCCAAATAACATGACTGTAATTTGGTTATCATAGATGACTATTAATCTGCATTTATTAATTACACACTACAATTTTAAAGGAATTGCATATATCTTAAACAAGAGTAGAAATATACATAGAATATAACAAAATTGACCTTAGATTTGTATCAATAAACCAAAATTCATACCAATGTAAAATATTTTGAGATTAACTGCCAACTTTTGGATTAAAGTAGATTTGATTATCTTATTATCATTCCTGTATCATATCCCTCTTTTTTCCTTAGAAAGAGATTGACTATGACCATTAACCATTTATAATAAAAATGAACATTTATAAACGATATTTTGAGAATTTGGGCATAGCTTTCCATTACAACTTCCTGCTGATTGAGGGGCACTGGCAGTCTTATGGGTTCCTGAGACTGGATCATCTTAGTTGGCAGCCTTGAAGCTGATGTGGCCATTTCTTCCCACCAGAGATGTTTTTCAGGGGGTCTTCCTTGATCACATCATATTAGTTTGGAAGTAATTCACAGTTCTTATATTCTGTGGAAACAAAAGCAAACCCTTTTTTCCAAAGAAACATATCCTTAGAACCAAATTTCAAAGTCAAGATATCTTCAAAATATATCTGTTGGTTTAACTTAGCAGCTTTTACAATCTAATATTTTGTTGCAGTTAGCTCATTAACAGTTAAAAATTAAAAGAAAATACAATAATAACTATAATCCAGACTCTTTGTATATTTTCCATCTTTATGTGGCTTTTTAAATTTTTATTATTCTATTTCTCTATTTTAAAAAATTTCTCTACCCTTTTTCTTTTTCTTTCCAACTATGTATTCTTTTTCACACACATTGTAACTCATTTAGAGTTTTTCTCCATCTGAATCTTTTTTTTTTTTTTTGAGTATCCTTAATTATTTTCTAATTGGAAGAGCTTTTAAAATGCTAGACTGTAAAGCACTTCTGACTGCTGCTGACTCCACTCTACTCGACTTTTCAACATAGTGGAGGTACCAGAGCCATGGCTTACCGTCTCAATTCTGGGAAGCAGTATTTAAGTATTATGGAACTATTTACCACCCCAACTCTGGGGAATTTTAGGGTCCACACTGTCACTAAGTAGAGCATCACAGCTGCTGCTCATGAACTCCATTTAAGTGTTTGGTCCCTTGGCCTCTTAAAGAAACCAAAGCTGGGTCAGGAAGCTACTCTTAAAGGAGCCATGCCTCTGCTTGTTGCAAGCAAATAGAGCAGTACCAGAAAATGCTACTACCAAGAAACTATCTTTGATTCTGTTTCTTTTTGTTCAGTATTAACAGAAACCTTAAATGCATCATATGAAGCTTGTTGTTTATACTGAGTCTTCTCTGAGACTTTAGGAACCAGCCTTGTTGCAGTTTAAGCTGCCCACCACAAACTCGTTTTGTAATTCAAGTTGGTACACTACAGCCCCTTGAGAGATACAATTCAGAAGTTGCTTTTGGCTCTCTTTCTGTGCTCTAGAACCCCTTTTAAGCTTTCTCACACTTTATGTGGGTGTTCATGTTCCATGTTGAAGTGTCATTTGTAGAATGAGTTTCTGGCCTGGCCCAGCCCTGCAGTTTGGACCCACCTGCAGCCGCTTCCCCCACCCCCAAATGACTCAGATGCTCGTATTAATTACATGCTGTTTGGTCTATGGCTTAAGCATATTACTTGCTAGCTCTAGAATTTTAATTCAACCCATTTCCATTAGTCTGTCCTTCAACATGGCCCGTGGCTTACCTGTGTTACTTTTACATGTTGATTCTTGGGTGGCTAAATGTCTCCCATGACTCTACCCTCCTTTCTCTAACTATGTTCTGATTTCCCGCCTACTTCTAAGAGGCCTGCCATAGACAGAGATAGTTCCTTTATTATCAGTGACATTCACAGCATACAGAAAGACATCCCACATCTCTATTTTTAGCTCCACTGGAATCATACAATACTATGACCACTCTAATGTCAAAACCATAAATATGAAAGTGTAAGGCTAAAAAAGACTTTCCTATACCAGTTGATACTAAATTATCTAATTTATCAAATATTATAAAGGGTTTTCTGCATGAACATAATGTTGGGCTCCTTGAAGAATCTTGGAAGGAGTTCATACAGATGAAAGACCATGAGGGTGAATCCTGTTTGTACCACAAAGTATGAACCTTGATATAAGAGCATTTCAGCCTCTGAAATATGGGATTCAATATCCTGCTCTTGTTAGCATTAAGATTTATAATCAATCTGTTAAATAAACCAATTTGCAAGCTTTAATATTTTCATCTGATGTTAATCATAACTTTTGACATTCATTGTTTCTCTCTAGAATACTCTGAACTTTAAGGTCATTATCCTACCTTTTGATATGGGCTTTATTGAAGTTCTCTTTGTAGATTTTATTTTTTGAGTCAAGGTCTCACTGTACATCTCAGACTCACCTAGAACTCACTGTAGTCCAGCCTGTCATTGAACTCACAGAGATACAACTGCCTTTGCCTCCTGAGTACTTGAACTAATGGTGTGCATCACTGTAATTGACTGAAAGTGCTCTTTGTATAATTAAAGACATTGTTAGCTTTCCTAGGACATACTAACAATTACCTGATAGAAGGCCTTATGCAGTTAGTGTCAAAATTAATGTACACATATCTTTTTCACTCTGAAACTTTACACAAAACCAGTCACTATCAGATATTGATGTGTAAAAATTTTGGGCTACCTAAAAACTCAAGGAATCATTAACTGCCCATCACACTGAATATGGCTAGCTTGCTCCCCTTTGCATTAAGACACCACCACAGTGGGAAGAACTGTGGATCCTGCACAGGGTACTGCAATGATTTCCAAATTTCATTCAGCATTAGAGCCATGAATGGAGGATTGTACTTGAAAATGACTTTTTCTGGGACTTAAATCCATATATAATCCAAGTTAAAGACAGACTTTCAGGGTCTCCTCTTCATTAAGCTTTCTGGTGGAAAAATTAAGATTTTGGTGGAAAAGCTCTGGAGCTTTAGATTAAGTTCAGCACCCCTGGCTCTTAAGAAAGAAAGCTCCTGGCCAATTTGCTGTTATTCTCACGGAGTATTCATCTCCATACATCAACAGGAAAATGAATGGAAGAAACTGATATTTATGTGCTATTGCTGCTGTTTTCAGGGCTTGGATAGTCTTTGTACTTTCAGATATTCTCTGACAAATTCAGGCTTTGCCTGAGAAAGAAAGTTACCAGGCCATTCGTGTTGAGATTTTCAAGGACAGTCAGAGCACAAGACCCAGAGGACAAATGTACCCATTTTTCACCTTACCTACATACAATTATGCCAGGCAGTGACCAAATGCAATGCATCACTTTATGAGACAACTGTGGTCAGACATTGCTGTAGTTTGGTCAGCTTGGAATTCAGCTAAAGGAACAGGACGCTCTGATGTGTGAGCAATTCTGAGTCTATAAAACAGATGAAAAAGCATCGGCAGATGAAAACTTTATTTTTGGATCTCTCTCCCAGTTAGGAGTATTCATATTTCTCCCTAAGTCCATTCATGTGTATACTGTGACCAGAAAATCCTGAGGTGCCCCAAACCTTAATATGCAATTGAAACCAAATGTTTCATAATCAAAAGTGAGTAATTTTAAGTTTAGACCCATTTATTTCTCTCATTTTTTAAAGGGTAAGTAAATATCTTTTGTAAAGGGCTCATTATTAAAAGTTTTTAGTTTTGTAAGCAATATATTCTTCACAATAACTTTCACTGGCTCCTCAAAACAGCCCCTGGGAACACGTATACCAAAGAATATGTCTAGGTCTCAGCAGCACTTAGATGGTGGGCCATATCTGTCCCACATATGTGTTTCTAGAGACCTGCTACTGATAAAGGAACTGACTTACTGCTGACTTTTAGTCTTCGTCTTTTCAGGGGACTATCACAAAATACTGGGAACCAAGAAGCTCACATACAGTACAGGTTTATTTCTCTTCACTTTGGAGGTTGTGAAGTTCAAGACCAAGATGTTAGCAGGTTTGTTATCGGAGAGAGCCCAGGTTTTAAATCCATAGAGGGTGCCTTTCAGGTATTATCACGTTGGAATAACAAGCAGACAGGTCTTATGGATTCTTTCATAAAGCTCTCACCCAATTGTGTTGCATTGGCTCTACTCTCTAACATAGGACATTGGTGATTTCAATATGGCACATTGATGGTTTCATTTCTTGTGCATACTCTTCTGGCTTAGAGTCCCTGCTATAGACATGTAGTTTCAGTTTATGGATCATTATGTAGCCTGTGAATTTTTCTCCCTCTGTCTTTTCTGTAGTACTAAAAATGGAGTTTAGACATCCTCTTTAGAAGCCCATTTGTGCTTCAATCCTATCAAGGCACTATGTCTAATCCTGAGAGAATATTGTCTTGCGTTTCTAGCATCTTTGGCATGTTCCAAACAAATATATATTTCTTGCGTGACCCTTTACAGTGTGGTAAACATGCTGTACCACTTCATCCTAAAGGTATCAGGAGAACAATTGGATTCTCAGTCAGTTCTTGAGGTGGAATGGGAGAGGGTGTTGGGTTCTCTATATTACACTAAGCCAACAGGTGTCAGGCTGATGCTACAAATCACTCTAGTGTGTTGTGGAATATTACTTTATCTATATAAAGATGTGTTACATTTTTTATATTGCAGAATATTACTTTAACTATGTAAAGAGTGTGCTACATTTGTTTATGCATCATTTATTTAGCTATAACAAAGGTGTGTTATATTTGTTTAGGTTGTAAAGATGTTTTGCTGTTTTGCCTTGCCTGCCTAAAGTACCTGATTGGCCTAATAAAAAGCTAAATGGCCAATAGCTAGGAAGTAGAAAGATAGGCAAGGCTGGTGGGTAGAGAGAGTAAATAGAAAGATGAATCAGGCTTGGAAGAAGAGGGAGAAGAGAATGACAGAGAAAAAGAGGCAGATGTCTGGGGATAGCCAACCAGGCAGCCATCAGCCAGCCAGATATGGAGTGGGACATACAGATTGAAAGTTGAAAAGCCCCAAGACAAAACATAGATGAGGAGAAACAAGCTAATTTAAGTTAAACAAAAAAAAAATGCTAACTAGAATGAACATAAACTAAGGCCATAATAATATTCATAATAATAAGTTTCTGAGTATTTGGGAGCTGGCTGGTGACCCAGAAGAAAGCCTGCTACACTAATATGTTAACTAATTGTCTTCAGAATGGAGAAAAGATGAGCTGCTCCATTACATTACACTCTGAATGCCAACACCCCACATCTTTTCTTAATTCAAGTAAGTATCACTTTAAGCATCCAATTTTCTAAGGCTGAGAAGCCCAGGCCCAGTGATGTTCAGGGCTTACCTTCATTATCATTAAATTTATGAAAATCACAAGATTCATGAGCTATAGAAAGATAGAGAACAGTACCATTCCTCAAGTCTCGCTTACTCAAATATGAGCAATGTTCAGGTTGTCCCAATATCTTTAGTCACAAGTGACTGAGAGGTGTCTTCAAAAAGCTTCCCATTTCACAGAACACAGTCTTCTCAGCAGTTAGAGACTACATTTGTATGACTCCTCATTTATGTCATTTGTTCACATGGATCCTATTTTTCTCTTTGTAATCTAATGAATTCCCCTGGAATTTGTTTTTTTTTTTTGTTTGTTTGTTTGTTTTTTCTATCAAATTTAAAAACACCAGCCCTGCAAATATTTTCTTTGTTATGTGATCCAGGTTAATATTCTTCTTTAGCCAAGAATTTACATTGTCTGTCCATCATAATGATTCATTTTGTTTTAACTGAAGTTTACTGCCTTTGGACAGGGCAGGTCATCTCTAGTTTCCAGCCCCTGACATGTTCTGGTTAGTATCTCACTGCAGCTAACTTTCCTCCTCACCATTCTGTTTAGTCTTAGAAGGGAGAGGGAATAATTACTTTGTTTCTTCAGGAAGAGTTGATAGTGGTAGAAACTGATAGGATTTGATGTTTTCACAGGCTATCTTACTGCATAAACTTTAAGGTGCTATGTTGAAACGAGTTTATGGATTTATTCTAGCCTGCAGCTCTACATTTGGTTCTTGGACTAAAAGTATCAGCACATTCTGGGAACTTGTTAATCACACAAATTCTTTTTCTCCTCCCTAGATCTGCTGAAATAAGAGTTTAAATACTAGACCCCCAAATCTGCATTTCAAAGACTCCTCACAATCAAGTTAGAGAACTCTGTTTTAGAACATACTGTGCTTTGGATGTGGCAGCCTAGTCCTCAGTTCATTTTATTTTCTTTCCATATGCTTTTCTGTGCTCTCTTGGAGTGTATACTCTGCCAAGATTTTGATGGATGCCCTCTTGTGGCTATGAGGATTTCTAAATGTATAACAAAATCCTTTGGCCTACTGGTTTCTTTTTACTTTTTTTTTTTCCTGGCTTTTTATCACTCTATCATTCTGGGAAAACTCAATCTTAATGATCCAACATTATTGGAAGTAATATTCATCATCTTCTCCTCCCTACACACTTTTTTCCTCCTCTATTACTGCTTATCATCACTGATCTTACAGCAGGCCTGGACCCAGGGAGAGCTGATGAATCACTTACCTCATAGGCAAAAGTGAAGGGGGCAACAAAATCTCAGTAACAAAATAATATTTTAATGAGATATTTTTCAGTTAAATTTTGTATAAAGTTATTCATAATGAGATAAACAAAAATTTAAAGTTACTATGAGAAGACTGGGATGTGGCTCAGTGATAACACACTTGGATGTAATAGAGAGCAAACACTATTGCCTTGACCTACAGGCATGGCCTTTAAGCCTTGAAGCACCAGTTTGGGGTGTGGCCAGAAGGTCAATTTAAGATGGAGTGAACTCATGTTCTTGGATGAAGGACCTGACCCACTGAACTTCAGCCTCATGGACGGAACAACGATTTCACCTCTTGTATCAATATGTTTCCTCTCTGAACCCTCTAATTAATATTCTTCTTTATGTGTTGCCAGTGACTTGTGTTAATACTTGTATAAGGCTTTGGGTTCAATCTCCACTATAGTCTCCCCACAACACACCCCCAGATTACAATAGCTTTGCCATGTCAAGTCATGTTGAAGCTTGAGGCAAAAGAAAAATCAGTGGTACTAATGCTGTAAAATTTATTTAAATTATTTTTCATGCATAGTATGTATATGCTTTTATTTTTGGAAATAAGTCAACCCTTGAATTGCTTTATGTTAATTGCTGTAGTTTTGGTGCCCTTTATGTGTGTTAATGAGGCAATGTTCTGTTTGTCAACTCTGAAGGTGAAGGCACAAAACTTCCCCATTTGCTTGACACACCAAAGCAGTGCTTCGCCAAGGCCTCATCCTCTTCCCTGATCTCTTAAGTAATGATAGTTCAAAGCAAGAAAACTGGTGCTATCCAATGACTTGACAGGCATCAAGAAGGACCTGTTACCTGACCCAACTAGTCCATCTTTCTACATCAGCTTCTAGGACATTATTACTATTTTGGCCAAAGAGAGACAAAAATCTGGATTACAAAGGTGAAAATTATGAATCCACACATCTATCTTCAGTAAGAGATGGTACTTGAGCAGAGTAAGTCTTCTAGTTGTAAAAGTAAGGGCTAATCCAGAGGCTGGTGGTACGCTGATCATCATGTCTTTATCAACTGCACAGCACACCAGAAAGTCACTCTTGCTGACATACAGCCTTGTCATTAAGCTCTGGATAAAATCTCTAATTAGATTATACCTTTTGATTTTAGGATCTTTCTTCCCCACTCCCTTTCTCTGCCCCCCTCTCTTCCTTTCCCTTTTTCTCTCTCTCTCCTTCCATCCTTTGAAGAACAAAAATTAGGCAGCCATTTTAGAATCTATGCTATAATCGACCTCTTTCATAGTCTTTTTATTCATTTCACAATACATTTGAGATGAAACGGAATTGCGATGTCATTGAATAAACCAAAGCAGCATTTGAAAAAGTTAGAAGCTGAGTTGCCTTTGTAGTGTGTTAATTGGCCATAATCTCAGCTCTCCAGAAGCTTCTAAAGCTGGGAGATGGATACCTCAAATGCAGATACAAAGAACTGCACATATAAAGTCACTTACACCACATCTACGCATCAAAACAAATTGACAGTTCAAACATGTTCTTAAGGCATAGCACTGTTTCTTTCATATATTTCCAAACCAAATGCAGCATGTACTCACAGCCAGACTCTCGGGTCTTTGAAGATGTGAGCACTCTGTGCACAAATTCACCTTTCATGCAAAAATTCCAAAACCCAGTCTACAAACATGCCCTTCATAAATCACCAAATAGTCTCTTTGGTTGCAGTACTGCATGAATTAATATTGTCTGCACTCTTTTCCTTTTATAGCAGTCAACTAGGTCTCTTTTAAAGTCCCATGTAATGTCAGATTTCTAGGGTTTAAACTTCAATAAAGAGACTTATGATTTTCTTTGTATTTAGGAGTTCACAACAGGGAGCGTCAAGCTCTGACCTGTTTTGAAAGTCTCCTGAGCAGGTTGGGATTTTATTACTATAGTAATGTAGCAAGAAAGAGGCTCTTAAGGATCACATTTTTTTTCCTAAGATTTTTTGAAGAGATTTCTGTTTGCCATTTAGGGCTTGAGAGGAGTATCTTGTGAAAATTTATGTATTGTGAAATTATCTATCATCGGAGTGTTTAATCTTTCATTTTTATATTCTAGGATGGACTGTATGTGCATTGAGAAGAATGAGGAAGGGTTTAGGACACTTTTGCACTAGTGAAAGTTGTTTTGCTCCTGTGGAGTTTTTTGCCATCGAGTCTGTGAGTGCACTGCCTGGGTCACTACCTGGCAGGGGAAACTGTACCAAGTGTGCTGGACCTAATTTATTCTCAACTGATGCCATGGCAACAGGGAGAGGAGAAAATGAGGCCCACCTTAGCACGTGTCCCTGCCATTAACCTTAAAAGCCACTATACACACATCTTCCAGAGGATGGGGCACAAATTCCTAGATCACTGGACAAGGGTCCCACCAAATATAGTACAGGGAGCTCCAAATCTACTAGGCACTATAGGAGATGTAGGAGGTGAAAGATACCTATTGTGATGTACCTTACAGAAAACTCAGCCAAAGAGTACTGTCTGACATAAGAAAGGGCCTGCCATGGCATTATGCACTCACCCTCAATTCTGTAAAGCCCACAAACAGTTGGAAAGTACCCTCTAATCACATTACTGTCCTGGGCAACATGAGTCATAAGAACAAGATGCCAAGGTCTTTCAAATCACTTTGCACCCTAATATATATAAATAAATCATGAAGCAGCTGAGAGTAATGGGAAGTTAACAGGAACTTTTTATTCTAAATGTTTTAAAACGAGTTCCAAGCATTATCCTGGCAGAGATGGGAGGTAAAGTTAATGTGTACGGGTTTGCATGCACACACAGGTTCTGGTTGGTTCTTGTTGGCTCCTCTATTCTCCCAGAGTTTGTCTGCTTCTGCATTGCTAGCTGTGGCTGAGTCAATTCTCTTTCAGGTGAATGCAATTTGCAGCCCCATTATCCAGTCTAATCGCAACAAAAAGCAACCTGAAAGATTTCCCCCAGAGTTGCTGGCACAAGCAGATGGGAAGCTTGCTTATTTTCATTTCAGTTGCCATGACATTTCCTCAATTACCTCACTGACCTGAATCATTCCTCTTCAATGATGTTTTCTTCTGAGTGTCTGCAAGTTACAGACTTGTTCTTCTATGGAGGTACTCAAGGAAACTCCCGGGTACACCTGGATGCTACAGTTTTTGCAAATGGTGGATGTGTACAGAATGTCCTTTGAAGCTTCAGTCTGTCTTAGTATAACTGGGTGATCCAGCTGATCAAATATTTCCTGGCTTTATTTATTTTCAAAAGAGGTATTCCTTAGGTGGCATTACCAGTTTACAAGTCTGGAAATATACCTGTAAAGATGAAATGTGGGAGGGACATAGTACATATAACTAAGAAAAATAATTGAATATGCACACTCTTGTAATACCTATGAAAAGGCATGGAGACATGTGTGTGTGTTGGAAGGCTCATCCATACAGACGTTTCAGATGCTCTCTTTATCATGTCCATAGTAGCCAGATTAAGACTCACAGTAGTGGTCAGCTGTGTCTCTAAACATCATGGAAAAGCATTAAGCAAATCTGCAATATCTGTCTTTAGGAGGTTATTTGGCACAATATTCTGTCCTTTTTTTTATGATGATAACTAGAAAAATTTTAGTATACATTGAACAACCACATGAACCAACCCCTGACACAGAAATAAATAAGAAACATTAAGAATGTTACAACAGTTGTTCACACAGCAAGGGATGAGGTATGGCTTTTAGTCATAATGAAAGAAATTATATAATCAGCTTTGATTGGTAGCTCCATGGCCAAGTCATTTCATAAAGCTAGACTTTGGGGGAAGGCATTAATGGAAAAGCAAATGAAATCAGTAATTATGGTCATAATACTTTTTTACATTAAGAATGCATAGAAATGATGTTTTACATTTTCTCTCCTATTATTTGGTCCCTACCATGTCCTGCTACTGAGTGGAGTTGCTAAACTTGTTTCTAGTGGAAATGTAGTCAAAGACAAGGGAAGCCTCTGTTCATCTTTTACTATGTCTAACTTCTAAAAAATAGCTGGTGTTTCCCAGAAGTGTCTAGGGCACATTATTTGAGATCAGATGGTCCGTTGTGTGGTCTCTGTTCCGCTAATATTTGTGAAAGACCACAATAGGTCTGGGCATACTGGAGCTTTTTCTGAGAAATCTTGGCAAAAAGAAGCACATTTGCATATTTATTTATAACAACTGTCATACTTCTTTTTTTCCTTTAAGGAAAATAAGTCTTTAATTTTCTATTGAACTTGTTTGGTTGACAGAAAATTTCATATGCAGCAGCCTCATGTTTAAAACATGAAGCAGGAATAAGCAACCAGCACTATATGGAAATCGTTTGGAAGAAAGCTTTTTTTTTTTTTTTTTTTTGGTTGAGTCATTTCCATTGGAAACACAAACATTATCTTATTGAAAGAAGGGCTGTATGAACTAGATGACTAAAATAATTTTTAAGCTTCACCTCTTTGGAGTCCAGAGAATGTGGTAGGAAACTGAAATAGTCACATGGTGATAATTTTAGAAATGGGCTTGTATTCAGTTGTGGCAACATTTTTTTATAGCAGCTTCTAGTGTGATATATTTTCTAATACTGAGGAATACTAGAAAGCATTTCTTAGTGAATTATCTTCATGACCTTAGTAGCTCGTATGCATATATGCATATATGTATATATGCGTACATCTATGTGCATTTGCTTTTAGCTTTCTTTCAAGAATTAGTGCTTTGAAGCTTTAGAATTCTTTAGGCCAGAAAGCCCACAGTAACACCAGCAAAGTCCTCTCAACCCAATTCATTTTTTGAAGAAATTTGAATGCTTCTCACCTTCCCTGTGCCATTTCCCAAGGTTACTTTGAGCCAACAGAGAAACTTGGTGTTTTTAAACTAGCCTGAAAAAAAAATCTTTCAAAAGTGAGTTAGTATCTTCATTTAAAACCATATCTTCCAAAAGAAGATGTTATGTTAAACTCACTTAACATTGAATAGGTTCTGGCTAGAACTTTCTGAAATCAGCAGAAGAGGAGGAGGAGGAGGAGGAGGAGGAGGAGGAGGAGGAAGATGTTTTTGCATTAATTTGTGCTCTTGTTGCAGATAGGAATTTTCCATTTCCACATGCTTTCCTTAAGCTGGTCCAAAGTTATTTTGTAGCCAGTATAGCAAATGCATTATGTGTCCTTAGCTTATCTGTTTAAATGCCTCTCTTTCCTTCTGAATCAATCAAGTGTCTTTTAGTGAGTATCCTCTGTTGCTAAGCACTGTATAAAGTACTCAGGATTTCACAAAAAGGTCCAGGACTTGACGCTCCACTGCAGCTCCCAATACAATTGACAGGACCAAATTAATGAAAGTTTAAAAAAAACAAGTTATTGCTTTGTATGATCTAAGCTGTCAGAATAATGAGAAGATGTGTTAGGGCTGAGTTAAGAAAGCAATTGTGAATTGAATAACATGCAGCTGCCTACTGAAGGATGTCCTGAACAGGTAATGATCAAAGGTTGGATTCCTTTAAGGGGACAATAACATTTGGTCAAGGCATCAAAAACTGGGAAGTAGTGAGAAGTTTATTTCACTGTTATTTCATTTTTATAAACATAATGACAAGTGAAACAGTTTATTCTAGACTAATTGTATTAGCCATGCAATTTCTTTCCAAAGCAATGTATTATTCTGGACATAAAAATGATCACCCAAAACTCAGTCTTTTCTTTGGCTTCTAATCTTTTCTGAAATGTGTATCCTGTATTTTTAATGATAAGGAAGTTGGTATTTTAATTTAATTAAACTTCGTTGTAGTCCAGCCTGACCTCAAATTCACTATATAGCCTAAGCTAGTCTTGAACATCTGATGCTCCTGCCTCAGATTCCCAAGTGTTGAGGCTAGAGGTGTGCTAGCAAACACCACCTCCACCTTCCAAATGGTTTGTAATATCATTAAGCAGAGTGAGAATTCCAGTATGTAATCTTAACTAAACAGATTAACTAAACAAAACAGACTTGATATTTGGTAATTTACTGCACTGAAAATTTAATACCATGATGGAAAAGAAAATATACATATTGCTAATTAATGTCAAAATAAACTACTTTCAAAGTACCTTAAGCTTCTCAAGTATCTAAAGATGCAAGTAGCAACTTATGATATAGCTTAAATGGAGCGTCATAAGGTCCATCGTGTATCCACATGCCTGTGAGTTAGCACTGCCTTGGTTTAGTAAAACCACAGCAATTTTCCTTTGGCCAGAAAACAGAACTACTCCTACACAAATAAAAAGCCTGGCTTCCTAGGACTTTATTAGGATTGTAATTTCCATGAAATGTCACCAAGACTATCATATTGTCACACAGTTTTGTAGTGTGAGAACCACAGAGACCATCATCCAACCCTGTTCCACCATTTCAGCGAGGACTGTAAGAAGTAGCTCGGCTTTGCTGAATACTCTGACCATCCTGGGGCCCTTTTTGGACCTCCTTTTTGCAGATAACCTAAGGTACTCACCCTTGCTGTGCTTTGGGATCCTGCCAAAGTATGCCAGTATGCCAGAACTCCAGTGTCTTGGACACTTCTGTGCCTTTGAAGGTAAGCAAGGGCAATAGCTTGCTATAGACTACTGGGCTTCCAGGAGGCCAACTCATGAGGGAGCTACTTAAACAAATGCATGAATAAAAGTGACCAGTGTGGGAAGCAACCTAGATGCCCCTCAACTGAAGGATGGATTAACAAGCTGTGGTGCATCTGCACAATGGAGACTACTCAGCAGTAAGAACCAATGATATTCTATAATTTGCAGGCAAATGGATGGATATGGAGAATATCCTCATGAGTGAGGTTTCACAATCCCAGAAAGATAAGCAGGGGATGTACTCACTCATTAGTGGACTTTAAACAAAAAGCGAAGCACGTCCAAGCTGCAAACCACAAACACTGAACAGCTTGGGATCTGAAGCACCTTGAACTGGCACTTTGGAGCCCATTCCCTCCAGAGGAACACTTGAGCCAGTCTTGATGTGGGGATGAGGAAAATGGATTTGCCTGGAGTGGATGCTGAACTAAGCCATCTGGGGACCTTGGGACCTCCTGTCCTTGCCGGGGAGGAGATAAGGAGATGGGGAGAAGAAAGAGTGACTTGTAGGGGCAGGAGGGGAAGGGCATTTGAACAAGGGGATACATGGATAAAAAATGAGACTTTATTAATAATAAAAAATGAGAAAAAAACTAAGCAGAAAAAAAAAGTGACTAGTGTCATTGTAAGCTGGATTAAGGGCCAGCTTCATTCTATTTTCATTGGAAATTAGTTAAAATTTAGGTTTTCAAAAATTCTTAGTAAGTGTAGATATGGGTATACATTATATGAAAGTTGCAAGCCACCATTCTATCTTTAGAGACAGAGGCTCATATTCATATAGCAGACTGCGTGAAACCCTATAATAAGCGCATTTCCCATACAAAATATAACACACAAGTTCATCTTAGTTCTTAAGCATAAACTTAAACAGTGAAATAAATTAGACTCAGATGTTTCAAACTGCAAGTGAAGTTTTCTGCTTGTTAATGAAGATAGAATATGTGTTTTAGCAATTGGGGCCAATATTTCTTTTTCTTATGTCAAATTAGACTCTTTTACCAGGTTTATTATTGAATAACCTTGGAGAGTGATTTTTTTTAAAAACCTCCTCTCACGGAAAGCTAAAGCTATTTCTGTGAAGAGTTGATCATCATCTTACCCTAGAGAAAAGGAGAAATTTGGTCATATTTAAGTAGGGTCAAAAGATTATTGTCTGCTTACAGATGAATAACTAGATTTGGAGAAAAGCGCTAAAGTTGGCTTGTCATCTGTGAGTCAGGCTCAGGCCAGACCGCACCTCTAAAGGTACACATTGTGGTTTCTTCTAAAAGCAGTGGATCATCCTCTGTCCATCTTCCCAGGAAGATGTGGATCTTGGGACTGCAAGTAAGAACTTGCTGTATTCTCCATTCTGGAAAAGGATGATGTGTCCCATATCTGAAACCTCGTGGGGTATAAGAGAAGATGTTCTAGAAGACATGGGTTTTGACTGGTGGGCTCTCCTTCCATAGATGACATTAGGCCAGGAGGAAGACAGAAAGTATCATTTGGGGAATCATTGAAGGATGTTGTCCTTGCCTTAGGGCTAAGGTCTCTATAGTGTAACTTGTGATATATTTTCCTCCTGGAGAGTTCCTCTTTGTTTCCACAAATGGTCAGTAAATATGATAAGAAACCACCACCCATCATTCCTCTGAGGAAAAGAGAAGTATCTACTCAGAGGCCAACATCTGGTTGTACTGAGAGCCACCAGTGGATAGCTGTACCATTTCCAGAGCTTGTGTTCGTGTTCCTGGAGTCATCAGCATAGATGTAGCAAAGTGCTAGGGAGACGCACCCATGCATAAAACAGAAAAAGAGGAACCTGAGAAAATGTGTGAAAGCTCCTTTGTCTCACCTCAGAAATATACCAAAGACACTTTGAAGCTGACTGATTTGTGTAAAGTAAGTAGGCAGGACGCAAGGTATTATTTTCAGAACATTAAAGGAAAATGTGACCTTATTTTACAGTCATGTGTATCTGAGGCTTTAACATTTAATTACATATTTTTGTAAGAAGTACTAGACATTATTCATTTTATACTGGTGATCATAGAACATCACTTGACAGATCATTTTCCAGAATATCATGAATTACTTACTTACATAAGAGCAAGCAGACGACCTGCCAGTAGAACTTGCCTGCAGAAAGTGGATGATGGCCATGCTTTTTGACCTGAAGAATTTGTGTAAGAAATTTAAAAACTTTGGAGAGAAGGAGATTCGAGTCACTGCTTACCCTTTGTGGTTGATCATGATGACTAGATTAAATTTTACAAGGAAGACATTAAAGGTTTGCAAAAGAAATGTATCGAGAGCAATGTGATGTGAGGTGATACCAGAAGGAAGCTGCTTCTATAAGACGGGTAATATATAAGACTAGATTTTCCTGGGTCTAACAATTCTGCTACATGCTTGAGTTTTGGAGTAAAGCATGGACACAGTTGACTCTGCTTGAAGTGTAAGGGGCTCATTTCAGGATGGAGATGGTTTTGTGACACTATATAGAAATGTTTTTCACAGTAACTTTGTGTGAGTACAAAGAGAGGCACTTCAAGATGAAGTTTCTTCTCCCAAGGGACTCAGCATGCCTCTAGCTCTTGAAACTTAACATTTCAACAAAGGGTGTGTGGGAGGAGGATGCTTTCCAGGCTCTGTAGAGTGAGATACTGGACTCTCCACTAATGAGTCACATGAATGCTTATTGGAAACATAAAGCCATATAGCTGCTTTGTTCTGCTGTGTTCATGAAGTAGGGCACAAAACCTTCACATTTGTAAACCTAAAGGGGAATACAATGTTAAATTGTGTAGGACAACCTCTAATCATGTGATGATTTCTTTCTTATGTTTATCAATTTAAATAAGAGATACAGGGAACCTCAGACTAGCGGAAGGCCTGAACCTTTACAAAAAGGAAGGGAGCATTTCTTGGGATGCTATGAAATTCTTGCAATCTTGAGTAACTACAACCCCTAACTCTTCCCTTTAAGATATTTTTAAGGGAACTCTAAAGAAAAAATAGCTACAGTATGAATTCTGATTACTCTATCAACTCATGACTTACTATATTCATTTCAATATGTTTGGTAAAGTATATGTCTCTATAAATGATAAGGCTATGTCCACACATGCTATATTATTTGTGCCTCACAACACTGATAGATAGAGCTGGACTACTTGGCCTATTTAATATACGAAAACATTGAGTCATAGACTCAATGTTGCCACTATAAATAATTATAAAGCAGATTAAATTTAAATAACAGATATCTAAAATGGTAACTCAGTGGAGAAAACTGCCAAACACCACTTTAACCAAGTGATCAAGGTCAATGTTACCAATGAGGAAACAGATTAACATTATGTGCCTCCTGATACTATGCAATAAAGAACAAATATCATCAATTCAGTAGGACTGTTGCCAAAAACGCATGACCCTAATTAAAGGGCATTCTATTAAAGATTGCCTAGAAATACACAAAGTATCAAGGCCACATAAGACAAAAATACTAGAAACCTGTCACGGAGGAAGAAGAGTTTGCTCAGCAGTTAAGAGTGAGTTTTTCTCTGACAAGCTATTCTGTGTCTTCTTCTGGCCTGTGGAGGCATCTGCACATACATGGCATGTATGGATACAAACACACACATGGGTAAATATAAATAAATCCTAAAAGCAAAAGAAAACTGTCAGATGGTAAGAGACAAAGACATCATGTTGCTTAAACTGAGTTTGAGATCAAAATTCTGTTCTCTAGAAGAATATTGGGAAGACATGTGATGAACTTGAAATAGATTTATTGGTCAGTGTGCTGGTTAGTGTTTGTCACCTTGGCACAAGCTAAGGTCATCCAGGAAGAGAGAAGCCTGGTTGAAAAATGACTGTTAGATTGGCCATAGGCAAGCCAATGGCAAGCTGAATTGGTAGATGATAGCGTAGGAGGACCCAGCCCATTCTGGGCAGTGCCACCCCTGGGTAGGTGGTCCAAGACTGTATAAGTCAGCAAGATGAGCAAGTTACGAAAAACAAGCCGGCAAGCATGGTTCCTCTATGTCCTTTGCTTCAGTTTCTGTGTCCAAGATCCTGTGGCCCTGTTTTTCCTTCATGATGGACTGTAATGGGAAGGCATAGAGAAAAGCTTTTGGTGATGGTGTTTTATCTCAGCCATAGCAAGCAAACCAGGACAACCAGGCAACAGTGTTATCACCTTTAGACGTTAACATTTGGCAAAACTGTGAGGAAGATGTATGTACAGGGGAGCACAGGTGCTCTTGCATTTTTATACTTAAGAGTGAGAGACAAAATAAATAATATTTTTCTTCTAACAAAGACAGCTTTTATCCTCAACGACAATTTATATGCACTTCAAAATGGAGTAACTAATCTACAGAAATAAGGCATTATTTATTTACATAAAAGATCCATTAATCATAATTGCACTACTGATGCTCCTTCTGGGCTTTTCGGTTTTTCTTCCATAGCCTTCCAGGGAGGTGAGGACTTGTGGCCTTGGATGCAGATAGATTAGATTTTAAATCTCATTTCTTTAATTTTCCACTTCGACTATCACTAAGCTCCCTATCTGAAAGCAATAATAAATAAAAGTGTATGGATTGTTGTGGGATGGAAGGCATCATAGAGTACTAAGCCCTCAGTACAGTGCAAGGTCTAGACTTCAGATTTCTAGCTACCATCTAGTCTAACTAAAATGAGAGAGGCTAGTGAGATGGCTCAGTGAGTCACAGGCCTGGTGACCTGTGTTGAGTCCCCAGAACCCACATAAAGGTGGATGGAGGAGAAAGACTCGACAAAGACACACGCTGTGGCACGAGCACCCCCACCCCACCCCCTATACACATACACACAGTGATACATTTTAAAAAGAAAACGTTTAAATATAAGATGAGAAAAGTACCCCTGTGGACAAGTTCACCCTTTGTCAAATGACAGTTGGACAGACATTGTAAGCAATTTAAGTGGACACATTCACTCAGAAACTGCTTAAAAGATCCACATTGCTGGTTCATCAGTGAAAAAGCATTATTTACACAAATTCCCCAGGGGTAGTTGGAAAACGGTAAGTGACTTACAGCTATTCGCTTGCCATGGAAAACATCTCAGCTGTCACCACCACATCTGGAGTCAGTTGGGTACTGTCCCTAGAAGAGGGAGAGACTGGGGAAAATGAGACTCTGCCCAAAGCCCCTCCACCCCCACAATAGACAGCAGAAAGAAAACCAGGATTGCAAGCAGGGTCCAGGGAGGCCTGCCCTGAGTGGGTGGAGAAGGCTTTAAATACTTGGAAAGTCTCTTCAAAGAACAATTAAAAACAAGCTCCCATAGTGGGAGGTGAAACTGCTGGGCAGTTCCTGCTTTCTTTCCCCAGGGTAAAATTCCCAGGCTTCTGGGTCTGTTGGAGCACCCCTGGCAGCGCTTACCGCTGCATGTTCCTTTTCCATTTGCTGAGGCTCAAGAGTTGTGCTAAGGAGCACGCAGGGTGAAGAACAGCTCGGCCCTCCTGAAGCTGAAAAAGATTTCAAGTCAGCAGGTGGGGGTTGAAGGTTTTTGAAAATACCAGGCTGAAGTTCATTTTGTGGACAGATCTTGGCCGTAAGTGGTGTTCATTTTCAATGTTATACTGCTGAATTTCTGAGGACTTGGTGCAGATCAGTTAATAAACAAACACACATTAAGTTGCGTCCTGGGGATAAATGATGAGGTTGTGTGACTCTGGGGTTGGATGTTAGAGGTAAGAAGGGAGCAGCAACCGAGGACTTAGTATAATAAACTAAATTCCAGGATACTCCCATACTTGGCCAGAAGATTGAAGATAAGTCCATGAACCATGCACAAGTTTTCAGGAATCAAATTAATAAATTTAAAGAATTATTGTGAATCAAGCACAGCAAATAATCTTACAGAGCAGCCAGTGTTCTTTAATATGATGTGAAAAGATGTAATAAATATTTTGGAGAACTGATATGATCTATAAAATAACTTCAATATGTTTTTAATAGTTCCATAATATAATACCAAATGACCATTTATTTTATCATCCCCTATACATGTTTTATGGGCCTGCTATATGCCGGAACTATGCATAAGCCAGAATTTAAGTAGTTTGTGGTAAATATGTTTTCATGACTTCATAGTTTTTTCTTCCTAAGAAAGCTTCTTACAATATGAGCACCAAGAGAACCCTTTCCCAATCCAAGACTTAATCCTTTTAATCTGAGTGACAATTCTGTGTGCACACACACACACAGACAGAATCCTAGTGAGATTCAGTGGTAGAGACAAATTCTATGAACTCATGATTAATCAAGAGCAGGCTGCAATCAGCAACTTTGTCTGCACAGAGCGGTCAAAATGGAGGGTGCACATGCCTATAGTATACATAAAACTCTAGGAGGCTAATTTCTCACTGTGAGGCCAATCCCAGGGAGAACCTGGGAAGAGAAAGCAAGAGTCATGATGACTCCATCCAATCTATTAAAACACAAGTCCAAGTTGCCTAATGAAAAAAATGTCCCAGCTTAAAAAAAAAACAAAAAACAAAAAACAAAAAAAAAACTATATCTGAAAGGAAGAATGCGGGAAATGTTTCAGAAAAAGAAAACAGAGCTTGAAAGTGAGAAGAAAAAGTGATGAAGAGCTCTTCTTTTCCTATTTTCTCTCACCCAAGTGTGACTTTGGGTGTCTTCCTCTGTCCGTACTGTTTCTAGAGACCAGGTCTCTCATTGATCCACAAACTGCCCTTTTGGCTATGCTGTCTGGCCAGGGAAATCTCAGGGAAGCTTCATCTCTAACGATGGGGATACATGTGATATAGCGTGCACACAGCTTTGTTACATACAGCTAGGGATTTTAACTCAGGTCAGCATGCTTGCATGTCTCTTACCCACCAAGCCATCTTTCCAGCCTTGGTACTTGTTTCTCATGATTTTCCTGGGGCATTTAACATTATTCTTCCCTAAATTTACCTGTCTGGATTTTCTGTTTCTCACAGTAGTTTTATAAACACATGCTTCATTGTGACTGTTGAGAGTCCTGTATTACCTTCCCCACACAATATCACCATAGCCTCACAGAGACACCCACCTCCTTCTTGCCCTTATCTTATCCACATATGTGCCCAGCTCTTTTGAATGTATCTCTCCAAGTCAGTTTATAAAAAAAATAATTTTTCATGTAACTGTTCTGCCATCACTCTTATAGACTAATGATTGATTATTCACACTTCAGCCTGGTGACTACTAGAAACTTCTCATATAATTATTTCTATACTTACGTGCCCATTGGTACTAACTCATTGTTCAATGGCTCTTTGATGGATTTGTATGCTGCAGCATACCTGATGCAACCCACATTCTACAGTACCACCACCCTCTCCTCTACCTCCTGCCTCAGCCATGGCCTGCATAAAAGCTCAAGATAGTGAACAAATTCAAGTATATAATCACACAGGCTTCTACTCAGAAGATGGCCTCAGATGGCCATGAATAATTAGGCTTCATATTTCATTTTCTACCTTCAGCATACAGTTTGATTTATATGTTGTGCTGAGTGTTGTCATTATTGGCTGTTCTTTTCATAGCCTCTTATCTTATTTAGACCAGCTGTTGAGATTCCGTGTGTTGATCTTCTATCACATCTGATACTCTCTCCCATGGGCAAAGAAGCCTGCTTCATGTTCTAACACTATGGAAACATTTTAACATCACACTTCCAAGGTCTGAGGATCTCTAGCATTAACACATGTCATTAATCCTAGACTTTGATGAATGAAAAAAAATGGAAAGTTTCCATCTCTGTCTCTTCTGCAGGCTTTACAGTTCTGGCAAGTTTGAAGGATATTTGCAAGCTATATTTTGAGCTATAGAAAAACAAATTCTCACATCTTCAGCTAGAAGTTTTATCAAGAGCATTCAAATATGGCAGCGTGGTGAGGGAGGTGAAACACCACTCTTATTTCAGACTATTCCAGGAGCAAGGAGTATTAATCAGGGACATGTTCCTAAGTCTACCTGGGACTCAGTTTCCTAATCTGTTCAACAAGATCCTTGGCTGGTGACTAAACTTATTAGTCTCTAAAGCCATGCCCTCCTCTGATTTCTGACCCCAGGCCCCATTAAAAGAAGGATTTCTGTCTCTGAATCTCTCTTTTGTTCTTCATTTCTATTTCTCTCTCTCTATCCCTCTCTCTTCTCTCCCTCTTCCCCCCTAATCATAACCATATTCCTCTACATAATAATAAAGTGCTTCTTCATAGAAACAACTTTTATGTGTCTATTGCTACCTGGCCGCTGCATTCAAAGAAATGGCAGCCAGATAACTGGGTAATTCATATTCATACCATGCCAAATCTTCACAAAATTCTAACATCTACTTCCAGCACAAAACCAAATATTCACAAACAATTATTTTACAGCTAGGTGACCATAGAATCTTTTCTTTATATATCAGAGTTGAAGTTAAAGTAGCATTTGTACTTTTCAAAATGAAGAAATTTTAATTTGTTGCCCACACATAAAGTTATGGACATTTAAGAATAGTTACTGAAAAATATCAAGACTCTTTTGCTTTTCTCATCAATGGACCTTACTGATTAATCCCATTTGCCAAGTGCTGACCATCTACTGAAGAAATGGAGAGGGGGCTTTCTGTCTGCTTCCAACAGATTTTAGCGAGATCAAAAGAATATGAAATTATGACTCTAAAGTTTGTGCACAAGGACTAACAGTTTGGAACTTGTAACCTCCTAGTGTCCGGTCCTTAAGGGGACAGAGTGTGGGGCAGTTTGATACAGGGAAAGGACAGGTGTATGTCAGGTGACCTAGAGGGATGATTTTTTTTTAACAGAGGATGTTACCAACTCATTGCAATATCCTCAGCCCTTTCCACACTTCTCAGAAGAATGTAGCCTCTTTTCATTTTCTTTCAGAAATGTAGCAGATATAAAAAGTTTGGACTCTGATCAAGCAAGCTAACGTTCCAGTCTCGTCCAAATAGGAAATCATGATATTCTCTGGGCAACTATATTTTTGCTTAAACCACACCTTATAAATTGATGATGGAAATATGTATGAATAAAAACCTCCATTTAGAAACTACTACACAGAACCTATACTTATGTATGTATGGAAAAAAGCACATTAGAAAACACAAGTGAAAAAAAGATTAAATTCATGCACTAACTTTTGTTAGAAATATCCAAAGCAGCAAATAAAGTTTCAACTTTAAATGTTATCCTAGAATAAAAATTAATGAGTTGAAGTGATATGTAAAACATAGCATAAAGCAAGGCAAGAAGAAACAAGAGAACAAAAATTAATGACAATCTGTTTGTTGTCTAAGAGAAAAAAATATCTGATCAACAGATTATTCTTGAAAAGCTAATAAAGTAGATAAATCTTCAGTCAGATTTCTGGAAGAACAAAAATATTAGAATTACGAGAGATGAGTTGTATCTGCTGATGTAGCCTAGAGAGAATATAATAATAAAACGCTGAATAATTTTGTGCTCATAAATCTGCATATGTGAGTGAATAGGCAATTTCCTGGAAAAAATAACTTATCGAAACTAACTTGCAAAAAATATAATACAGCTGAGTTGTACACACACATGCGCACACACACACATACACACACACAGGGACAGATTACTTTATAAATTCTTCTACATATGCCATGAGATAGATTATTCTTTTTATATCTAACTGCTTAACTCACAAGTCTTAATGTTTAATTAAGATACTTGTAAAACTTGAGATACCTGAGGTAGAGATACCAGAAAGAGAAAGTGGACTTCAATCTCCTTTGTCCCCAGACATATAAACTTTCCTGGAAAAAAGAGCCAAGCCTTGCAAAGCATTTTCTTCACTGTAGTTTCTATATTCCAGGTTAAAAAAGAAAGGTCATGTGGTGATCTTAATACTTGTAGAACAAAAAAGTGGACTGAAACTTTAGTAACTTCTGAGGTGATAAACATCCTTGGAAAAATAGAAGTGAGAATGATTTATTTGTCATAATAACAAGGATATTTCAAATAACTCATAACATATATCACATTATAGGAAAAGTTTAAAATACTCCCTTAAAATATGGGAAAAAGCATTAAACAGTTGACCATTGAAACCATTTCAGATGGAGTCTCTCCCACCTCGAAACCAGCAAGTGAATAAATAGTGTGAAAGAGGAAACTGTCATCATTATAGATGATTTGATTACAAATACAGGATTGAACAAGGGGATACACTGATAAAAAATAAGACTTTATACATAATAAAAAGGAAAAAGAAAAAAACAAATACAGGACTGAAAGAGAGTCAGCAGAAAACTAGAACAAATGAGTTCAGAGAATATAGGCATATGAATGTAATTCAATAATCAGAAGGTATAATTTTAACATTAGCAAAAAATATAAGCTCTCTAGGAATAGATGCCCTTTGAGAAATGATTGTAATGTCATAGAAAGATATTAAAGACATTAGTGGTTATTACAGAATTCATGTTCAAGGAGACAAAGATCAATACAAAAAAATACTGTGAATTCTCATACTGTAGTCATCATAATCCATGCAAGGCTTGACACAAGATGTTACATCACAAACAACCAGTGAGATAAGTGCTTGCTTTGTTATCTTTCCCATTTAAAATTGTATCACAAGAGCCAAATGAGATTGCATTCACTTTTTAAATAAATATTTCATTCGCTCTTTGTAAATTTTATGCAGTGTGCTTTGATAATATTCCCAACTTCTCTTGAGTTATTCTAAATTATCCCCCACTTCCTTTCCCACAGTTTTCTGTCCTCTATCATTCAGTTTTTTAGTCTAATTTGTGCTGCCTATATTTCTCTGGAATGGGTCCATTTATTGAAGCAGGTCAACCTACCAGGAGTCATAGCCTTACAAATCCTGAATCTCCCTCTCCCAAAAGTCATCAGTCATCCACAGTACCTCAATCAGGGCTAGGGGCTCATATGAACTCTGTTCCCACCCCATGTTACAAAGCTGACTGGATTGATCTTGTGCAGGCAACCATGGCCCTGTAAGTTTGTTAGTATAACAGCCCCATCATGTCCAGAAGTCACTGTTCCAATTCTCCCAAACCTCTGGTTATTACAATCATTCTGTCTTGTTTTCTGTCATGGTCCCTGAGGTTTGAGTATAAAATGTGATATAGATGTTTCATTTTTGACTGAGAGCTATAGTTACTTATTCTCTGATCAGTTAGTCGTAAGGACTAACTATCTTTTACTGCACCAGGAAACTTCTCTGAAGAAATCTTAGAGCTCCATTAATATACAGATAGACAGATACAAGGTTAGAAAGCATTTTGATGCTATATCTATTTAGCAAAATAATAATAGTAGGTTCATTTCTGAGACTTATGAACTCCCGAGCCATGTATTCTTGGTCATATTGGCAGTACCAAGTATAAACCTTAATTTCAATTAGAAAGCTGCTGTTAACCTCAATAACATTCATGCCTCTATTGTACCCTGGCCATTTCTAGGCTGGTCATTATCACAGTTCACAAGCTTTAAGCTGAGTAAGAAAACTGACGACTTTTCCCCTTGGTCATTTGGATAGAACACTCTAGTAAGTAATTTGAGATCTAGATATTGAGCAAGAAGATTGATGATCAATATTAACAATCTTCATATCCTGAAACAATGTGTGTGGTGTCTTCATCAGCAAGGTCTTGTCATCAAGCTCTGATGATCAGCCAAGAACATTGATTGGAAAGAGCTTGTATGGGTTTGGGGATCTCTAGGACACTTCTGACCAACAACTCTAGGGGAGGTATCCCATAGATGTGAGTGGATTTTTAATTTTTATTTACTTATTTTTATTCAGACCCTGGAAGTTTATTAAAAAGGACACTATACTTAAAGTGAGCGGAGGACAATATTTTCACGCAGTGATTCAGAGTGAAGAAAACCTATAATAGAAAGCAGGCTCATATAAATAAAGGATATGGCAAATATGTAGTAACTTTGTCATGTGTGGATAATTCCTAAATTATCTTCATGTCTAAAGATCATGAAATCTAAATATGCAAAATATCAAAAGATAATTAGTGACAGAAAATTCCATCAAGGAAACAATATAATCCCTTAGTTGTTGGCTATGATGATACAAAGATGGATGTGGCTAAATTACTATATTCAGGTTCTGTTGAATAAAGGGACATTGGCTCTCAAAATCAAAGGAATTTGAACTTATATCCTGATGTGATATAACAGAATAGACTGTCAACATCTTTACCACACCAACTTGAAAATAAAGTAAAATTATCATTTTACTGTTTCCTCAGATAAGCTGCTTGGCCTGAAGAGCACTTTCTTGTTCCTAAAAATTTTCAAGTAAAGTCATGGGCCAAGGTTGAGGTGACAGTGGGTCAGAGAATGACCTCCTAGACAGCTATTAGAATAGAGTCTTTTCTGCTTGGCTCACAGACACATCTGAGATGCAGTATTTCTCTGTTTCGGATTAGGATTAGCCTCTTTATGAAGAGGCCTTATTATGTGGTTAGTTGCCAGAGACAACAACAGACAGAATCCATTGCTGAGGGGAAAGAACTGATTCTCAGTTTATGCTGTCTTGTCTTTCTTACGAAAGCCTGTGTTCTAATTTTGTCTGTTGAAAATTTACATTGGGCAAAATCAATTTTTTTTAATGCAAATTAACCAATTAGGTTTAAAATGTCTATATGAGTAAAATGACAAAATCAAATTAAAATGGAAAAATGTCTTCCTACTGCAGCCAAGGACTGTGTTGATGTCCATGGTTCCTCTTGCCATCAAGGGCCACGTTGAATCCAGGTGTCTGGGCCTTTACCTGGGGCCATGTTGATATCTAGGGTCCACGCTGCCACTTGGGCTGTGCTGATCTGGGGCAAAATCAATTTTAATTCTTATAAAAATAGAAGACTAACGTTCTGATGTCTTTCACTTTTAAACATCACTCATTGCCCTCTACGTCTCTTCGTTGTCTCACTGGCATCTGTAGAGCACTACCTTGTTCTTGCTATTTCTTCTTGCTCAGTTCCTTACCCTCATTCCAAGTGTTCATTTTCCACTTCTGCTACCTCTCCTGCCCTATTCTTCCCAGTTTCTTGGTATATTCCTGTGTCTCTACCAGGTACCCAAGTTTTTTCCTCTAGAAAAACATTCTAATATTCACACTTCTAAATCTTTCCCACTTAATTCTCACCATATAACATCATTCATACAAAGAAGCAGCTAACGTCCAGGGCAGCAGATGGACACAACAGAACAAACCACCAGCACCATGCAGAGCTGTGCTCCTGCAATCTCCCAGCTTCCTCCTCTCTTGGCAAATGCAATTCTTTTCTTTTCTTTTTTTGTGTAGGCAGATAACATTTCAGATAACACTCCAGAGATTAATTACCATGAATTAGCCCAATTCAGTTTTTACTGCTATATTTTTTATTATTTTAGAGTTAAATATTGGCTTAGTTACAAATCTATAAACTCTCACCAGAATTTCATATGTAACGTCCAGTAAGACTAGTGTACAGATCATTAGGTTTTCATGGGTTCTTAAAAAAGTTATAATTATCTCTCTGTGCCTGAAAAATGTCAATGGCCAGGGGTCTGTTGACTTCAGAGAGAACCAGTGTCCTGAATGATAAGTTTGGAGAACAGTCTTTATCTTTGTGTATTTAGTGCCAAACATGGCTCCTCAAGGCAGCCAAAGAGACTCTCAGTAACTGCTTTCGAATCAAATATTAGTTTCCACTAAAAGTATCTTTTGGAGGTCTGCAAATTTCTAATCTAGAGTATTCTTATGCCTACATATTTCCATTACTACAGCAGAGTGTAAGATTTTTATGTAAAATATTAGCATGACTTAATTATTTCTTGCTCTTTGTAAGCTACTTGGAAGGTCATTTGTTTTGTTGCTCTTGTTATTCATATTAAAAGTTCTATGAGAAGGGGAATTTTATGAGTATATTGGGAAAAACATATTTATAAGATATAAATCCTCCCAAATTATCTGGTGTATTTCAAACAAATATGGAAGAGGTAAGGGGACATGATCTAATATATCCCATAACATGGACCTATCTTTTCTAACATGAACAAAAAAATAGGAGCAGAAAAAAAAAATACTGGAGTGGCTTCCAGAGCCTTCTATGTTTGTATAGTTTACTTAGCTAACTACTTGGCTCCATGTTCTTCATTAGATAGTAGTATATATATACTGCTAGATGTGTCTTTCTTAAAGACATAGCAACTTTTCTGTAAAGCCCATAGGGACTAACTAATCCACTGTTAACTGCAGGAGTCAATCACAAAAAAAGAAGCACAATGAATATTGTTTTAACTTGAAATTTTTTCAACAAAGATATATCTTAGAAATCAGAAAAAAATGTGTTTATTGTTATAGTTTGTGACTTTCAAAAAAATTCAGAATTACACACAGCAGGGTTTGTGGTAATGATGTAAGATCTCTAAAAGCTCAACCCAGGCAGGATCCAGTTACAAAGCTTGACAATTTGTTTGATTCCTTTCTAAAGCATTTACTAAAATGTTTGTGCATATAATCATACAAGGAGAAAAGTGAACAGGTGAGGTATCCATGAAGAGGGCATTTAAAGCAGCCAAAAGTATTCATTTGACCCTCTGAATAATACACATGATCATTATAGCACAATTAAGAGAATTAAACATAGACAGTATAAAATGGTGGATTTCAAAGCAGCCTTGCCCATAATTATACCTGAGACCATTCCAGACCTTACCATTCTTCTCCTCACCTTGCCATTATAGTTTTGAGCTCAGAGGTTAGTCATCCAGATCTAAGTCTAGGTTTCTCACTGAAACAGAAGGGTAGAGAGTAAGAGAACAGATAAGAGACTCAAAGAACCATGGCCTTTGGTGTCAGGCAGAGCTTGCTTCGAACACTGATGTTTTTCTTTAACTAGCTGCATCATTGTAAGCAAGTTTCTTGAAGTCTTTAATCCTGAAATAGAAGTTAAGAATACCAACCTTGTAGATTTTTTAGAAGATTAAGGAAATAAAACACATGAAGACCTAAAAATCTGGGGAAGCCTGACTTAGCATTCTGAGTATTGTACAATGGGCTACCAGTATTCACAGCTCAGGCACCTAGCTAAGATATCATTCATTCATTTGAACAGTATTCAGTGAGCATTGCTGTGGGTTGAGCATGAAATGTCATCCATAGGCCTATGCATTTGAGTGCATAGTTCCCAGCTGGTGCTGTTTCAAAACATTATAGCATTTGCTAAAAATGAATCTTTGAGGGGAGGGGAAGCAGGGGGACAGGATGGGATAAGTTTGTTTGATAGCTCAGTCCTGCTTCATGGCCCTTCTTTGCTTCCTGTGTGTGGATGCAATGTGTCTAGTTATCTCAAGCTCCTGCTGTGAGACCTCCCCTGCCTGGACAGACTATATGCTTTCAAACCTGAAGCCTAGGCTCAGCCCTCTGTCCTTTACATTGCCTCTTGTCAGCTAACAGTTATAAGGAAAAAAAAAAACACTGTGGGCATATGCCATCAGCCTCCCAAAGTGTTCAGTGCTAAAATGGACCTCAGGATTCCTAAAGCAGATACAGAGATGGAAAAGAAATAAGAATTAAGGAAAATATGGTATTTTGTGTGATGAAAAAGTTTACCTTTATTTTTTGGGGGGGGTGGGTGGGGGTTAAGCATATACTTAGCCATGAAGGTTGAGGGAGAGCTGTAGCGGGTGCAGGAGAACAATAGTGCCCTAGGGTGGGCATAGGCTTTCAAGGAGTCAGAAAGGTATGAAATTGACTAAGAAGTTGCTTAAATTCCCTGCCAGACATAATCAAATACTTCTATTTATGTAGAATGAGTGATGAAAAGCAGTCTGTACAGAGAAGGAACAATCACATGTTTTCCATTGCAGGCATGAGCAACCCATTGTTAAGCCCTCCCCAGCTATTCATGAGCTAATCCAGGCTTTTGCTTAGGCTGCTCAGACCTCAACACTACACAAAGGGACCACAAATGAAGGACACAAAAGGTTGTGGCCATTGTCCCTTCTTCTTAATGCAGGAATTTTTGTTTTATTTTCCCTGTTTCTTCTCCACTGTAAGATTTCTTAAAAGAGAAAATTTTCGTTGAAATCAGAATGTATGTATTTATGGCAACACAGTCAGAACTCCAACTTTGTAAAGGTTTCTTCAGTGTGTGTGTGTGTTCACATGTGGCGGTACAAGCATGTGTGCAGGTGGATAGGGGAGGCTAGAGGGACATGGGAGATGACTTCCTCTATTACAAGTCACCTTGTTTCCTTGAGACAGGGTCTGTAACTGAACTTGAAGTCACCATTTCACTCAGACTGGCTGACCAGTACTCCTGGACCTGTCTGTTACTGTCCCCAGGGCTGGGGTTACAGGTGGTATAGCCATGCCTGGTTGTTTACATAGGTGCTGGAATTTGAACAGAGGTTTTCTTCCTTACACAGGGAGCCACCTCCAAAGTCCAAAGTTTCCTCTTTAAGAGTTAAAATTCAATACTACAAGAAACTATAAACTATATCAACCAATGTAATTTTACTATGAATTAACACACTGTGTTCTTCATAATCTTTTCATCCAGCATCTAAGGCAAAAGCTTTCTTTTGAAAGAATAGGTAACATTTCTTCCATATATAACCTGATATTTTTATCCAGGATCTAAGGCAAAGCTTTCTTTTGAGAGAATAGGCAACATTTCTTCCGTCTCTAACCTGAAGCTCTAGTACCTCAATGTGGTAGGCAGAATAAGAATCTTCAAAGATATTCACACCCAATCCTAGGAACCTGTGAATAAGCTATTTCATATGGCAAAAGCAATTTTTGCAAACATGATTTTGAGAATCGAGAGATTATCTTAAATTATCCAGTTGACTTTCCAAGGTTACTTGAATTTTTTAAAAATGGAGAAGCTTTTTCAAATGCAATCACAAAAAGAAAAACAACTGTTGGCTGGGGGCAAGGAGGGGTTATATCACTAGGCTTCGAGATTGGGGTAGAAGGTCATGAGACAAAGGATGTGCTGTGAAGGCATAGACTTAGCTTTATAAAACTTTATCTCAGGGAAAAACCATTTTTTTAAACCATCTAGTACTTAGGGCTCAGGGTCTAGAAGAATCTAGGAAAAATATCAGGAATGCACCTGACAACCAATAGATTCAAAACTTGGCTTAGCATGAAAGTTTAACCAATAGATCCAAATAATTACTCTCTCTCATGTCCCTTTACCCAATTGTGAAATTCCAAGATGTATAACACCTCGCTTCATATTTCTTTCTTTAAAACTGACTTATACCTGATCTCAGGGCAGAATTCCCTCCACTGTATTGGAACATAGGATTTCAGCCCAGGTTCAAGACTGTCCAAAAAAAGAAAATGACCCTCATATGTTTGTATCAGAATCTAGCTCTCTGGTGGTCTTTAGGGGTCTCTTGGCACGGGTACAACATTTGGTGCCTTGGCTGGGAACCCCCATGCTTCCCATGGACTCTGGATTGGAGGGTCTGACCGGCTGGTAAGTGTTTCTGAGTGGTGTCTGTCTGTCTGTGTTTAGTATCATTTCTGGGGTGTACCAAGTCTGTGATCATGATCAGACCTGGTCAAGAGCAGACACACTGGAGAACCGTGGTCACGAGAAGCTGGAAGATGTTACAGACTCCAGGGATGGGGACAGAGAGCTCCTTATCTGTTCAATTGAGGACAGAGAGCTTCAGATCTTGATGGTATTTGACGCACAAGTGGGTTGCTCCCACAGCATGGCAACAAGCCATAATTTTATTTGTCACTCTGCTTTCAGTTTTGTTGGGGTAAGCTTTTCTCTTATGCCCTGGTCTTCTATGGTGTCTGTGTTTCTTTGTGTTTCTGACTGTGATGAACAGCACGGGACAGACAACTTCTACTCTGGACCTACTCCTAACTCATTACCATGATGTTGATGTACTTAATCATAATCTTTTGGTCACAATTAAAAAGTCTAAACTTGTCATCTTTTGCAGGATGGAAGGAGCAGCACTCAATGTCCATTGGCCTCCTGAAGGAAACTTTGACCTGGCTCTCATAAAGAAAGTGGAAGAAATTGTCTTCAGACCATGAATGGGGTACCTCAATCAAGTTCCCTACATAGTGGTCTGGAGAGCCCCTTTTCCTTGGATTAAGCCATTCTTGCCCCACCAGGTTAAGGTCCTGGCAACTACAGAGAAAAGCTCGCCTGCTGAGGTTATTTGGCTCCTAAGCAACACAGGAGCAACACAGATGAGGCAACAGAGATGTGATCTCTCCTCCCCAATCCTGATGCAGCTGTCCCAATACCAACTTTGAGTGTAGGAGGACCTGGCTGAACTGGCTGCTGAACTGGCTTCAGGCAGCTCCTCCTACACTGGCCTCAAATGCTCCTGCCTCTGTGACAAGGGAGGAACTGGCTCATGGGACCCACAGCCTTAGAGAAGATAATCCTGACGCTACAGTTCTTCCCATTTAGGAGGCAGGACCCGCCCCCAGGATGGGACTCAGTCACATCACCATTGGCCCTTTGTCACTAGTAATTTTTACAATTGGAGGGCCCAAAATGTGTGCTTCTTGGAAAACCATAAAGAACTGATTAGCCTCCTTGAGACAAGTCTTTTTACCCACCAACTTACTGTGGATGACTGTGCATAGCTTTTGCAGGTCCTCTTCACAGGAGAGCAGAGAGATCAAATACAGACCGAGGCTCAAAAGCTGGTTTCGTGCCCCACTGGAGAGCTCACAGTCAACCAAGCTCTCAGAGATGTGACCTTGCCCCTAATTTACCCGATGTGGAATTGTAATATGGCTGAATGATTGTCAGACTCTATTGATGGGTCTCAAGGCAAGATCTGCAAATCTGAGTAAGGTCTATGACATAAGGCAGAGATCAGATGAAAGCCCAGTGGCATTCGTGGAATGTCGCAGGAGGCCTTCAGGAGATATACAGGCTGCAGCAGGTTATTACTGAGCTTGACTCCCAGCTAGAGAGGTGGCTTCAGAAGTTTCCATCATTCTGAGCCCAAACAGGAGGGATGGAACTAGCAGTACATAGCCCATCCATCTATGTGATAATTAATCCAGGGGCAGACCCAGTCAAGGTCTGTCAGTACCCCATGCCTTTACAGGTCAAGAAGGGCATCACACCACATATCAAGAGGCTACTGGACTCAAGTGTCCTCAGGGCTGTGTAGTCCACCTAAAACACATCCCTGTTACCTGTAAAGAAGCCTTATACTAATGATTACAGACCAGTCCAGGGCTTGTGAGAGGTCAACAAAAGGATGATGGACATAGAAGGCCACAGTGCCTAACCCTTATAGCTTATTTAGCCCATTGCCCCTAGACCAGCAATAACATTCTGTCCTGGACCTAAAAGATGTCTTTTTCTATCTGCCTCTGGACCTCCAAAGCCAGAAGTACTTCACCTTCAAATGGCATGACCTAAAGATTGGGATCAGCAACCAGCTGACATGGACCAGACTACCACAAGGATTCAAAAATTCCCCCATCATCTTTGCTGAAGCTCTGCAAAGATAAAGACCTGGATGCGTACCAGACACAGAACCCAGAAATCAGTCTGTTGTAGTATGCTGATGATTGCAGCCACAGACTGAGAGACCTACCTGACTGGAACTGAGCAGCTATTGTGGACACTAGGTGACCTAGGGTACCATGACTCAGTCAAGAAAGTCCAAATCTGCAAGTGACAGGTAGCATACCTGGGGTACATCTTGAAGAAAGGGCAGTGGAAGAATGCAATTATGCCACCATCTTGATTTTATGATAGCGAATGATAATTAAAATAAATAAATAATAGTGTCAGAATTAGTTGGAGAAAAACTCAGGCACTGGAGGACACGTAAGGACACCAGGAAAGGAGGAAGACAGGTCAATGCAGAGAAGTGGGAAGACAACTGATTCAGTGGCCCAAATTGGTGCAAAGTTTTCATGGCATGAGCACCATCAGCACAGTGGGCAGCAGCAGAAGCTGGGGTTGGGCTATGTTTGTTTGCCCACTTAAAAAGAACCAATGTTAGGTTTCCCACTCTAAGCATATCTTCTCTAACTCTGTCATTATTACACTGATATTTATTGCCATCTCATCTCATGCATGGGGTATCACTGTCATGTGTCATTCTTCTTCATTCCTTATCCCACATTAGATTACCAGTTCCTGCATTTCATATTAGATTGTGAGGTCTGAGAACAAAGGACCCATGAATATCCACCCATCAATGCATCCTTAGTCTCACTTACTGTAGAGATAATAGGGTCCCTTTCCAACTGTCTGCTCAGCTTGCATCAACTTGAGGCTCTACTGTCCTCCTACCTATGTGCCTGCAGGTATTATAGGTAACACAGCTATGCTGGTTAAACAGGAAATGTATTGTTTAGTCTTTTGCAGTCAAGGAATTGGCTTTTTTTGTAACAGCTAAATGATTTATTAAAGTTCATTTTGCTTTGTTCGTTGGGTTAACCTTAGTTTTCAGATATGTGCACTAGACAGACTTATAATATCATAATCAAAACAAGATTATGAAACAAGTTTGAGAGTCATCATAGAAGGATAAAAAAAATCTGGCTTTATTCAGTGACTCTGCTTGATATACAAAGACCTGAAAATTATAAGGAAATTGATCCTAAGGGAAGCCAAAGGCCAGTGGATTGGAGCAGCCAAAGGTCACTTATAAAAAGAATGGGTGGAGATGGATTACACACTGCAATGATTGACTTTAAGTGGAGAGTTTTGGAGTTTGGATTTCTCCCTTTCATTGTCCATAAGCACCTTCTCTCCCCAGCAGGCTCATCTGAAAGTGGGTGGGATCTTGACAAATCCTGTTATGTTTTGTGTTTTCCAACATCTCTCCTTTCCTCCCAAGACATATCTTTTCACTGATAAAATCAGGCAAAAAGATTTATGAGCCTCAGTTCTTATGAGTGTCAACTGTCAAGTGGAGGTACAAAGGCTACCTCCTCCATCTGCTTCCTCCTTTGCTCTACTTGGAGCATGATATCTGCCTCTCCTAGCAAGACTTGGGAAGCCCCTGATAGGCCATTAACAGATGCCTGTGATAGTTCAATGTATATGTGAGAACTGTGAGTATTGCCCTGCCCTTTTCTGTTCTATTTCTCTATTTTCTGTCTTCTAATTGCTGTCTCCTGTTTGCCCTCAGACTGTGGATCTGACATCTCTTTTCAATACAGCTCTTGGCTTATGTCTCTTCAAATACCCAGAGGCTGACCAGGACTTCCGGAACTGATCCTCCCATTTCTTCCTAGACAGGACTTGACATTCATTCCTGGCTTCCCAGCTGAGGACCTTCCTGTTCCAAGTTTCAGTCTCATTTACTTGGCATGTGACAGGCTGCAAGTGCCATGATGGCTCTGCTTCCGGCCTGTTTTAATCTTCTGTGGTGATGAAGGGTGATGTGGCCATCACTCAAAGTCCATGTTCTTTTCTTTTGAAAAGTTTTCTCCTTAGACTGAGAATGTAAAAGGGCAGTGACGAAAGACTGGGCAGAGAGTGAAAAGCATTGGGATACAGGCTGAGAACTATAGGATCATGTTCACAACAATGTGGATGCACCTTACACAACTGAACTTTGTACCCAACCATGGTTAAACTGGATTTAAAGAGTTATTTTATGTACCCTTTATTTACTTATTTGTTTTTAAAACCACTGAGGGTGTGTACTATTTCAGGAAAAATCACTCTGCCAGACTGATGAATGGAATGGACATGCTCCATTACATCTTTCTGCTCCAAATCCATTTAATTTTTTTTTGTCCTTGGACAGAGGACACATCACATACTAAATTGATAAGAACAAATAATTCACTTGATAGCAGCCAAAAGGCCAAGAAGTCAAGTATGCACTTTCTTCTTCCAAAAGGTAACTTCAGACCTTGTTCTCTCCTGGGTTCAGCTCTGATTAGCTCTTCTGGTGCTGTTTGCTAATCTCTCAGATACTCCTTCATTTTAGCTCTTTTAGAAATAAATGCTACCAATTGGATGTGGTGGTATACACCTTTAATCCCAGCACATGGCAGAGCAGGTGGCCAGCATAATCTATAGAGTGAGTTCCAATACAGCCAGGACTACACAGAGAAACTCTGTCTCAAAACCAGAATTAAACAATGAAGAAAAGGAGGAGGAGGAATAGAATGCTTCTGTCTCACCTGTCTTTGGGCAGCCAGAATCATGATTTCCTACCTCACGAGTGTCATCCAGCCCTTTGGAGGTTCACATACCAGGAGCAGTTGCTGAACATCAACTAAACACTGCTAAACATTGGCAGAAATCCAAAAATGAATAGAACAGAAGCCATTTTTTATTGAAGTTTATACTTGTAAACAGTAACAACAGATCGGCCATTTACTAAGGTCCTTCATGCTACAAAGTATACAGTTATATACATATTATTCATTTTACTGGCTTAACAGTTGGATAACATCAGCTATTTTTCTCCAGTCTTTGGCAATGATATATACTTATTTGGAAAGCAAGCTAGGGATTAGCTCCACTAAAAATGGGATTGGTGTCTGCTGAGGCTCCTGTGCCAAGCACAGTGCTGAGGAATGCTGCACACGACAGCCTGTCTCCATTTTAAAGATAAGGAAAATGAGGCTCAGCCAGGTTTAAAAAAATTTACAGAGACCACTTAGCTAAGAAGACATAGAAACAGCCTTTGAAACTGAGGTCTGATGGACTCAAGGCCATGTGAATCTTTCTGCCACTCCACAGAACTGTCCTGCACAGCTGCAAGCTGTAAGTTTAGTGTGGTAGGAACTCTGCACGTAATAGTGTTGCAGAAAAGGAGAGATGTAGCCCTGTCTGGAGATGATCAGGTATGAAAAGAAATGTAAAAAGGAGGAACAGTGTCAACAAAGGTTCACAAACTGTGCATGGTTCGTGAACGAAGAGTTAACTGGAATCTCTTAAGAAGCAGAGAAACATGGATGAACTTTGAAGACCTATAATCCATGAAATAAGCCAGATATATAATAGCACATATTTCATGGCTTCCATGAAGTGCTCAGAATGGGTAAATCTGCAGAGACAGAAAGTAGAATAGAGGTAGTTCTATAGAATAGGCTAGCCAAAGTTCTGGAAATGGATAATGGGAATGGTTGCAATAATGTTAGTGACCACTGAATAGTGCACTTAAAATTGAAGGAAATGGTAAATCTTATATTAGTGTTGAAAAAATTTATTTAAACTATTTCTCAAAAGGTGTGGATTCTCATCATATATTAATAAATACAAAAACATTAAACATGAAAGCCACCAGCCTTTGATGATTTCTGAGCCCTCAAAACATACTAGTGTTAATTAAAAGGTTCTAGGCATACAAAATATACACTGGGTTCTGGAAGTTTACTAGTTAGTGTCTAAAATATTTATTATTTCATTAATGTTGTCTTATGTTGGTAATTGTCTAAAATGGTAGCATTTGTGATATGTTCAGCAAAGAAAATACATTGTCATTTTTTAGTAAAGGAAAAAGCAGAGAAAGGGACAGGGAAGCTTGAGGGTTGGCGTGGGGATGGGAGACGAGATCAGACAAAGCAGTCAGTCTAGAAAGCCCCAAACCTTTAAGCCCCTGCTGTTTTTCTAGGTTGAACTTCAAGATCCACTGAGCAGAGATGAATAAGATTTTAGTAAACAAAAATTTTACAAGGCCAAAAATTGTGCTTTGGTGTACTCATTTAGAGGAAGCCTATAAAATGAGTTGGAGGAAGGTCACGGTAGTGAACAAAAGGGTTAAACTCTCTACCTAGCTAGTTCTAGATCCTTTTAGATCAACATTGGTCTTGACATTGGCAATGTTTGCAACAAAGTCTAGAGCTTACTGGCACTCTTTGTTTTTAAATAATTTAAATATGACATTATTTTATCTTTCTTCTAATAGTCTGTAGGTTTAGAACACAATTTGTAGCTCGTTTTCCAGTGAGGAATCCAATTTGGCTCTTATTTCTGTTCAGATATTATATGATTTTATTTTTTTTATTGCAACTCTTTAGAATGGTTCACAGATGTTGCTGTTAAAATAGATCCTTCTGGAACTGTTTGGTTTGAGAAAATTTTCTGTTGCCATGGATTAAACTAATAGGAGACCTCATGTTTAAAATTCAAGGCTGCATTCACATTCAGAGACTATTTTCTTAAATTTATGTTACACAGTCATGGGAAGGATTGTGTTCTGTGCACACTTAAGGCTACCTCTCCTCTAACTAACTAGGCTAATATTTTATAAACACATAAATTAATGTCTCTACTTGGTGAACCATGTGGGGAAAATCACTAGAAAAAGATGATTGAAATTTTACACAGAAATATGCTAAAATTTAGCAAAAAATATTATTTAGAAATAATTTAACAAAAGATTGTTAGTTTTAACTTAACATTAAACATCAGTTGAGCTTTGTAAAAATCGCTGATGTGTGGAGATACATATGAATGTGTCCCTGGCTTCCCTCTTCAGTATTGTCTTTTAATAAGCTCAGCATTGACACCAAACTTGTCTTCATTGTCCCACATATGATGCTCGGGGCTCTAGCACACCTGCACCTCTAATTATGACCCATCTCCTCAGACTAATACATATCATTCTATTTTGCATCTCCCAACCAGTCACCTTCCATTCTAGATGTCTAAACCAAATTGCCTGTTTTATCCACAGCACTGTTGCTCCAGGATATTGTGCCCAACATGGGATGTATCCAACATCAGCTTCCAAATTATGTCCTAGGGACACGAGTCACACAGAATCATAAGTTATAAAAGAGATTTATGATCTGGGAAATTTTACCTACTGTACCATATTTTGGTGGATATTTACAATAGAGACCTTTGAGAGCTCATACATCTCTCTTAGTGGACTGCATGATTTTTAGTTCATTGATGTTAGCCCCTGCCATCTTGCATCACCTCATTTAACATTCCGAAAAACAACTGGTGCTTGGGAAGATACTTTTCTAATAACAACTACTGAGGATTTTTCACTCTTCTTTTGTCCTAGCTATTCTATAAGATATATTAATTCTTTGTGTAACAATACAGAGGAGAATAACTTGAGGTAGACCTACAGGACTCACCTCTGCTCTTCACTTGTTGATTTAAGATCACAATAAGCATCATTGTGTCTCCTTAGTTTCCCAAGTTTTTGTAAGATTTGTAAGATTGCTTTTCCCTAAAGAATTGTCAGAATTAACTGAAGTACTATATCCAAAGCACTTCATGCACTAATACCCAGGACAAAATATCTTTTCAAGAGACGCTTACTGTTACTGTTACCTTTATAATATCTCTTAAATGTTTGTTGTTTCCTAATGCTCTTGATACCTTCAAGGTTCAGGTATACATTATTTCATTTTTTTCCTTCACAACACTAATTAGCAATTTATTCTCAGTAACTTAGTTATTTATAAATCTGCTCCGTGTTCTCTTGTACATTATCTGATTAGCTCAATAAGTACTTCATTTACTCCGTTCACATATTCTCTGCTCTGCAATTCATTCACCACACTGCCATTTAATTATTTTTAAACACAAATCTAATGATGCCATTCCTATGCTCAAGAACAGTTAATGATCTCCCATTATCTATGTAATAGAGGGAAGTAACTCCTCATCATGGCAGACACACCCGAGTCCACACTTCCCATGATACAGTTTTATAATCTAGCCACCCCTTAGTACTCTTCCAGTATATAAAATGCAATGATCTTTTTGAGCTCTGGGTTTTGTTGATACATACTTTTTAATGTTTTGTCTTGAAAATTCTTTCTTCTTATATTTGCTTAAAAAGGAACTGTTTACTTTTTCAGTTCCATTTCATATCTTTCCTGCTACATGGGACATGTTTTCAGTTTCATACAGTTAACAGTTTTCTTTTAGTCTTAGTTTTAAAAATATATATTTTATGTGTTTAGTATTATGCTAAATTTTAAATAATAATAACTTACATAGAGACTATTGTCTGTATAGTGAGTTCCATGAAAAAAGATGTTTTACTGGTTCATTTATGCTGTGTAAATCAAATACAAAATTTTGCACACAGTAGAAACCCACATGCATATCTATTAATTGCATTTACCAATATAGACAGCTTTTTACTACGGTTAACTCCTTAAGCAAGTAGTACATCTTCAGAGTCAGTTGATTGTTAATTTTTTCCTTTTCAAGGATCCTTCTCATTACAAAAGAATTCACAATAGGACTCCTTTAAAACAGAACCAATTCTATATCTAAATAAAAACACAATCACATGGAAATCTTGCAACACACGCCTACAACACACACCTGTATGCCCAGACTTTCCCAGGAGTCTGTCTTGTGCATCTCTGCTCCTATAGTTATTATGTTTTTAGTGGGACTCTCTTAAACTAAATATTCAGGCCAATTAGTGTCCTGGCCCTAGAAGAACATGGTATCTTCACTTTTCCAATGGAGATTTCCTGGTTGGTTCTCAGTGGGGTGATCTTATCTGTACTCTTACTCCCTAATCTAAGTTCACTTGTAGGTCAGATGTTGCAGTTTGTTTGATTCAATGACCTCATCTCCTTCAAGAGAGCTACCTTTCCTTCAGAGGGTTGCTGTTGGAAAATCACACCAGGACATACCCATTGCAGAACAAATTTTCCAGACCTAAAGGGCAGCGTCCCTGCTGTGCATTGTTCTCCACACCTCCTGTCCTGGCTGGTGATCAGTCTCAGAACCTCTGACTGGTAGGAGGAATAACTCCTCCCTAGACCTTCTGGTTTCCTACATATAATTAATCAATTTTCCGAAACTTAAGTGTTTATGCTTGAGGCATGATTTTTTTTCTTTTTCAACTTTGTGAGTCCCATAAGACTTGTCAGAGACAAGTTAGAGACATCTCTGTGGCATGATAATTTCAGCACAGCACTACCTAGTGTTCTTGTTGCTCATCCTAATTTTACCAATACTTAAGAAGTGTTGTTTGGTCTGATGCTGAGGACCTCTCTCTTAGCTGGTTCTGCTTCCCAAGAGTTGGATAGATTGATTCCATTTTGTCAGTTAATAATAAACTATTATCTATCCCTGCTACACCTCTGCCAAGAGCTTTTTCCAGAAACTACTTTATAGTTATTATCTAATCTTTATAAAACCATGAAGGAAGTGTTCCCATCTAACAGATGGTAAATGATTAAGGAACAGTGCCTGCTCAAGGTGACAGGGTAGTTCGGTGATGAAGTAACACCGAATGTCCGTTTTCCATGGCTCAATCAGCAAACCTCACAGCATTGTCTGAGTTGACAGTCATGTACATTTTTTCCACTTTTCTCACAAATAATTCAGTGGCTCAATAAAACTACAGTGTATATTTGTGTGTAGTAGAGTTAAAGAGCATTCTATAGAGAATTAGCTGCAGATTCTAGTTTTGTTTTTAATCACATCTTGCCATTATACACAAATTTGTTAAATTGTGTATTAAATATGAAAGCATTAATATTTGTAGGTATGATGATAAAGGGAGATATTAGGACTTTTTGAGAAATTGTATGAATTGCCAAAAAAAGTTTTATGGGTATATTTTAACATTTTCAATTAGTAAAAATATATTTCATACAATGTGTTCATATTCATTTCAGTAGTATATGTTACCTTATATTAAGTATAATTTATTATGAGTAGAAACTAGATGGAAGAGGCTGCATGGTTTTAGTATATTTTCAAGTTTCATGTAACTATTATGCCGATCATATTAATACTATGTGTATAAGCAAATGACAAATTCTAAGGTTTTCACTTTCTTTCTATAAATTGAATTTTAATAAGATTCAATATACTCCCTTTTCCTAGAAGAATAAAATATTTATAGTAACTCAGTTTCTTCCTATTCTGCCCAGCACTTAATAAACTTTGCTCACTCAGCTAGATATTGGAGCCAAGCAGAATATAACATTCACAGCAAAATGTAGCCTCCATAACTAGAAGGATTAGTTTTTCCTAAGAGATCCCTAGTCGGTCATCTAAGAGCCAAGAAATCAATAGCATAAATCCTCCCAGGAAGATGAGAAAGCTAAGCATCCATTTCTTTGATGATAACCCGTGTGCATCTGACTTTACAATGTAAAACATATATGATGAAAATTACAAATTTTAATTATTTTCAGATGCCCTTTTTATCCTTTATAGTTGTTGCTGCAGCACTCACTATCCACTGTGGAAAGCTGCTTTGATGTAATAAGGTTATTATTCAGCTTTATTTGTTCAAGGAGATTCAAAAGGAAAAATTACTATGTAACAAATGAACTTAAAATCTCAGTTCAAGACTAATGGACTTTTTGCTCTTCCTTACCTTCTTTATATTACATGTCTGCTGACCTGACTGATTACAGGGCATGCTCTCTCTCTCTCTCTCTCTCTCTCTCTCTCTCTCTCTCTCTCTCTCTCTCTCTCTCTCTCTCTCTTCTCTGTACCTACCACACCAAAAGGCATAGGCATATTACAACCCTTTTGATGCCATATGTGATTAACATAGCTGAATTCTAGGCAGCAGAAAGTAAGTTGAAGTATTATGTACCATTTCCAAGGCAAGTTCTACAATATTTCATAGAAGTTCTTTCTTGGACTGAATAATCAGGTGGACTTTGAGAACTATATGTTAAAAATAGCAAAGCAAATGTTAGACCATGTAGTTGAGTTACTGCATACAACATAAGGTAGATTATCTTTCAAGGTGGCCACCCTCACTTACTTTCATCTATTTTTCATCAAGATATGGCACCTACTTGCCCTAACCCATTTTAAACCTGAGCTGGTCTTCTTGATTTGAGTGTTCAACAATTTGAACTGCTATCCTAAAACTGGTTAGAGCAATTATCTAGGTTTCCTAGAACTCAGTCATACTGTTGTATTAGGAACAGTGCTGAGTGAACCCCAAGGCCATATCCACTTGTTAGATCTACCTGCCAATTATTCAGGAAGGATGTCTCCCAGCCCCATTTGAGCTATCCTGGTTCTATCATGTAAGGAGAGAGCTGCCCAATAGAACATTCCCCAAGTTCTAAATATACACACTCCTGAACTATACTGAAAATAAGTAGTGTTTTAAATCACTAAGTTTTGATCTAACTTATTAGGCACTAATACCTATGTAATTTCTATCTGAACACCATCCTGAAATGTATATATATTAGAAGTAAGGTGACATTGTCTTGATCCTGCCTAATCACAGTTACAGGAAAGGAGAGAGCTATCCTTTTCACTTATAGTACAAGTGTTAGAAGAAGAAAAAAATGGAAAGGAAAAAGACTAATAATTCAATTATCTTGATTGTCCCTCTCTGTATTAAAGTTCAAGAGGTGAAGAAAGTCTCTGAAGCCAGCCTAGCTGTCTATTAATAACACAGATGAAATTCCCTCGCAAGAATGCCATTAGAATTTTTGAGCAAAGCACAGTGTAATGAGCAGGATATGGGAATATACAAACAAGACAGACTCAAGTCAAAGGTGGCATGTCCAAAGCCACTAAGTTTCTGTGTGTTCTAGGAACAGTTAGGGAATACAGGAGAATGAAGACACATTTTATTAAAATGTCTGTTTGTTTTGGTTTGGATATAAAGCGCTCCCAGGAAACTCATGAATAGAAGGGTTGGTCTACAGTGCAGTAGTACTCACTGATGAGGGACAGATTCACAGCTCTGGGCTATGGTGAAAAGTTTAGGAGGTTGAATCTGGTTGGAGGAATTGAGTAGCTTCTGGTGTAAGTTTAAAGTGTATGTTTTGTCCTTGGCTTTCTTGGCTCTTGTTTCCATGCTTTGTAGCCACCATGCTCCATGTGCCCACTCATGATGTACTGCCTCATTGCAGGCTCATAAACAGCAGGGCCACATGATCCAAGCTGAAACCACAGAAACAATGAGCCAAAAATAAATATTTCCTTATTAAAAACTTATCTATTTATTTTTGCACAAGGAAATTAGTACAGTGTAAGGAATTAGTAGGCATGGGTTTGGAGTCACAGCTACACCTATAAATCAAGTGAGAGGGAACCATGTGTTATGATACTACAGTTAGGCTCCATCAAATTGAGAGACCAGCCTACCAGTTATCTAAGCACTAAACTTTGAAAGAAAAAAAGCCAGGCTTTTCAAGGATGCCAAACCAGAATCAACCAGTAACATGTCTGCTTTCCAGTAGGCTAGACCAGTTGAGGACCAAGCCAGACTCTTTCTTCCCTTTGATACTGTGAAGGAACTTGAACCTTACATGGCTGCTTCCTGAAACTACCCTTGAGAAAGCAGCTGAGGAGTTAATAAAAGGAGAATTTATGCACTTTGTGCAAATGACACTGAGAATTTGTCTGAAGAGACTGTAAGTCATTTGATAAGAAAATGCTGTTGTGGTCTACATCATTATGTCACTATCTAGCATTGGGAGGATCTAGGATGGAGGTCAGATTAGCCTAAACAACGACAACAACAGCACAAGTTTCTGTCAGTTGGAGTGCATGGTTTGAGTACACTACCAGTAAAAATATGAATAAGTGTTCGAGTCATTTTTAGTTATCTAGGTAAGCAAACTGAATCACCAAAGTGAGAATTTTATTCATGATACAGCAGATGCTAACCTCTTTTCAAGCTAAAAAGTATTTTCTTTCTTTCTTTCTTTCTTCCTTCCTTCCTTTCTTTCTTTGTGTATATGTACACACTCTCTTGCTTTATGTCCCCCTGTTCTGTGTTTATTATCCTGATTGTGTGTTATATCTGAGATGTAAGTTCTAAGCCTGGTTTTGAAATCTAAACATAACTGTAGTGGTGGAGAGAGTGGAGAAAGAGCAAATGGTATTTTCTAAGGGTTTTTGTGAACACACACACACACACAGAGAGAGAGAGAGAGAGAGAGAGAGAGAGAGAGAGAGAGAATAAACACATTCTTATGTATTTACACACATGGGCAAACATTGCAGAGTACCTGTGTGAGCAGAGAATTTTGTCATAATCTATAAAGAATTTATTTTGCATACCTGTCCTGTAGAGCTATGGCGATCTAATGGTTTTTGTTGGATGCAGGGTACTTTTAGTTCTTGTACCTTATGAAAGAATGTTGGTGTGAACTATGGCTTGTTTGTCAAACATACTCTAGTCAAGTGAGGCTACCACTTCTAGGTAGAAGTGAAGGGCCCTTATTGCCCTTGGTGAGGCACATTAAGGAAGCTAAAAGGTTCAGCACAAGCTAAAAGAGAAGATCTAGGACCTGACTAGGGAAACCATGGCGTCAAACAGCTGTCAAAACCCTCATATCTTGTAACATCATGTTGATTAACTTCCCCAAGAAGCTTGGTAACTGTGAACCTCCTACGTAAGAATTGTTTGATGGTAGGTTCCACAGAAGAAAGGGACCCTGAGTATGTTGTTCTGTGATAATGCAAGAGTGTTCTGGACATCTTTGGCTCTGTGAAGAGGTAAAGAGTAGTGGCAATCTTACAGAAGACAGAAGATGGGGCTACAGAGGAAAGCTATTATTTGTGGTTACTCGTCTCACATAGCAGAGAGAACCTTGAGGAGGTGCAGAGAAAGTGGTCCTTAAGGGGTGGGGAGAAGTTTCAGCTGATACAAATCGGTTCTATGCAATTATGCGAGCCTGTATTTGAGTCTCCCTGCTAGTTGAAAAGTGGTTGGCTCACATGTAGTTGAAAAGTGGTTGGCTCACATGTAACACCAGTGCTATGAGAGTCAGATGTGTGACACCTGGACTTTTCCTCGGCATTTTGGGCATGCACGTTGGAATGCAACACCCCACTGGAAGACATACTCAGTCACTTCCCCACACACATTTTTTAAAAAGTAGTTTCCATGAGGATTTTTGTCTTCCAACAGCTCTTAGGGAAGTTACTTCATTTTTTACTTATCATTAGAACTGAGGAAAATAAATGTATAAAACATTAATAGAGCCTCTAGGGGAATTGAGACAACTCAGTGGATAAAGGTACTTGCCAAATAAGCCTGATGGCCTGAGTTCAGTTCATGAAACACACGAAAAGGTAGAAAGGGGAGAACTGATTCCTGAAAGTTGTCCTATGACCTCCACATGTGTTTTGTGGAAAATGTGCCCAGTCCCCAGACATACACATGTGCACCAATAATAAAAAACCAATAAAATACATTTTAATTAGCAAATTTAGAAACTCTGACATCTCAACAGATTGCCCATAACCTCCCAGTCTTAAGACAGAGTGATGCAGAAATGCTAGGCAGTGGGCAGTTGTGGTTAGTGAGAAAACTATTGCCATTGTGACCTAATGCTACACCCGGAGAGTGAAAGAGCATCACTTGGTCTTTTGCCTCTCCATTTGAAGTGTAAACTAAAAATCTGTTGAGCTTAAAGGGGCTATTTTAAACAAATTGCTAGAGTTTGTTAAAAAAAATTTTAAACATTAATCTTAAAACAAAGTGACAGAGAGCTTGTACCACTTTCTTTGCAAAGGTAACTGTTGTCATGGAAACTTTTAAGACCAGCATGCATTAGCAGAGTGTCCTCCTAATCTGATGGGTCATATTTGATTTCTAAGTATCTAATTAGTTAGAAATACTTCTGTATCAGGGAACTTTGCTATTAAGTATAGTGACAACTTTTCAATTATACCAAAAGTTCCCTTTTCAAATGTGTTGTTGTGGTGATATATTGTATGTTTAACAAAATCAGCCTGGAATATCAGAGAACAGAATCACCCACAATCAAGCCATGAAGATCAGAGGGTGGTGACTCATGCTTTTAATCCCATTACTCAGGAGACAGGGATCGTTCTGGATTTCTATGAGTTCAAGGCCTAACAATTAGTAGCTCACACCTTTAATCCTAACTCTAAGATTATGACATAAAGTTGAACTGGAAGTGAAACAGCTGGTCTGGGAAGCTATTTGAGGCAGGAGAAAGCAGAAATTTAGGCAATCAGCCAGACTGAGGAACTTTGAAGATAGCATTTAACCTGCTCAGCCTGAGAAGTTGTCTGGGTGAGAATTGACTGTTGTCTGTTTCCTCTCTCTGATATTTCAGCTTTTCCCCAATATCTGGCTCTAGGTTTCCATTATATACTAACTAGAATTTGTGCAATATATTGTATTGTGCTATCTTTTTCTGTTTATATACTCCATATTGTTGGTCATACTCCCAAATTCATTCTTTTCACTTACTATTCTTTCTATTTTATTGAAAAGAATATTCTTTTCATATAATATATTCTAAATACATTTTTCTCCACAACACTTTCCAGATTCTCCCCACCTATTCAACTCCACATTCTTCTCTCTCTCTGTAGAAAAAACAAAACAAACATAATGCTAATTTTAATTACAATTGTATAAGAAGATGCAAATACTCCTTGATTGGTATTCTAACCAGTTGGCAGACCTCTCTCAATATTCTTTTTGTATTTAATATCCTTTGACTCATTAGGTCACTTTTCACCTGACAGGTCAAGAACAAGAAAAAAATCTTTTTTGCAGTCCCTTAATTATAAAATAAGTGAAGAATCAGAATCAAATCTGAAATGTTTTGTTTTTATTTCTCTTTGGAAAGTACTTCAGTTAAATAACTTCCTATCCACATTTTATGAGAAATAAAGAAACTAGAAATAACAACTCTTTGAGCAGCTGTGATTGGACTTGCTAAGTCATTGCTTTCTATGATTCTCCCATCTCTTATTCACCAGAGATAATTTTCAAAGCCAACCATTTTCTAGAAAAATTTTTTTAAAAAAGCAAAAATGAACATATTTAGTCATTTTTATTTAAATTTTATGTTAGATTTTCCTTTACATAACTAGCAACAAATTATAAATGATGTGTAGAATGAAACAAGGCATGACACAATGATTTCTCCTGATGTTTTACACCTCAATGACCAAGGAAAAAACTGACAACATTGTTCACCTATTCTGACTACAAATAGTTGTGAGCTGCAATAAGGTTGTGAGATACAGAAGAGAAGTTTTGGAGGTAAATAGAGATGTGCTTTTAGTATCTTTGTAAGTGGACAGAAGCACTTTGTTCTACATATGAAGGAAGCCTACCAGCTATGGTTGCCAGAGTGAAGGGATACTACAGTCATTTCCCAGTGACTTCTCTTTCTCATCTCATTTTCCATCTGAATTTTTTATTTTGGACACAGTGTCTCTTCTTATTCCTGTGTAGTCCATATGATCTCACTACTGGACTGTCAGGGAAGGTGACATGGCAGCAGTGAGGTGAGAAGAATGGTCAAGGAAATAAAAAAAAGATCCCTGGTCACTTCCAAGATTCAGTGGGTATGGTCTGGAGTTGGAAAGCTAGACGACTCAATACAGAGATGAATATACCTCAGGTCATATGTTTATATGAAAAAAACTGAAATGAAGTTTTTTTGAGATTGGTAGCTATAACATGACAATCAAGATTTTATGAGAATTTTACATGTCTACATGTAAACGATCTCCTTAATAGCCATGCACTGAAATTGAAACATATAATAGAATTTTTAGTAAAGCAACATTTAAAATAATTCACTTATTTATACAAATTGTTGACTGCCTGCTGTGTTTCTCTTCTTAGTTCAAAGAACTCCAAAGTCCTATCCTCCATGTAGTTTATATTGTCGTGAAGTGATACAACTGGCTAAAATAAATACATATGTAAGTTGATGATGAATGCTATGTAGAAAAATGAGGTCAGACAAGTACTCATAAAGTTGTATTTGAACTTATACTTGAAGAAGTTAAGAGATTAGGATCAAAACTTGGAGAACATATTCCAAGTGGACAATAGAATAGACGTAGAGATCCTGAGGTAGGAGGATGCTCGGCACATTTAAACAGAAGTTTAGAGTAAAACAGATAAGAGACATCATAGAAGCAAGCTTTAAAAGGTCACTGAATGTTACATCATAAGGGATTTGTATTTTGCAGTGCTAGAAATTGAACATAGAACCTCACACATGCTTGATAATTGCTCTATCAGTAAGGTATATCCCAACCCTCAAGAAGAATCTTATAGGTCATGTCTTCTAATTTCTATTTACATACAGTAGACTGTCAATGAACCTAATAATTTAAAACACTAAGTTTATTTGTATGGTTTACAAATATGTAAAAGTTTATTTGTATGGTTTACAAATATGTAAATATTTGTATGGTTTACAAATATTATTTGTATGGTTTAGTAATTTATGGAAATAGTGTCTGTTTACTCATATGTCAGAAGGAGTTTTAACAAGAAGCTAGAATATCCATATAAATGGAAATTTCATCACATGATTGCCACTGCTAATATCTGTAATCTGGGGCTCCATCTCAAACTCTGAAACATAAGACTCTTTTGATCTCTTTATAACTTCTCTATAGGGTCTTGGGATTTATGATGAAGTGATGGCTGGTTTCCAAGTGTGAGCTTACCAAGAGCATAAGGAAGACACACACAGCAGCTATGTGGCCAACCTTGGAAGTTGCCGTCTGTGTCCTATACTGATTACCAGTATCAACATCACACAGAAAGAAGAAACACAAGCTCTATTTCTTGGTTGTAGAATGACAAAGCTCTAGAAAAATGCAGAGGGGCAGGAGGAAAATTTCTATGGCTCTCTTTAGAAAAATACAATCTGCACACTAAAATAAACACTTGGAATTTTCTTCAGGTGAAATGAATGGCATTGGTAGTGTTTTGTGCAACAGGTCACTTAAATTTCCAATGGCTCATTCAGGGTTTTTTTATGTTGAACATGGACTGTGAGATCAAGAACCCAAATGGGATGAAATGTTTGTTGCACAAGTTCTGGTTGCAATGAAAGAAACTCAGAGCCAAATATTGGGGAAAGGTTGAAATATCAAAGAGTGAAACATCATAGTCAAATTTCATCCAGCTGTCTTCCAAATTCCTCAGCCTTGCTCCTGGTCACTTCTAATGCTTTCTATTTTCCTAAGCCTGCCTGAAATATTCTCTTCACCCAGCTGTATCCCATTCAAGTTAAGATTAAGACATGAGGTACTCTATTTGGTAGTCAGCCTTGAACACACAGAAACACAAAAACATCTCTGTCTCTGGGGTTATGGGATTAAAGGCATAGGTCACCACTCCCAGCTTTCCCTGAGCTGGGATTAAAGGTGTGTGCCATTGAAGCCGAGCTGTTTGTCCTTGAACTCACAGAGATTCAGAACACCTGGAGCTATGAGAGTTGCCAGTGCTCTGTTATCCCCTGAACTCCTGGAGCTACCTCTGCCTACTTTGACTGTAGATTGATTTCTTGATATTCCAGGTTTTATTAAATATGTAACATATCACCACAAATGTTGACTCCTCTTCTGTCATAGACTGGGAAGAGAAGGTAATTTGTACCAGATTGGATGCATAGTAGGGAGAACTTAAATATATTTCAAAGGCAGAGCCAAAAGTGTATTAATAGTAGGGTATAAAAAAATACAGAGCATCTCCTTCCTGATGTAAGTGATTATCTTACCAAGTGAATACTCTTCCAAAAGCTAACTAGAAATTGAGCAAATTACAAATGTAATACCTCTTCAAAGGCAGAGGAAAAGTCCCAATACTGCCATAAACAGGATATTCAAGTTGTTAAAAAGAAAAGTAAATCAATAACTTCTTGATTCCTTTTCCTTGGAGACATTTTCTGGTTTATAAGTAAGGTGTATCTTAGAGCGAAGAAGCTGAGTAGAAATGTGAGCTTAACAGGCAAAGGAGCTGAATGGTGTCTTTAGTAATTTCCGGAGGCTAATGAGACCAAAGTTGGAATTCAAGGCTATGTGAGTAGCCAAGATTAGAAGGATCAACAAGACCTCAAAGGATAAAAGTGCAAGAATAAGTTCTGTTTAAGGGACCTAGTTAGTTGATGTTGGTTTTCTTTTCAGGAAGACTTCCAAAAAGCCTATACCCTGAGAAAACAAGTAGGCTACAAATTCAGGTGAGCTATCAATGGTATCACTCTTTGGAAAGGCACAGCTTGAGGTCTAGAGGTGAACAGGAATGGGAGGATTTACAGCAAGGACTTGGAAGGACTACATTGCAGGGTTAAGGAAAGACTGAGATGGATGAGCCTTCACACAGAAGGCATTGCTTACCACAGAATCATCTTGATGCCAATGTGGATCATCCAAATTCATGCTACAGACTTCATGCTATGGGATCTTTTCACTGAGACTACTTGCATGACAGAGGAATAGGAGGCAGAGATAGAAGGCTAGGACCACAGGCAAGTGCAGCTCTCAAAGACCCACCTCTAGAGACTTGTTTCTGTCAGCCAGGTGTGTTAAGGCCACAGTCTTCAAAAGAGAACTCAGTCTAGGTACCAATCATTCCAATAATGAGCCTATGAAACAGATTTAATATTTAAACAAGAACAACAAAATTGCTGGCTATTATAAGGGAAAACAATAAGAAACAATTTCAAAAAAGTAGAAATAAAACTATGGTTTATTATGAGTATGCAAAACAACTGAAATTCATGCATTCATGTAAGGAGAGAAAGTTTCAGAAATTGACTTAAACTCAAACATTTTGAAACTGAAAATTTATAATTTAATAAAAATTAATATAGATATGTAACACTATACACTTGGTTGAAATGCTGTTAAATTCATATAAAAAGAGATTAGTGAATAGTAACCAGGTAAGAAAAAAAATGTTGAGAAGTAGAGAGAAAAGAGTTGAAGGGAATGGAGAGAGAGAGAGAGAGAGAGAGAGAGAGAGAGAGAGAGAGAGAGAGAGGTCATACCACATCAAGATATTTAACCTATACACAATTAAAAATAAAAATAATGGAAAATATTATACCATTTTCTAAGACAAACAAAACCCCCCAAGTTATGTTTCAAATGCACATGGAGTCAAAGCATAGTAAAATGACCAAATTCTCAGAACACTGAAAGAAATAGTTACAGGAAAAGAAACATTAGCTATAGGGAAACAATAAAAACATCTCTGACTTTTAAACAGCAATGAGAGAAGCCAAAAGCCAGTGGAATGGCATCTTTGGTGGAACAAAATAACTAATAACATAAAATTCTGTATCTTAAAAAATATTGCTTTAAGAAGAGGGGCTAGCCCAGCAGTTAAGAACTGATCTCACAGGGATGCTCCATTCAGCTCCTAGTTCCCACATTGGGCGGCTGTGTTTGCACACTACTGTCTCCACCCCTATAGCCTTGACCTACATATAGGCTTCTATCATAACACTTGGCTTTTTACATGGTTCCCAGGGATATGAACTCAAGCCTTCATGCTTGCAAGACATGCACTTCACCACTTAAGCCATTTTCCCAGTGCCCAGTGGCACTCTGTGTTCTCTACTAGGACATAAAACTCTGTGCAGGATTGTGGGAAATGATGACATATTAAAATTTATTCAGCAAGGTCATTAGGCAGCAATGTTAGTGTTAAGGACTCTTACAAATACATCCCCTTTACAACCTTTCCCTACTCATCTCTTCAATGGGCTCTAGAGAATAAATGAAGAAGAAAAAGGCAATTTGTTTGTGTGTATGTGTGTGTGTGTGTGTGTGTGTGTGCGCGCGCGCGCATGTGCTTGCTTATCTTTCCAACTCATTAAACAGTCTTCAACATAGCATATTTTAATAATTATAGAGTTCCCTGATATTTATGTTTGCCACCAAATCTTTGCTGATTAACACATAACTAAAATATTTACTGTTCTGAATATTGCTTTGATAAATATATCCACAATAGCAAGATGACAGCCTTCAAAAACACCTGATTCCAAGCCTGATAGCTTACATCAGTTCCTGGACTCACAAGGTGGAAACAAAAAACCAGTTCTTATAAGTGTCCTCCAATTATCAAAGCACACGCTCAGACATACACACAGTCTCACACACAAACACACATACACACGCACACACATATTCACACATGTATCCTTGGGCTAATTTTAGTTGACCTTAGGTTTCTGAAAAGGATATTTATGCATCAAAAATATATGGATTCTTATCCTTGTCACTTGATCTCTTGGGAACAATATGCTTATGGAGTCTAAAATAAAGTTCAGAAATATCCTCAGAAAAAGGGTATTTATTTACATTTCTACAAATGGTGTGTGAGTGGTTGCTTTTTGGCACTCATCAATGCATGTTTCTTATTCTGAATTTTGCTAATTTAGATTTTTTTTTATCAAATTCAAAAACCTTTGAATTCTAATATGGAGTTTTCATATTTTACTCATTCTATTCAAATATCCCTACACCTAGAAAGTCTTAGATGCTCACATAGTTATGTTGGCTATACTCTGACCATTTTTGAATGCTTGGGAGATGACTAGTTTTTGTATCTGCCTTCACTCTTGAGCTCAGTTTCCCATTAGACCAACTTCCATTGATTGCTTCAGGCATTTCTATTTAGTACATCATATATTGCATGGGAAATAAGAAAACTTATGTTCTTGTTTTACTTTTATTGAATAGTCCTCCAGAAAAAATTTATTGCAAAGATAGTAAGCATGATTATATTTAAGTTTATTTTTTACCATCCACATAGTAACATTGGTTTTGATTTGTGATAAATATAATTTGTCATAAGCAAGCACCATTCTTTTTAGAGTGTACTGACAGATTTTTAATTAAAAAGTGATTAGTTTTATCAAAAGCATTTCAGCATTTATACAGTAAATATGTTTCTACTTCCTTCATTATTGCATTGTGGCAAATTTTACCAATAAATGTAACAATAATAATTACAGAAAAGAGGTCATAAATCTGAAAAGGAATGGGGGCACATTGAAAGAGTTAGAGGGAGGAGGTGGAGAATTATCTACATACAGTACTCACATATTAACCTATCCAAAATAATAGTTCCCAATGTTGAGCCTTCACTAAAATTCTAAAACACTTTTAAGAAAACCCAGTCTGCCTTTTAGTGCTCTAATGAATTTGCTAATTTTTACTTATGGTTTTATATTCTTTAATCCCATTTCAGTTTTCTGTCTTCTTCAAGTTAGTAGAATATGCTAGCCACAACTAATGATTGAACTACCAAGCACATGACTTTATTCAACATATAACAGCTTGAACACTAAGACCATAATTTATTATATAAAGATTTTTCTAATTGTTTACCACAGGACCTCTGGGAGGAGTGGGAGAGGAAATAATTATTGGTGCTTAGTTGATTCTTTTCTTGCTTATTCGTACTTTTGTTGTACTTGTTTTAACTTTTCCCTCTTTCCACTTTCTCAGTTTATATGTTTCTTAATAGAATTAAATATTTCATCAAGTATTAAATAGATTAGCAGAGAATTATAACGGCGTTGTCTTCTAATTCATGTGTGGTTTGGGGATTAAAACTAGAGCTTCATACATTCTAGGCAGTCTATAGTTACATCATCTTTCTTATTTATGATGTTAAATATTTAGATTTCTAACATTTCTTAATTAATTAGAAGAGACAAATTTTACCTGTCTTTTTCACCAATCTTTATTTACAAGCATTTTTGTCGTATGTGGTTTCTGGCCCAGACTTTCTGGTTTAGCCCAGGGGTTTGGACCCACTCTCAGGCCCACTGGTTAGGCTCGGGTGGCTTTCTGTGTTTTTGTTTTTAAGTGAATATTGTTCTGGAGTGGTCTTTTACATAAAATATACATGAAACTGAAAAGATAATGAGTAGATTACATGAGTTTCTACATACTGATCTTTTTAAGTTGAGGAATTTTACTTATTTCATTTATAGAACCAGACACACTTTATCATTTATAGAAGTTGAGGTAGAAGGTCATATAGAAACTATGGAGGCATGCCGCTTACTGGTTCGCTTTTCATGTTCCTATACAACTACTTATGGATGCTGCTGCCGACAGGACAATCAGCCCTTCAGCATCAATCATTAATTAAGACATAGCTGCTGCCAACACATGGCATTGCCACAAAGATACTCTGCAGCACAGTCCTATTCTTTGCTATTCCAGATTGGGACCCTACACTTGACCTTGCTTCTGGTGACTTTGCTTATAGACTGATGCTTAATTACCATATTCTTTGAGTGTTTTTTTTTTTATCAAGAAAAACAGTAAATTGAATTTAAAATGCTGATAAGTAAACAATAACTATAAAGAAAATAAAAATCATAAGCATGACTTATCAAGGATGATAATGCAAATAATTTACTACACATAAAATTACTTTCTGTTCAGCTTTCCCTCTGGATTGGTTTTTTTTTCCTATCCCTGTATGTCCCCACTCAAGGTCCCTTCCCCCTCCCGCCACATCAGGTCATTTTTTCTTCTCCACAGCTCCCCATCCCCTCCCTGGGCAGGCTGCAGACAGTCTCATGGTCCCACTGATCCAATAATGCTTAGTTCATGTAGGGCGCGGTTTGCCTTTGCACAGCTTGCCGGAACATTCTATTGCCGCTTATGCTAATTAGGCATCGAGTAGTGACCAATCCGATGTGCCTATGCTAATTAGGCATTGAAAAAGGACCTATCCAATGCGGTCCTCAAATATGTTAATGAGCCATTATTTTGGGCCAATCACCAGCCATATGCTAATAAGGCTACTTTGAACCAATCACCGGCTATATGTTAATGAGGCATTGTGATGGGCACCAATCACGCGCCAGGCTCCCCTATATAAGCAGGCTGAATCTCAGGCTCGGGGTCTTCTTTCCACCATTTCACAACTGAGCTGTACTCCAATAAGGTGTGATCCAAGAAGAATCGTGCGTTGTGGTGACTCATCGTTCTGCAGGATAGAGGCGGCTCACCGCAAGTTCAGTCTTCACTCCTGGCCAAATCCAGTTTTGTCCCCCCTCCCTCAACAGTGAGTCAGGTCCCAACACAATATTTCTTGGACCTTGAAAGAACAATACTCAATTTCATTTGGAATAACAGGAAAGCCAGGATTGCCAAAACAATTTTATTCAACAAAAGAACCTCAGGAGGTATCACTATCCCTGACTTCAAGTTATATTATAGAACTACAGTAATAAAAGCAGCCTGGTTCTGGCATAAAAACAGACTTGTGGATCAATGGAATAGAACTGAGGATCCAGACATTAACTCAAAAACCTATGAACACCTGATCTTTGACAAAGAGGCTCAAAACATTCAATGGAAAAAAGATAGTATACTTAACAAATGGTGTTGGCATAGCTGGATGGAAGTGTGCAGAAAAGTGCACATAGATCCGAGCCTGTCACCCTGCACAAAACTCTTTGAGTGTTTTGTAAAAGTCATTCATACTCTAAAGGACTTCAAAGACATTGCAAAAAGATGGGGCTGGAAAGATGGCTCGGTAGTCTAGAGCACAATCTGCTGTTCCAGAAGATCCAGATTTGATTTTCATTACCAACAAGGTGGCTCACAACTGTATGTAACTCCAGTTCCAGGAGATGAAGGATCCAACATCCTCCTCAGGCCTTTACAGGTACCAGTACACAATGGAGTATACTCATTCGTGTACACAAAACACCCATATATACTGAAAAATTAAAAATAATAAAAACAAAATTTTAATATTATATTATTTTTAGTTTACTATGATTAGAAAATGCCAGTTTGTGTCTATACAAAGACTGGAATAATTTGCAAAGATTTTATCAGAAATTTTCCTTTTGTCCTTAATCTTGTAGAAAATATTTTATTTTCAGGGTATTACCAGAAATTTTGGAGCAACATACCAGATTGTCACATATCGCAGTGGAAATTAGATTCTCCTGCTGACTTTTTTGTCTCATTATAATGTAACTATTGTCAAAATAATTTAAAAATGGACTCAAAAGGAAGTTTGGGAATGATAATAGCAAGCAAACCAAACGAAAAAACCAAAAAGGAAAGCTGTCAGTCTCGGCAGTTGTCTAGAAGAAAAAGATGAAGAGGACAAGGAAAAAGTCATGAAGTTTAGGCTCAGCCAGCAGGGAGGTCAGATACACGGCAGACAAGTAGTCATATGAGGGAAGGTTTAGATAAAGAATAATAAAACCAAACCAACAACCAAAAACCCACCAACCAACCCAAGGTATCTGAGAAAGCACAGTTAGGTTCTGGCAAGCACCCAAAAGAAATGAAAAAAAAAAAAAAAAAGACACAGGAAAGTTTAATCCTTTTGGATTACTTTCAGAACTGAGAAAGTTAGATAGAGCCAGCAGAATCTCCTGGTGGCCCTGGAGCAACTATAGTGAGGGTAGATTCTGGGAAGGAAAAGTATCCTATCTCATTTAAATGAATAGCTCTTTCTGCCATCTCTTTAGCATGGCTTAAAGTGTATCAGTCACACAAAAGGGTGATCATTTGGCTAAGTGATAGACTGGCCAACTGGATTGATGTGTAAGAATGGAGAAAACTACCTGCTTCCACCAACAGGTAGACCAAATTCTTTACTACAATATGGACACATAATTAAACCTGATTTTATAGTATATACCATTTATCAATACTAGTTGATTAGTATTCATTTAGTATAATTGACTGAGTACATATTATTTCGCCCCTTTTTGCATGTTCTCATTCTTCAGAACTATGGGACAAGAAAAGCAATGATGAGAAGACAGATTCGCTTTGATTAAGTCAGATAATAGTGAGTGGCAAGCCCAGCACTCAAGTCCCAAATGTTCCAGAGCCTTTTAAAATTTCTACCACATTACTTAGCCAAGGTTATAAAAATGTGAAACCACAACGTGAAACTCAGAGAAGTCTGAATAATACGATTTATCAGTACTTTCAATGTTACATTACCATCATCATTTTGTGTAAGAGAGTGGTTCCCACCCACTCCAATAAAGAACCCCAGAAAGATAGTATAGGATATATTCTCTGCAACCCCAAGGAGGAATTCCATCCATTGTAATATTAACATTAGTATTAAAAATATTCAATGTATTTTCTTCCAGATCATGTACCAATTTTCCTACTCAAAAGAATCTAGTTTAAAGGACTAGAATAAGATGAGCAATAAGAAAACAAATTAAGGAAGGAAGGATTTATTTTGCTCACAGTCAAAGAGCAGACAGTCTGTCACAGAGAGAATGCAGGGTGGCAGGTAGCTCCACATTAGCAGGAGTGTGCCACAGAGACATGCCTCTTTACTTGTTGTTGAAACAGGTTGCATCTTTAAGAGGAGAACAGGAAGTGGGTCCAGGCTCTAAACCCTCAAGGCCCATGCCAGAGACCCACTTCTTCCATATCCTAAGATTCCACAAAGTTTAAAACAGCACCATAGCTAGGGTCTAAGTGTTTAAACACATACGCTGATGGCGGATGTTTTCCACTCAGACCACAACAGAACCCTTACCTCAGAAGCAGCCACATTTAAAAAGAAATGTGTGATGTCATTGGCCTGCGTTCTCAGTATTGGGAAACAGGTAGACAGTCCAAAACAGATCACAGGGTGTGCCCTCTACAGAGGCCACCCTCAAAGGAAGTTTTCTTTCTTTTCCATAAATTCTTTCCAGCTTGGTATGGGGCGGAAGTTTGAGTTCTGCTCCAAGACCATCTTTTGTTTTTCAAAACCAATACTCACTTCCTCATTTTCTTTGGCAAAAAATAAAACAACAGAAGTAGTAATAACACTTGGCATTAACAATGAGAACCCAGGGAAAGATTAAAAGCGACACTAATTATGCCTCTCCACCGAATGGCTGCATACAAAAGGGACACTAAGAAAATTCGCTCAACACCAGTCTCTTCGTAACCCCAAACTTTTCCAGTTTCATTCCTCATTTTTATAAGTTTACCATGCTTTTTTGTGTAATTGGACCAAAGAGACGATGCTTGTTTGAGCTCTCCTTCCGGGTGCATGCAGGATAATGTTCTTTTGCAGGACCAAGCAGGTGCTACTTTTATGACACGTTTTTCCCTCCCTGCCAAGCACGTGCGAGTCTCTCTTAGTTCCTGTGCTTGCGTGGTCACACAGTCCCTTCTTTACAAGGGAAGAAGAAAAGACCTCACGTAAAACAAACAGTTGATATTGATCTCAGCTCGCTACAAAGGAGAGCAATTAAAGGATGGATCATTAGTTCTCTGATGTAATTTTCAGTCGCCCCCACAATAAATTCTCCACCCTGATTATGTAGCTGAATTCAGAGATTTAGGCTATTGTGTTGGAGTTTTTATGCTGTATAGCTCAACTGAATCATCTCAGGAGTGCAGTCAAACCAGGTTTATTTGAGGCTTGTTTTAGTAAGTGTTTTATAGTCGTAGCTGTTTGCTTTTTTTGTTTTATGTTTTGTTTTGATTTTTTTTTCCCTTTTGAGAGCTTGAACAAGTAACTTGAATAACAAGAAAGACTTTATAGAAATGTAGCTGTGTCGACAAGAAATAAGTTTCTATTGACTTAGCCTGACTGGATCACGTGTTTACACCATTTAGTTATAATTAGAGAGAACAAAGCCTTCAGATGGAAGGTGTAGCTTAAGGACATTTCCTACATTCTGTACGTGTATCTAGTACCTAGTGTATATCTAGTATCGGTGCATCATCCACATTATAGGTGAATAAAATGAATAATTTCAGTTGTGTTGAAAACAAATTAATTCTATTGCACAGTGACAAATCTTCAGAGCACATTCTTCATTTAAGAAAAATGGGAAAATACATAAATTATTTTGCTGAACTGATTCGACATTTATTGCATTCTGCTATTAATATTAGTCTGTTCATACTTTTGATATTTGATACTAGATATAGCGGCTTGAGTGTTTCATTATCTTTGATATACAAGTCTTGTCCCCTTCTTACTCCCTTCCTTCCTTCCTTCCTCTCGCTCTCATTTCCCTTTTTCTTCCTTTATTCTTTGTTTTCTTCTCTCTTTCTTTCATCTTTTGCTCTTTCTTTTCTTCCTTATTACTTCCTTTCTCTCTTATTTCTTTTCTAAATACATGTCATCTTTTTTTTTTTTTAATGTTTTGTCTCCTCAGATAGACTGTAAGTTCCCTGCAGAGACAAGAGTGCACTTTCCTCATTTTGCATTTTTATCCTTTAGCTCAGTCTTGCAAACTCAGTAGATGGGAGGAAAATGCTTCTCGCTGAGATTTGAAATTTGTTCAGTGAAAGAATAAGTAGATAAACATTAACATAACACATGTAGGATATTACTAAAATTAAATATCAATTTATCAAGTGTGTGTGATTTATGAAGACCCTACATGTGTACTGCATAACATTATCTGTAAGGAACTTGTTTATTAGTTCCATTCTTTATCTGTTGTGATAACGACTCTGTGGGGTGTGGTTCAGGAAATAAGCCAGTGCTAACAAGAGTTGCATCACTGACCTGAACTCTGACTAACTACAAAGCATGACTTTTTTCATCAAGCTGTGATGCCCTTTGTGAACATAGTGAAACATCACTTGCTATGGTTTGCATTTGTCTCCTGGAATTAATGTGCTGACAACTTAATTTCTCAATTCAACACAGTTGAGAGGTTGGATCTCATACTTGGACCAGGAGAATAGGCCCCTGGGTTAATAAATTAATGTCATTAATGTCTTTTCCACAGAAGTGAGTTAGATATGCTTCACTTTCTGTCCTAAGTATCTGTCTTCTTCCTTGTTCACACTTATCCGTGTGTTAAGTCAGCAAGAGGACCTCATCAGGAGAAAAGAATAGCATCAAGCTCTGAACTCTCTTGCCTCTTTAATATGAGCCCAAACAAATTTTTTTTCATTAAAAAAATGACCCATAAATGGACTGGATCTGGTGGTACACACACCTTTCACAGCAGTGCTTGAGAAGCAAAGGCACATAGATAGATCTCTTGAATTTGAAGTCACCTTCATGAACATAGACTTGCTATGTACATAGTGATATTCTTTCAAATAAAAGTATAATTATATACATATGATTGATAGAGAAGTAGATGATAAGTAGATAAACAAGAAATCTAGAGGAGATGGAATTTCTAGCAGATTTTAGTAGTTTGTTGGGGGTCTGGGAGTTTGGGGGTATGGGATGCTACAAGTATGGGCTGTGATGCAGCACAGTCATAGAATACATGCATAGAGTGTGCAATGCCCTGGATTTGAGCTATAGAACTCCTTCTCCAACACACACACTTTACACATTTACATCTATAAGAAATACTGGTTGATTCCTCTTAGAAGTCAAAAGACTGAGACATTAGAAAAATTTTTTAACCACATGTTCTATTTTGTGATTTGAGTTTTATAAAGTGTTTCTTTAAAACAGTAAAAGATAAATGAGATTGTCAGTTTCCTGAGAATCTCTTAAATTTGGAACTTAAAGAATGTATCTAATAATATTAGGAATTCAAAAGAAAGGTCATGTTTATCAGAAATCATAATTTGTTACTGGGTGATGGTGGCTCATACTTTTAATCCCAGCACTCAGAAGACAGAAGAATGTGCATGTCTTTGAGTTCAAGGCCAGCCTGGTCTTCAGAGTGAGTTCCAGGATAGCCAGGATTACACAGTGAAATCCTATGTCAAAAAACCAAAACCAAAATCGGGGGAGAGAAATCATAATTTGTAAAATACTTTACATACATCATATAATTTAACTATAATTCTGTAATGAATTTCCTTTCTTTTAAATCTTTACTTATAGAAAAAGAAACTTAAATTAATTAATTTTACATAGGTCACAAAAATAATAAATGGCCTACTAATGTTTTGACCCTAAGTTCAATGCTTTTACTATATGAAAGATAAAATAGATAAACAGTCCAGATAAATAAAGAACTTCCTTATGTTAGAATAAGGTAGATGAGATAAAACCCATGTCAAAAGAAAACTAACAATAATTCAGAAGACAGAAGAAATATTCAGAATAAGAAAAGCCATTTCACAAACCCATCATTTTGAAAGACTATTGAGAGGCTGTAGACTTGGTCATATTCAAATTTGCCTTTATCATCTCTGACGACATGGTTGGCTAGAAAGAAGAAATACTGAAGAAAAACAACTGAAGCTTGAGATGAGTTAGGAGACAGAGAGTCTGTAATTACTTTAATGAGCTTTAATCTCATTACCTGTGCAGATTACATTCAGGATATGGAAAGAGCTCATGCTCATTCTTCAGGCATGGGGTTGTTGGAATAGTGAGTATATATATACATACTCAATCTTCAAAGGGCTACAGAAAATATATCTTGGGAGCCACGTAGAGCTCCTAAAAAAAGGAGCTTTACGTCTGATCCAAACATACATCTAAGCAAGAATAACAATGTAATGACTTTGAAATCCTTAAAAATATGTCTCAGTCACAGAGTGGAACCAATGTTTCAAATGCCATGTGTGGAACCAATGTTTCAAATGCCATGTTTACTAAGGCTTCCATAAACACACATCACAACCTGGGTGGCTTGAGCAATACAAATTTAGTTTTAAATGAATTCTGGAGACCAAAGTACAGAATTAAGGTAATAAAAGGGTTAATTTCTCCAGGCCTCTTTTCTCTGCTTAGAAATACCCATCTCTTGCCATGTCTTCCCACAGTCTTTCTGTCACGGTGTTCAAATTTCCTCTTGTTATACAGACACTAGTCAGGCTGGATCAGCCTTCCTTGATATTACTTTTATGAAATTACTATTTATCTCCAAAGGCACATTTTGAAATCAGAAGAATTAGGTAGAACTTTAATATAGGAATTGTGAAATGATACAATTAAAGCCATAACTGGCTGAGACACTATCTCTCCCTCTCTCTCTCCCTTCCTTCCTTCTCTTCCTTCCCTTCCTTCCTTCCCTCCTTTCTTCTTTTCTTTCTCACTCTCTCTCTTTCCTCCGCCTTTTCTTCCCATCTCTCTTTTTTCCTCTGTGAATTATTTTTCTTTTCTTTTTATTTTATTTAATTTTTTCCCATACCCACCAACTGCTTCCTCCCCTCCCTTCTTCCCAATCCCTCCCCAGCCTTTCCCCCATCCCCACATCCATTTCTGAGGGAGGGCAAGGAGTCCCAAGGTGAGTCAGTTGAGTCTGGCATATCCAGTTGAGGTAGGTCCAAGTCCTTCTCTCCATTATCAAGGCTGAGTAAGATATTCCTCTGTGGGGAAAGGGCTCAGAGATATTAGTTCATACACCAGGAATAAAACGCTGATCCTACTGCACGAGGCTCCACAAATTGCTCATGCAATTCGACTGTCGTTTACATTCAGAGAGTTTAGTTCCATTCCATGAAGGTTTCGCAGCTATCATTTCTCAGTCAGTAAGCTCCCAATATCTTGGATCAGCTATCTCTGTGGGTTTCCTCCTCATGATCCTGATCCCCTTGCTCTATACTCTCTCTTCCCTCTCTTCAGCTGGACTAGGAACTCAACACAGTGCTTAGCTATGGCTCTCTGCATCTGCTTCCATCAGTTGCTGGATGAAGGTTCTATAATGGCAATTAGGATGGTCCTTCATTTGATTATAGGGGAAGAACAGTTTAGAGACACTCTCCCCTATTGCTTAAAGTCCTGGGGAGATCATTTTGTAGGTTCTTGGGCATTTCTATAGCACCAGGTTTCTCTCTAATCCCACAATGGCTCACTCTCTGTTTCTCCTCCCACTCAACCATCCTATTCTCTCATGTTCTCTCCCCACCTCCCCTTGCTTCCTCTCTCCATATGATCCCAACTTACTCAGGAGATCTTCTCTATTTCCCCTTCCCAGAGGGATCAATAGATGTCTCCCTTAGGCTTCTCCTGTTACCTAGCTGCTAGTGGGTTGTGGATTGTAGCCTGGTTATCCGTTACTTTACGGCTAATATGCATTCATACTTCACTAGACTCAGACCCTGCTTCTCAGCCCCTTCCTTGATGCCACAGTTTGTGATCTTGGGTAGTTTCTCCAACCAGCCCTCTTGGTCTATTGCCATTCAGCTTCTGTTTCTCACACCGTTTAAGGTTGTTCTTATTGGTGTTTGTTTCTGAAGCTCCATATTCTTCTTAGACAATCACATCTACACATACAGCCCAATCAGTAACTAGTTACCAATATTTCTCAAGTACCTCCCTTCAAGAAGTTATTGTACCCAAACTTTCAACAACTTTTTCCAATTCTATACTTCACTTTGACATCCAAGAGTTTTGGATCTGACATGTGTAAAATGGAGGCAGTCACCTGACTCCCTAGTTTCCCCCTTTCTTTTCTCTCTGTTTAATGTTGTTGGATAATAGAAATGGCTCCTGATTTTCATTTGCCTGGAGATCATTGTGGATGCTCTGCATTTCATACTCACAGGCAGTCATCAAGCCCTGTAATTTCTAAATAACTTGGTGAGCCTGTCCCCATTTGCCACACCTTTGTTAATTACAGTTATGTCCCAGTACTTTTGACTTTTTGTAAAATCTTTCTGCAACGAAAGATTTTATCAGTCTACTCTCTGTACCACAGTCACAGAGATCTTTCAAAAACATGTTGTGTGCTGTCACTACCTGACGTGGGAATGTCTTTCTGTGTGCTGTGAAATAAAGAGACTGTTTTGACCATGGTAGGCACTGTCCAAGTAGGCAGAAAATCAGAGCATAGATAGGAAAAGAAGGGTGGAGTCAAGGGAGCTGTGATCCAGCCACTTATGATGGAAGATGTACTGAAATAGGTGAGCCATGGGCTATGTGGTAGGATAGATTAGAGGAAATGGGTTGAATTAAGATGAAAGAGCTACCTAGCAATATGCCTAAGCTATAGGCCAAACAGGATGAAATTAATATAAGCGTCTGAGTCATTTTGGGGGGCTAAGCAGGGCAGGCAGGTCCAGATGGTAAGGCTAGGTTGCAGGTCTGTGGGTCTGAACCCCTGCCAGATAGGCAAGAAGCCTCATGTTACAACTACCTAATATTGTCACTCTGCTCCCAGTGTTGACAAGCAAAATCTATGCAAGCTTCTAAAATCTGTCAACCTGTGATACGGTGTCACTCAGTCAACCTTTCTAAACTGTGCAGTATCTACCGGTTACTGTTCTGTGGTCAGTCTGACCTTCTCACTCTCTTCAATGTCTGTGGGGTCCCATTTCCTCTTCCTTTTCTCCATATTTCTTTTACTTCATTTAATTATCACTTCTTTTCTGACATCTTTCCAAGCTGTCTCTTCTTCCTTAAGATGTGCCCATTTCTTGCCCTATGATACCCTGCCCAAAACTTCCTACTTGTAATGATTATTCTATATTCTTGAAATTCATGTAATGGTCCTTATCTTTCAAAGAAGAAAAGTTTCACAGATCAATTTTTTCTATGTTGCAGCAACTTAAATGCAAATTTATAACTTTAATGCAACTTACATGCTTGACTTATAATGCAGATTGCAGAAAATGATTGATGTAAATGGTCAAGTCTGGTTCAGTTTATGTACCACCATGGCTAGTCTGCCTATACTCGCTACTGAAAATGAGTGAGCCTCTCATTGTGTAGTATCAGGGGACCGCCTGGCCTGTTGTCACCATCCTGGTTATAGTAAATGTGATTGACTGATAGTCTTACATATCCCAGCCTCTACTTTCACTGGTATCAATAAGATAGAATTAAAAAAAATTCAAAATCAGGGGGTGGGGACAAGGTTGTATAAAGAAGTGGAAGGAAGAGTTCTATGGAAAATCCCAACATCAGCAAGTGACCAGCAACAATTCTGCTCTCCAAAGCAGGGGCATATTGTGGCCCATAGCTCCTGACCACAAGAGAAGTTTGAAAATTACTGTGCAAACCAAGTTAGAAACTCAGAGTCAAGAAATAATGAATCTCAGCTAAAAGAGGGTAACTTTCTTTAAAGAAAATTGCTGTCCCCTCCAGATCCAACACCCCAGTCTCATCCTCAGTTCTTTGCCAGAACACCTGTGAGATACTTCCCTAACCCCCATCTCCTGTGGATTTCATAGGTCTTCCCCCTCCTAATTTTCTTTCCCCCACTTGTTGATTTACCTCTGACACCAACCCCGGCAACCAGCCCCTGTCAACCCAAGGGCAGCTCCTAAAAGGGCAACAAATAGGTTGAGGGTGTGCCTGTACCTATTGCTCCTAAGATCCAATTTCCCAGGCTCATCTCCAGTTCTGTAGCAGGTAGTCTGCTGAGGTCTCTCTTTTCTATCAGACCTCATGTTGGTGGAGCACAAGGGCCACCCTCTACTTCCTTTCCTCAGCTCATCCCATTATCCCAGCCCCCAAACCAGCAGGCATTCACTGGGACATGCCAGCTACTCAGAACAGGGAATCTAGCTGAAGACCATCACCACTCCCTCCTCCTCTCCAAATCCACTTCTCCAATCTCCTCTGTACAGCTGAAGTCTTCCTCCATGCACCCACAGCCAACATCTCCTGTGAGTCCCACACAACATCCACTCTTACCCCCTGCTTCAGTTGCTATATCCCAGCACCCAACTCCAGAAGACATCTCATGCTAGGCCTGACCTGACAGGAAACCAGGTATTCTGACTGAAGACCTCTCTGTGTTCTCTCAGATCCAGTGCCCACTCTCATGCCCGGGTCTCCAGCAGAGTACCCTTGGCAACCATCCATGCCCTCTGCTCCCACCTAGTGTGCATCCCACAGTTATTACTCTTCTAACCTCCTTCCCTCAACTTACTGCATTTTCTCAGTTCTTAACTCCATCAGACAACCTATCCCACAAATTACCCCTTCCAGGGCAATAAGTAGGCTTAAGGTGGACCCACATCTCTCCTAATCCTCCTGAGATCTAATCACTAAAGTTTCAATCCTAGCTCTATAGCAGGAAACCCACTGTGATCGCCCTTTTCTATCTGACTCCATCTTTAAGGCACCACAAAGATCTTTCCTCCCTCAACTAATTCTAGGATTCTAGTTTCCAACACCAGCAGGCATTGCCTATGAACACACCAGCCAGTAAAACAGGCAAAGCACAACCATCAGACTCTTCTAAAATCCAGACAAGAAACAGAAACGCAGGATAAAAACATGCACCCACAGAGACAAATTCAGAAATCAGCACCTAAACATTTAATCATCCCACATCAGCTGTCTAGACACTAATGTAAAAACACAATCAGCAACAGCCACGACAATATGTTCCTATTAGAGCCTAGCTGTCTTACCACAATAGGCCCTGAATATTCTGATACAGCTGAAGCACAAGTAAAAGACCTTAATCCAACTATATGGATATGATAGAGATCCTCAAAAAGGAAATGAATAAATACTTTATAGAAATGCAGGAAAACATAAATACAAAGTTGGAAGAAATGGATAAATTCCTTATAAAAATCCCAAAACAAAACAAAACAACAGCAACAACAAAACCACACAGAAGCAGTTGAGGAAAACAAATAAAATTGGTCAAGACCTACAAATGGATATAGAATCAATAAAATAACCCAGAAATTGATAGAATTCTGGAAATGAAGAATTTATGAATTTAAACAGGAACTACAGAGGAAAGCTTCACCAACTGAATACAAGAGATGGAACAGAGTCTCATGCATTAAGTATATAATTTAAAAAATGGATGCATTAGTCAATAATGTTAAATCTAAAAATTTCCTGACACAAAACATCCATAAAATCTGGGACACTATGAAAAAGCCAAACTTAAGTAGAGGAAGGAGAAAAATCCTAGCTCAAAGACCCAGAAAGTATTTTTAAGAAAATCATAGAAGAAAATTTTCCTAACATAAAGAAGATACTTATCAAGGTATAAGAAGCATACAAAACACCAAATAGATTGGACTAAAAAAGAAAATCCCTTCACCACATAATGATCAAAACACTAAACGCAGTAAGATACAAAAAAAGGCTTATTCAAAACTGCAAGAGAAAAAGACCAAGTGACATATAAAGGCAGACCTATAGGAATTACACCTGACTTCTCAGTGGAGACTCTAAAAGCCAAAGGGGCCTAGCGAGATGTGCTGAAGACTCCAAGAGACCACAGATGCCAGCCCAGACTACTATACCCCACAAAACTTTAAGTCACTATAAACAGAGAAAATAAAATATTACATGATAAAGTCGAATTTAAACAATATTTATCTACAAACACATCCCTACAGAAAGTGTTACAAGAAAAATTTCAACCTAAGGAAGATAACTATACCCATAAAAACACAAGAAATACATGATTTCACACCAGCAAAATCACGAGAATAGAAGCGCAGATGTACCACCACCACCAAAATAATAATCATTGTTCTTTTATAGCTCTCAATATCAATAGTCTAAATTCCCCAGTAGAAAAAGACACAGGCTATCAGAATAGATTCAGAACAGAATCCATCCTTCTACTGCATCCAAGAAACATGCTCAACATCAGGCATAAACATTATCTGAGGGAAAGGGGTTAGAAAAATTCCTCCAGTCAAATAGTTCTAAGAAGCAAGCTGATGTAGCCACTGTAATATGTAACAAAAATAGACTTCAAACAAAAATTAATCAAAATATAGAAGGAAGGATTTTACATATTCATCAAAAAAATCTATCGAGAGGATATCTCAATTCTTAACACCTATGCTCTAAACACAAAGGCACCCAAGTTTGTAAAAGAAACACTACTACAACTTAATCACATACTGACCTTCACACACCAATAGTGGGAGACTTCAGTACACCCACCTCACCAATGGACAGGTCATTTGGGCAAAAACTAAAAAGAAAAATGCCTGAGCTAACAGGTGTTATAAACCAAGTAGAACTAATAGAAATACAGAACATTTAATCCAAACAACAACAACAACAACAACAAAAATACACCCTTTTCCTCTTCACTTTATGGAACATCCAAACTAACTAAACTCTCATCCAAACTACTAAAAGGCAGAAACAAAATTTCTAGATTAACAAAATCAAAAACAAAAAGGTCTATATAACAACTGACACCAAGGAAATCCAGAGAATCTTGAGAATATACTTTAAAAATCTGTGTCCCACCAAACTGGAAAACTTTAAAGAATGGATAAGCTTTTTGTTATATACCACTTACCAAAGTTAAATCAAGATGAGATGAATGATTTAAATAGACATATAACTCCTAGTAAAATAGAAGCAGTCATTAGAAGTTTTCCAACCACTGGTCCTGCAGAACAGTAAGCTCAGGATCTCCATCACTGGGAGTTGGGAGATGTCTGAGTGAAGTTTTGGTGAGGATTCATTGATGATGGTGTGCCAGGTGCCTTGAACCAGAGACTCATTGCAATGAACATTTTGTGGGTGGGGCTGATTGAACAAAAGGGTGTACTGTGTTACACACCATAGCACTCAATGCCATTGGGATGAATAAAGAGGTTTTGGAATGACAAAGAAGCAAGGTGGTGTAGCAGGTCTTTCTTTAGACCACCAGCTTCTGAATAATTACCCAGAGACTTTTTATTAGTTAGGAAAGTTTAGCCTTAGCTTAGGCTTGTTCTCAACTAGCTCTTAAAGCTTAAATTAAATCATTTATGTTCATTTATGTCTGCCATGTGTCTAGTTACCTCTCCTCAGTACTGTACATCTGATTTCCTTCACATCTAGCTGGCAAATATTCCACCTCAGACTTTTTTCTCAGAGTTCCTATCTCTGCCTGAAAGTCCCACCTGTCCACTCCTGCCTAGCTATTGGTCTTTTAGCTCTTTATTAAACCAATTAGAAGGTGTTTGAGGCAGATAAGGTAAAACAGAGACACACATTTACACAGTGGACACAAAGTTAATTCCAGCAACGTGGTTTTTTATTGTTTTGTTTTTAGTCAAATTTGGGAGGGTTTTTTTGTGGGGATGCTGCCAAGGTGAGGGGAGAATATAGAGGGACTGGGAAATGAGCAAGATTAGGGTGCATGATATGAAGTTTACAAAGATCAATAAAAAATTATGTGATAATTTTGTGATGTATGTACACATGTATATGTATGTATGTATATATTCTCCCAGTCAAAATTGGTCTAGAGCCAGATGGTTTTAGTGCAGAATTCTACCATACTTTCAATGACAAGTTTGCAACAATACTTCTTAAATAATTTCACAAAATAAAAACAGAAGAAATATTGCTCATTTTATTCTATGAGGCCACAGTTGCTCTAATACCCAAACCACATAAAGACTCAACAGAAAAAAGGAATTACAGAAAAATTTGTTTATGGACATAGATGCAAAATACTTAATAAAATTTTTGCAAACTGAATCCAAGAACACATCACAAAGATCATCCACCATGTTCAGGTAGGCTTCATCCTGGAAATAAAGATAATTTTATTGTTATGTACATCTGTGGGTTGTGTGGTGTTGTCCTCTACAATAGGACCCCACTTTGTGGAGAACAACCCTTTGCTGTTGCAACAGCCTGGGTTGTTCAGGGATTTCCATGGGGCTCCCTTGTCAACTACCAAATTCAATGCAACCCCCTCCCACTGCTGGAAGTCTTGCCTGTTGACAAGGGATGGCCAGGGAGACAACATATCCTCCACCAGCTGGATACATAAATCTTTATGTCACCCACCATATAAACTAAGTGAAAGGAAAACCCCAAATAATCATTTCATTAGATGTAGAAAAGGCCTTTGTCACAAATCCAACACTCCTTCATGATAAAAGTACTGAAAAGTACATACCTAAACATAAAAAAGGCAATTTACAGAGAGCATATAGTCAATATCAATTACACCCTTGCTTTATTGGTGGGAATGCAGACTTGTATGGTCACTGTGGAAATCAATATGATGCTTCCTCAGACAGTTAGGAATTGATCAACCTCAAGATCCACTTACATCACTTGGGCAAATGCCATCCCAATGTGGCAGGGCTCCAATCTACCACAAGGACACTTGCTCAGCCATGTTCATTGAGGTTTTTTTCATAACAGCCAGAAACTGAAAACAACCTAGATGTTCCCTAACATAACAATGGATAAAGAAAATGTGCCACATTTACACCATGGAGTATTACTCAGCTGTTAAAAAAAATGACATCATGAAATTTGCAAATGGATTGAACTAGAAAAAAATTATCCTGAGTGAGGTAACACAACCACAGAGAGACAAATATAGTATGTATTCACTTGTAAGTGTGTATTAGTCATTAAGTAAATGATAATCAAGCTATGCCCATAGATTCAGAGAGTTTAGGTAAACAGGAGGGCTCAAGGGGGATAATGTGGATCTTCCTGGAAAGAAAAATGGGTAGATTTTTTATTGGACTTGGGGTAGGTGGGGGAAGGAGTTAAGGGCTCAGATGGTGGGGTAACAGGGTGGGAGGAGTGAGTATGGGGGGGGGGTTCCTGGAATTTGGGGCCTTTTGGGAGTGGGGCAATGCAAACTTCTTGGAATCTATGCAAGTGATTCTGAAGAAGACTTCTGGTGATGGGGGATATGATGTCCCAACAGTCATCCCTTGTCACCCAGGCAAGGCTTCCAGTGGCAGTATTGGGTTGCATTCAATTTGGTAGTTGGACAAGGGAGCCCCATGGAAATCCCCAAACAACCCAGGTTGTTGCTACAATAAAGGGTTGTTCTCAATAAATTTACAATGGAACCCTATTGTAGAGGACAACACCACACAATTTGTTGAATATGGAGTAGTTGAGCTGGTGTCTACATGGAGTCCTCACCCTTGCGTCTCTTGGGTGATAAAGAGTACTCTGCAGAATGGTGAAAGAGAAATGTAAAACTCCATCTATTGACAAAATCTTTTGACCTACAATCTATCCTGCCTGCAAAATATGCTAGGGCAAGGGTGCATGGAACTTGTGGGATTGGCCAACCAATGTTTGGTTTAACTTAAGGTCCATTCCATGAGAAGGAACCTATATCCTACACTGCTTAGGTAATCAAGTAGCAGAGACTAGATAGGCCAGAGACCTAGGATAAAACCAAACATGAAGGATTGGTCAAAAAAAATACAATAATCTTCTAAACATGATTACAGATCAGTGCCTTATCCAGTCATCCTCAGAGACGCTTCCTTTAGCAGTAGATGGGAACAAACACAGAGACCCATAGCCAGATATTATGGAGAGAGAGAGAGAGAGAGAGAGAGAGAGAGAGAGAGAGAGAGAGAGAGAGAGAGAGAGAGAGAGAATCTAAATCAAACTCTTCTCAGAGTTCAGGGAATCCTGCAGAAGACAAAGGCTGTGAGAACCAGAGGGTGTAGAAGACACCAGCAGAGCAAGACCTACAGAATCAACTAAAAAAGGTGTACATGAGCTCACAGAGCCTGGAAGAACAAGTACAAGCCTACAGGGGTCTTCACCAGGTGGTCTACATATATTACTCTAATAGCTTAGTATTTTTATAGACCCTATGAGAACAAGTGAGTTTCTGACTCTTGGGCTTGCTCTTGAAAACAAAGAATCCATTCTTTATTTTAAAAAAGAATCTATTTTTAATAAAAGGGAAAAGAAGTTCTAGAATTAAAAAAAAAAAAAAAAACTAAGCAGGTTCCAAGGAGGTTAGCAGCAGAGAAGCAGCAGGAACCAGTTTATGTTGTAGCAAGGCAGGCGCATGACCACTGAGGACACAGTGTCCCACATAAGCAGCAGCTGGAATACTAGGGCCTGAGAGATTAAGCCAGATCACATGTTACTTTTTAATTCCCTGTGAGTGAAAAGATTTTTGTACTTTTCAAATATTGTAAAGCAATAGCAGAAAGATAGGCGTGCAGCCAAAACCATATGGCTGCAAAACCTAGGACATTTATTCCTTTTCCTTCTACAGAACTTCTCTGTACAGTGTATTCCTCTGACATTCAGAGTTATTCAGGAAAAAGCACACTGAGATAGAGATGCTCTCATGACAGGATGATAGTTAACTTGGACTCTCAATGCTAATGATCAAAAAGTAGACTTTATGATCCTGCATCTGGGATGGTGTTTGAAGAGGTTCTGTCTCTGCATCACAGTGGCAAAAAAGCATAGCATAAGGTCTTAGAGGATCTGATTCCTACAGACAGTATCAGGATCAGCTGAGGGCTTCAGACTGCTCCTGTAGCCTCAGTGCATCCTAATGTTCTAATCTGCAGAGCAAGGATAATATCTTCATGGTTGTTGTGAGGATTCAGTGAGATGACTTCAGAGTTGAAAGTGAGATACAAATAGAGCTATTATTACAGATGATGACATCATTGGTCCTAATTACAACTGTGTTAGGAGAAGATGAAAGACACATATAAATAAAGTCATTAGTTGTTAGTGGGGCTTTCTATGCATTTAAACATATCTTTACTTATTAAATCTTTAATGATATTGTCAAGTTTCCAGATAGGTGAAAATCAAGGTTTTTAATCTCTTAATTCCATATGTCTACGTATTTGTTCATTGAACAGTTTGTACTTAGTACTTTTGGGATGGGGAGATTAGCAATGACGCTAGATGGAGCGAAGACCGAGCTTGGAATCTTCACATTCGTACGCAAACCAAACTAAACCCTCAACACCGCTAGGAAAACTTATTAAAAGCTTTTGCATTTGTCTTTTGCGTTTTATTTAATTTTTAAAATTTTCACACAAGTTCTCACTGTTGACTGGGCTGACTTAGAATTCACTGGGCAGCCCAAGAAAGCTCCAAATTGCCAGTCACCCTACTTCAGTGGCTGAGGCCGAGGGGGTCACAGCCTGCACCATCAGGCCTACAAAAGTCTCCTTCTTTAACACTGATTCAAGTAAGTTAAGAATGACCTCACTGGCTCTGCCACAAACTCAAGCACAGTTCTAGTCAGAAACAATGCTGGTTGTGTTGATTTTTGGTATCTTTCGCCACAGCACACACACAGAAAGACTACATTCCCCATCATCCCTGACCATTAGGTAGGTCAAAACACATGACATGGTTCTGACCAATGAATTTAAGCAAAAGCTCCTTGAGTCACTTTGGGGCCAAAAGAGTAAAAAAACAGGGAGTTTGGGGTTTTCTTTGCTGCACTTATGAAAGCTTCATGTCAGGATGGTCGAGTTAGAGTCAGAAGCAGCAGGGAGCCCTGGGATGTATTTGAAAAGAGGTGCTTGGAGAAATAAAGTGTCATCTCTGTATGAAGAAAAATTTGTGTTGTTTTATTATCTTTTTTAACCAACCATTGAGATTTTAAAGTTTATTAAGGAAGACACCTTCTCTACCCTGTCTAAGCAGTGGTCCCTCCAAGCTGAGTGTCATGACCTGTATTATTCTCATAGTTATTATGAAGCTATAGGAAGAGTTATGCCTCCACATCTGCAGTTTTTTCTTCACTGTAACCCTTCAGACTAGACCCGATGAATCACAGGTATTTGTGGGTTGTGCAGTGTTTGCTGATCACATCTGTGTTTCATATACCTAAGATCCTTAGTTTTCTTCTGCTAAATGCTCTTTCTCCCAGTATCTCTGCATGGCCACCTCTCTCTTCTTCTTGAACTCTCTGCTTAATCCTCATTGTTTCAATAAAGACTACTCTTATGATCCTAGATCCTGTAACCTACACCTAGACACACCAAATCTCTCCTATCTTACTCTGTTTACACATTGTTTTTCTTGTTGCAAATCCTACCATCTAATAAGCTACATAAAAAATAAAAATCAGTTTCTCTTTATTACATTGTACAGGTAGAAATGATCTCTGAGTACACAATATTACAGATTTTTAGAGCTGATTAGTCATAGAAAAGGTTTGTTTTCTAACAGCAGAGGCTGTAAACATAGAGACAATTGCTCAGACACCCAGAGGATGTAACTTCTGTGTGTTTAAGTTTTCCCAGGCTGTTAAACCCCAGAAAGAAAATTCAGTTTGAGAAGTACCTTGTCAGGTAGGGCAATTCAGCCTAACCTCAATGTCTTCAACCGCACCCACTCCTCCAGTTTACGTTGGATGAATGAAAGGATGTTAGTCGCTGAGGCTAATGGTTGTGGATGGGTCAGTACAAGTGCTAGACTACCTGCTGTGCTCTCTAGACTGACTGGCACTATTTCAGGCTCACTCCTGGATGCCAGATGCAATTTACAGATGAATCTTCAGAAGAGAAACTCAGGTCTACATACTTGACGGGGGCCAGAATTTCTTCTTCATGTAGTTCTCACCTCAGCCCCAAATGATTGGACATGCTTTTAGTCTGTTAACAATTGACTTTCTCCCCAGAGAAACAATTTTGGATTTCTCCTCACCCAGAAGATCCAGCACTTATGGCTTTGTGTGTGTGTGTGTGTGTGTGTGTGTGTGTGTGTGTGTGTGTGTGTACACATGATGTATGCACATATAGGTGTATGCATGTGTATGGATGCTAATATATGTATGGGCATGCATATATAATAGCTAGAGAGCAATCCTAGACATCATAGCCAAGGTGAAGTTGAACCTTTTATTAAGACAAGGTATCCCACTCTCCTGGAGCTTGACAAATAGGTTAGGCTAACTGGACAGCCAGCTTTAAGGATCTATTTGTTCCTACCTGTCCAGTGGTGAGATTACAAGTTTGTGCTAACATGCTTGACTTGTTATTTTTTTTAAAGTATTTACTTAATTTTTTGAGTTTTTGTACATTTTCAAAATAATTGAGAGAGAGAGAGAGAGAGAGAGAGAGAGAGAGAGAGAGAAGAGATAGAACTCAGGCCTCATGCTTTGTTACCTCCCACCCCCTCAAACGGGTTCTATTTTCCTTCAGGAACTGGATTCTATTTTCCAACTTCACTGCATAAGTTCATGTGACATTTTGTTCAAATTTAGATTCTGATTCTTGGTGGAACTTGGTTGGAGTGTGAGTTCTAGAAGGTTCCTGTTTGATGTGGTGGCAGCTGACTCAGTAATACTTGAGGTGGGGAACTTTAAAAGGCTGAGCATCCCAGCCACGTGCTCTGAGAATTGCATGGAGCCTGGCAGCAGCATTTTCTTCCTCTAGGACTGCTTTTGTATCAGTTTAAAGAGGCCTTTCTATGACCCAACCCACACTCACTACGTAATTAGTCTATAGTCTCAGTTTCCTTATTTTGCATTTGAAAACTAATAGTTACTTAAAATACAAATTTTCCCAGTTCTAAAGTCTACCTTTCTCAAGAATGAATCTTCTTCACCTTTGTTCTCATTATTAGAGAGAGCAGGGGACATGGCGAGTGCTCCATACACCATGCTGTGCGGAGGACCTCTGCTTTTTAGGGGTAGAGGCAAAGTGAGGATTTCCTTCAAAGGGAGCAGTGATGCTCTCTGGTCAGATAGTCAAACAGGAATCACTATTTAAATGATATAAACTATCCGAATTTTAATGTAAAACATGGGTAGAGAAAACTGACAGCATGCTGACTGGACTAGCGAGGCTGTTCAATGTCTTTGAATATCTTTTCTTTCTCTTTTTCTTTTTGTCTTTCATAAGTACTGGAAATGGAATCTAGGACCTTACTCATGTTGTCCTTGTACTCTGAGGTGGAGTATCCTTTTCAGCTGGGTAGCATTTGTTCTGATTAATCAACATTAAAAGCATCCCAGTTTTAAATTGCTTGGATATGATGCCCTTATTTTATAAATATTTTGACAAAAGTCTAATGTTAGTTCTTTCAGAATAGGTCTTATAAGAATAATTAAGAGTCTTTCATAAAGCACACCCATAACAACTAATTTCAAACCTCAATTTCTTTATTATATATTTAAAACTAATAGCCACTTATAAAATAAAATAAGGAATACAGAATTTCATATTTGTAAAGTTTCTTGTTCTCAGTCTTTTAGAATACTTCATCTAACCTCATCTAAGTACATATTTTATGTTCTACAATAATAAATCTTGATAAACACTCAATCCAGTTTTCACAACATCAAATTTTTTCAGTTATATTTATACTTTATGGGTTTATATAGCATTGAATTAAGCTGAACTGAAATTAGACACAGTGGATGTCTCCAGAGGCAATTTCTTTTATCCTTGAACAAAATATTGATTAGAAAAATGTGTCTACTAACAAATGAAACAAAAGAATTTATTTAAAAGGTGTTATTTGTAATAGCAAGTAATGGAAACAACCTAGGTGCCCTCAACTAAGGAATGGATTAACAAACTGTGGTATATCTATACAATGGAGTACTACTCAGCAGTAAGAAAAAAATGATATACTAAAATTTGCCATCAAATGGATGGATTTAGAGAATATCCTCCTGAGCGAGGTCTCACAAATCCAGAAGGATAAGCAGGGGATGTACTCACTTATTAGTAGACTTTAAACAAAAACATTCTTTCTTCATTGAAAGATAATGGATGAATAAAGTGATTTAAAACACACACACACACACACACACACACACACACACACACACACACAAAACAAACAAACAAAAAACCCCAAAACTTCTGGTTTATCTGTAGAAAGGTTGCTTAGCAGAAATTTGTGGTAGCCATAGTGCATCCGTGGGCATTAGCTGTGACCTACTGTGCTTTCTTTATCTGTAACTGAGCCTAACCTGGCTTGAGAAGCTTTAGATTTTATTTTTTATGTTTCATGTATTTTAGAGAAAAAAACTTTTATTACTGTATGGATTTTTTGTTATCTATTCTGTTTTGCTTTTTTATATAATGTTTGATATTGATTTTCAAAAAACAATAAAAAAAAATCTTTTAAATTTTAGGACTGGAGAGATGGCTCAGTGGTTAAGAGCAATGATTACTCCACCAGAGGACCCTGGTTCAATTTGCAGCAACTACATGGCAGCACAGAACTGTCTGTTACTCTAAGACCTGACCCCCTCATACAGACATACATGCAAGCAAAACAATAATGTACATAAAATAAAATAAGAATAAATGAATTATTTAAAAACAAAAACAAAAAAGGCAATACTTCCAAGGGAGAAAAGCGAGCCATAGAAAAAAGAGAGTGTAGTAGTTTATTTGGAAGTCACATAACAAAGACTTTGGGGGTCATTTGGCTAGTCTAGGCCTTCTCACAGGTGGGTTCTGTTCTATGCAGTTTTATATATACCTGTGAGCCTCACACTTCACATGAGCATCCTAAGTATCTCCTCAGGTGTGTCTCTTAATATTACACCGAGGACAGCTCCCCTTCAGACACTGGAGTGCCTCTGTACCTGTCAGTGACTAGATTTGGTAGCAATAGAGAAGGGGCCAGCAGTCTTCCTATTTACCATCTGCTTTCTTTGCCATGCTCATTTGCAGGCTGCTCAAGCCTTTCCCAGGCCTCACTCTGCCTTGCTCTCTGTCTCAATGTGATGATAAGAACCAGTTCAGCTATCATAAAACATTTGAATGCAAAACAGTTTACCATGATGAACATGGTGCATGTGGTAGAGGCAAGGTTTTCAGTTGTCTGAGCTCAATATGTTATTAGCCCCATGGATTTAATTTGTGAGGGGCACTGGTATCAAGTAGAAACATGAAAATATTAGCATGCTATGTTTTTTTGACCCACAACATCAATTTAATTTGTTTCAACAAGTATGTTTCACAGAATAATGAGAAATTGACCTGCTGGTCAAGCGTAGATCAACTTCACTGGTTGAGGGTTTTGTCACTGTTGTATTGTTTTTATCCACTTGATATAAAATAAAGTGATATAAGAAGATAAACCTTCCTGGGGAAGATGCCTCTACCCAGATCAAGCAAGTCTACAGGGCATTTTCTTGCTTAAAGGTTGATGTAAGGGTGCCCAGCTCACTATGGTTGGTGTTGCCCCTGAGTAGGTGGTCCTGGTATAAGACCAGGGTACCAAGGCAGTAAGCAACATTCATCTGGGGCCTCTGCTTCAGTCCCTGTGTCCAGGTTCTTGCCTTGAGTTCCTGCCCATTTCCTGGGGTAAGAAACTGAGATATGGAAGTTTAAGTCAAATAAACTTGTTCTTCTCCAAGTTGCTTTTGGTCGTGGTGTTTTATTATAGCAGTAGAAACCCTAAGACTTCAGCTAAGGCAACTTTTACTATAATATCACCCAAATGCAGGCACTTTTCAACACTGTGCTTTTTCTTTATGGTTTATGAACTACATTTAGTAATATTACTATTTTTATGATAAGCACTTTCTAAAACAATCTTTCTCCTCACTACAAAAGAAGATCTTGTCCCATCAAATACTATGTTAGTAACTCGGAAAACACCACACTCTATACCAATTAGGAGAATCATAATATTCATCAGCATATTAAAGATTAAAGAAGTCTCTTAGCAAAAGCCTGTGTTCGACTTTGTTTACCTTCAGGTTTCATAAATTTATTTGACAAAAGTAACATCTAATCCCAAAGAGCTAACGTTTAAGGAAACAAGAACACCTTGGCAAACACTGCCCAACCAGCATTAAGAAATGTCTATTCTGTCTTCTCAGTAGATTAAACAAACACCATTTTAATATCTGTTCGAAAGAGCACAATTTGTACAGGTGTCCCAGAACACTATACAAATTTCATCTAGTGGTGAAATAACAAATAGGGAAGCCATAGGACAAAGAAGTACTCTGTTGCTTGCCAGAATACACACAAGACTGAGACACACTGGAACCAAAGCCCACAAGTCCTGACAATGATTTCTAAGCTGTGTTTACAAACAGAACTGAACTGCAAATAGTTGTCAGAGGCCATTTCTAAGTAGAGCATCTGTTTAAGAACTAAAGGGAAAAGTATTCTACATGAACCAGAAATTAAGGACCAGGGTGTGGAGCTCGTGGCAAAGGTAGCATTGCACTATGTCAGGGCAGATTATTGCCATCAATAACTGAGAACACTCTGAAAATCTCCAGCAATGGCAGCCATTTAAAGACCTGCAGCCTCAGCTCAAAATCTCATGAAAAGGAAGGGGCTGTGCTCAGCACTCTGGGACATTCTGACCTTGAGACAATGACTCTCTCTGTGGCTAAGGTTAAATGGATTTATATATTCTGAAGCTTGGCAGTGTAATGGGTGTTTCCAAGCATTTTGGAGCTGCATTCACATGACATGCTAACAACTTTCAAAGAATACCTGTGTACCCTCTGCCAGGGTGGGAGGCAGAAAGTGGTGATGTGAGACTTAAGAATCAGATTTATGGACTTCCTTGCTCCATCCATGTTATCTTTAAATGTGCTTCCACTGCAGGGCCTCGATGCTTCTGTCACAAACAATATCTGTTACTTCAGAACACTGCAAAGCTTACCTCAAGGCCAAGTGAGAGTTGTCAAATAAAGATGAAGAGCCTTTGGCAAAAAAAGTGCTCTTAAAATGTTTACCTTCTCATACCTAATGGTTTTAGATCATATCTTATTAGCCTAGGAGACCATTACATAAAGTACAATTAAGATCTCCTTGACATTTCTAGGCATTCCAATTCAGCTTTGCTAATAGCTACGGCTTTATTGCTTTTTTCTTTTCTTTTCCTTCTTTCTTTTTTTTTTTTAATTTAATGCTGCACAATGTTGGAAATGCAGTTTACAATAATAGGGACTACCCAGGGTGCACTTCAGTAATTACACAGAATGTCAACTACATCTCAAGCTGAGTCCTGTGTTGATTGCTTTTTGGTGACACTCTCATTTGGGCAGTGTGTGGAAATGACACCTCCCCTTGCAGGCTTTTTCTTGTCTCCAGGGTTGTCCAAAAAATATACTTTAAATTTCTGATTTGATTTCTTCAGCTGGTCTAACATCCCCCACTGTTGAAAGAAATTAAAGCTAAGCTCAAGAATAGGGTCACAGTTCCATGCACTGCACTGTATTGCCAACAATTTTTGGTCAAGAGATACCTACTATCTATTATTCATCTCTCTTATAGGCAGTAAGAATAGCAGTCTTAGCAAGTCTGTTTGCTTTCTCTTCCATATACCAAAATATAATTAGGACATCTTTCTATCCAAGGAATTTCTACACAGAAAAGAATTGAACCATAAGCTTCTATTCCTTACCCTTGTCCCCTTTAATTTTTCTTCTGTGGGCTCCTGCTTTCTAGACTGCTCATCATCAATAGTGTTTTTGTGGCTCACAATTTGATAAATGAATATAATCTAATATTTATATAGTGTTGACTCTATCAAGCTCTATAATAGCCTCGTAGATACATCAATGTATTGAATACTCACAGTGAAACTACAGGGTAGATATTCCCATCTCTCTGTTGTATGTGAGGAAACTTAGGCACAGAGAGATTCACTTATGGTTAATTAGCTAAGATTATGAAGTTTGAACCTTAGTTATTTACAGTCATGGGCCTAATATTTTTCTGTTTTGGATAAAGAATACTGGTAAATGAAATTAAACACTATAGGACACAAAACAAAACAGATCATTAGTGTACAGTGTGAAACCAGGAGAGTTGGAAATAAAGAGGGTATGCGAAGGAAAGGAACAAGAAAAATCAGACATTTCTTTTAACTATTTTTCCCTACAAAGCATAGTATTTAAAGCAAGAACATTCTACATGTGATCTGTAATTGGTTTTAAAACAGGCAGCACTCATGCTTAGGTTTCCTGTCTAGCATACAGGGGTTAATGTCACAAAAGACGAACAATCAGTTCAACTAACCAATTTCATTCTGTCTCTGAAGACTTTTCATTGTTATTAAAGACTGAATAGGAGAAGGAAGCGAGGAGACCAGGAAGCTCACGTTTGTCATCACATCTGGTTGAACAAGACTCCTCCATTTAGTACACAGGATCTATTATTTTGATAAATATTAAAAGTAGGAAGCTGACAGAGGGCCCACATTGCATTACACCCTTGGCAGATTGAAGAAAGGATACACTCTGGAAAGATCTGCCAGAAGTTGTTTGCTGGGTTCCCCACAGGGGACCTGGAAAGAAGCAAGTAGCAAGCAAGCAAGCTAATTGCTTTTTGTCACACTGGATCTCAGAAAGTGCAAACTAAACACTGGGAGAGGGGGTTCATATCTTTAAGATAGTGCCTTCCCATTGTCCAAGAAGCACAACCATTCGCAGGGGCACACTGCCAACAGTGAGGTTCCTTGGTAGAGCACTGCTTGGGAGTTTTACTTACTTGCAGGGTTAAAAGACAAGTCTGGTGTTGTCCCTGGATTTCTTCGGTATTTCAACATGAAAGACTTGAAAAACTAGCATTTATTTAAATGCATACCCTTTCCATCCTCATTGTCTCTTAATAAAATAAATCACATACCATATATGTTCCTTTTACACTATTTATTTACATCCCCTGTTTTTTTAGTTCAAATCCACCTGAGAATCATGAAAATAAGTCCAACTTCCTTTCTTTTTTTGTATCTTCCTTTTATCTTTCCTTTATCTATCTATTATATATATATATATATATATATATATATATATATATATATGTGATGAAGTAGAATTTCACTATTTTCAGCCAGTGCTAGTCTGAAACTGGAGATCCTCCTGCTTCAGTCTTTCATAGGCTGTTATTTTCTTGAACCAGAAGTTAAGATTTTTTTTGGGTCTCACTTTAAACATTGTTGGGCTGCACGTTATTGGCTATCTAAGTTTCATACATTTCTGCATTTGCATCAGCTCACAAACTGAATATTCTCTCACTGTCTTAGAAAGACTTACTAAAAACAGAGGGAGGACTCTGACAAAATCCAACATCCCCTTCATGATAAATGTCTCGGAGAGATCAGGGATGCACAGAGTATACCTAAATATAATAAAATCAATATACATCAAACTGATATCCAATATCAAATTAAATGGAGAGAAACTCAAAGCAATTTCACTAAAATCAGGAACAAGACAAGGCTGTTCACTCTCTTTGTATCTACTCAATATAGCACTAGAGGTCCCAGAAAGAGCAATAAGACAACAAAAAGATTCCATCTTACACCTGTCAAAATGGCTAAAATAAAAAAAAAAAAATGACAGCTTGTTTTGGAGAGGATGTAGAGCATTGCTAGTGAGGTGCAAACTTGTAAAGCCACTTTGAAAATCAATATGGAAAATTGGGAATCAATCTACCTTGAGATCCAGCAATAACTCTCTTGGGCATATGCCTGAAAGATGCTCAATTGTACCGCAAGAATGTACCACACTTGCTCAACTGTGTTTATAGCAGCTTTATTTGTCATAGCCAGAACCTAGAGACAGCCTAGATGCTCTCAACTGAAGACTGGATAAAAGAAAATATATATTTTCACAATGGAGTACAATTCAAGTGTTAAAACAATGACATCAGGAAATTTGAAGGCAAATGGATGGACTACTAAAAATCATCCTGAGTGAGATAACCCAGACCCCCAAAGACAAACATGGTATGTACTCACGTGTAAGTAGACATTAAATACAGAGTAAAAGATAACCTGGCTGCAATCCAAAGACTCAGAGAGGCTAGGTAACAAGGAGAGCCTTGGGAGTCATGGGAGTCATGAATCTCTTTGGGAGGGGAAAATAGAGGTAATTTCCTGGGTGGACTGGTGGCAGATGGACATGGGAACTTGAGAAAGGAAAGGGAGGAAGAGAAGGAGGGAGGGGGGAAATGTCACTGGTTGGGAGAAGAAAGACTGAGAAACAGGAAGGTAGAATGGAAAGGCACCAAGGCAGCCCCTTCAGGGAAACTGTGATGCAATCTTCCTGGGTGCTTATAACAAACTTGTCCTGTTATCATTAAATATGTTAGAAATGTTTGGTGTGTGTGTGTGTGTGTGTGTGTGTGTGTGTGTGTGTGTGTGTGTGTGTAGTTAAAAAAAAAAACTTATTTAAAAAAATCAGCCAAAATTTGAGTAACATTATTTCTTTTTAGGTTATTTGTAGAAACTCCAGGAAATAGAAATTGCTGTACTCTGGAACCCTGGGGGAAGGGGGGATTCCACGTTATGGACTTAAAGGAGTCTGTGACCTCCTCAGCCTGAGACAGAAGGGCAATGCACACCACACTATCAGGTTCGAAAAGCTGGGTTCTTTTTTTTTTGGGGGGGGGGCGGGGGAGGGTTGCTCCCTGTGTGTTGATCATTCACCTCCAGAATTTAAGAACTATTTATTCCCCAAAGGGGAGAGGTGGAAGTCAGCCTGTCGTGCTGGGTAATGATTCTATCTCTTGTAACTTTCCCACAAGGTTAAAATGTAATCAATGGTTCTGTTGTTGAATTGGCACCAGTGAACCAAACATAAAGTGGAATTTCCCCCAGCCCCCACCCTCACCCTCCTGTTTATACACTTTGTAACCTGAGACTTTTCCACCAGGAGCCACACCTTTACTCGTAAGATACAGAGTGATGTATGGAGAAACTCTAAAGAAGTTTCTTTAGAGCAGCAACTCTCAACCTGTGGGGCTGTGACCCCCTTTGGGTGTCCCATATCAGATATCCTACCTACCAAGTATTCATGTTACTATTTATAACAGTAGCAAAATCAGAGTTATGAAGTAACAACAAAATAATTTTATGGTTGGGGTTAGCATAACATGAACTGTATTGAAGCATTAGAAGCAGCATTAGAAAGGCTGAGAATCGCTGCTTTAAAGATTAAGAAAGGATAAAGCTCGAGTCTGCCCCCATGCAAAGGAGGAATCATGGCCCCACTCAGCACCATTACAGACTAACTGGGACAGGAAGACCCACACAGGCCCAGGGCACTCCTCCCCAGGTGCCAAGGATATGCCTGCTATTATGGTGAATAAATGTACGGCGGGGGTGGGGGGTGGGGGATTGATTCACATCCCGTGGACAGAGGTATTTCTAAAGAGATGAAGGCGGTGAGGAGTGGGCTGGGGTGGGTAGCTGGGTTGACACTCAGGGCCACGGTGATGTGGGAGCCTGGGCTGCTACTAGGGCCCATATCTAGGTCTGTGTTGGTGTTCCTGACTCCTGATACCACCGAAGGCTATACAGAGCTGGTCCTGCCCATCGCTGCCTGAAACATTAGGGAAGGTAGGTCCTACATCTTACCTGGGCAGCGCAATAAAGCTGGCCCTGTTTGCAGGGGCATGGACAAGCCGGCCCAGAGAGACTGGAGAGTGGTCCACCTTCCTCATCTGCCATGAAGTGCTGTGGGTGAGAAAAAGATGCCACCCTCCTCCTTGACCCTTGATGCCTGCCACAGGTGCGGAAGCTGATCCAATCCCTCAGCAGCTGCAGAACTAGGGAGAATTGGGCCCTATACTTTGCCTGTACAGCACAGTAGAGCTGACCCTGAGAACATGAGCATGAGAGATCTGGCCCCGTTCCTCATCTGCTATAGGGTGGCACTGGAGAGGGAGAGAAGTCATAGCCCTGCCCCTTGACACCTGTGGTGGGTGAGAGAGCCCGGCCTGCCTCTCACCACCTGTAGCACTCAAGGGAGCAAGACTTGTATCTCACCTGGGCAGCAGCATAGAGCCAACGCTATTGGAGAGGGCAAAGGTGAGCTGACACTGAAGGTGTATGTAAGCTTGTGAGAGCTGGATTCACTATTTGTTCTGTCATATGGCTGTGTGGGCAAGGGAGAGACCCCCTCCCCCACCACCTTGTCCCTCACCCCTCGCTGGTAAGGGGAGTTGACCTTCCCCTTACCAGCTGCAGCGCTCAGGAAAGCAAGCCTTGCACCTCATCAGGGCAGCACAGTTGTGAGGGGACCCTGTTGTGAGGGGTGCCAGTGAGCTGCCTCCTTTGCCTGCTATGTGGGGGTAAGGGTGAGGGAAAGATGCCTTTCTCCCTTCCCCTGCCACCTGCTTCAAACAAGGGAGCTGGCAGCCTCTCCCCCCACCCCTACCCTAGCTGCAGCATTCAGGAAAACCTGGTCCTGCACGTTGACTGAGACGCACAGTAGAGCTGACTCTCTTAATGGGGGTGTGGATGAACTGCCCAAGAACATGAGCTTGGAAGATCTGGTGCCACCTTCATCTGCCATATGGTGGTGTGAGGAAGAGATACCCCACCCCACCCGTGCCAGCTGCAGCAGTGGAGAGAGTGGCCTCTGCATCTTGCCTGGGCAGTACAGTAGAGCTGGCCCTAATGATGTAAGCATGGGTGAGCCGAAACTGAGGGCATCAAAACAGGAGAACCAGCCCCGAACCTTGCTCACTGCTGCATAGAGTGAACTAACTGAGGCAATGCTGGGGAGCTCACACCGGAGGTGAGGACAGGGCAGAGCTGGCAGGCTGGCTAACCCTGCCTAGTCCCAGAACCAGGATTCTGAATTGACCCACCTCAACATCCACCCCACCTATGGTCTACTGGAGCACCCAAAGAGGCCAGTCCTGCAGATCCAAAGCTGCAGGGTCTCCACAACACAGGGCAACAACAGGATAGCCAAGAGAAGTTCCAGCAAAGGCCCAGTATGGACCGTGTAGCAGAAACCAAAAACCACAATCCAAATCAATAACTCTGCAATGAACACTTGCAAGTAAAGATATGTGGATAAAAGGGTTTACTTTGTAACTCCCGAGTCACACTACAGTTTTCATGATGAGGATTTTCTTTTTTATTTTCTTCTCTTAAATTTTATTTTATTTTTGGGAAGGGAAGTTGCAAGAACAGATGGTAGATACAATGGAATGGAGAGATGAATGGGATGGAAATGCATGATGTAAAAAAACATAAAGAAAGAGAAAGAGGGGGGGGGGAGAGAGAGAGAGAGAGAGAGAGAGAGAGAGAGAGAGAGAGAGAGGAAAGCATTTTTGCATTCAAAGTTTGCTCATGTGGTAGGTGTCTAATTGGGGTTGCAGGGGATAGAAAGGAGCAGAGGGTGTTGGAGGTTCTTCCCCTGGCATGAGGATCTTACAAGGTGCTACACCCACTGCTCTGACATCATCACACAGAGCTCCCAATAGTACATGGCCTCTGAGAGAGGTTCTTTCTGCATCCGAGATGCTCTTGGATAGTTATATGGATAGCAGAGTCCACTTCATATAGAGTACCTTCCTGCCAAATCAGTGCCTAGCAAAATGAGAACTTTCCTTACCCTCAAGAAACAAAATGGAAAAATCGAACTGGTTATCTAATGATGCTGGTTAATATTTCCATTTTGAAGCAAGGAGTGAATAAGATCTACTAACTTCTCTTCCAGGATGACTTTTTTCAAAGCCGTGTACCTGCATTTGAAGTTATACCCAAGAAGATGAAAGTAATCAGAATCTCTTTTCCTGCTTCATCTTTATTCAAAATTGCTCGCCTTTTTCCACTTGAATTTTATTATGAAAATCAGTTGAATCACGTGAGCATGTGGGCACACATCTCAATTCGCACTTTGAGACACTTGGCAAGTGATGTTTACATTCATTCATTTTCAAGGAAAGATGTCTGAAGCCTAAGATGTGATTGTGATGGTCTAGACTTCCAGAGTGTATTGAATTCTATTTTCTCTTTCTTTCTGCAGGCAATTGATGTCCAGCTGAGGAATAAGTTCCACGTAAGCATAATATACTTTTATAGAAATCAGGAAAGCCCCTATATTTTCCATATCATTACAACTGGGCATTTTCCTCTTTTGTCTATAAGATAAATTTGCATAAAGGGCATTTGAGTTTGCTGAGGCAGGATATTGATTTTCTTGGTTATAGTGAACAGGATTTAAGTGCCTGGGTTCACTTCCAGATGCAAGAAAACAAAGGTCAGATATATGAATGAGCAATGAATACAGTCAGTTAGTTTTAACCCATTTATTCCCCTGATAAATAGTTATGTTAAGTGGTGGTTATTGCTGCCATTGGGATATAATAATTCCACAGCAGTGCCATGTTGGGACAGTACTAGCTCTAGTGGGGGCCTCTTCAACATGTCAGCCAAGGGCTGTGTACCTTCTACAATTGCCTTCCCATAGCTCTAACCATAACACAATGCTTTATGCTCCTTATAGAGCTTATTGTTCTACTGAGATAAGGAATGTTCATCATAAGGAGGCACTCATGTTTTATGTGCATGGTGAATTTGGCCTGCAGAGAAGATTGAACAGAATGAAAACAGAGCAAATATATACTGAGATCCTGACATGTACAGATCCTTGCTTGGTAGATTACACACAATTTTCAAAACCAATAGAAAACTAAAAAAGAAATTACCATGCAAAGAAGGAGATAGAGGTCATAGAAATTAAGTCATTCCCCAACTATACTTAGCTAGAGGATGAGAGAAATAGAAGAGAGTCCTATTTACCATACACAGGGTGTCTAAACAACAGCCTGTGCCCAGTGTCCTGTAATAGAGGTAAGGAGCCAAGAAAGTTGTTCTCTATTTCCATGGAGCTAGATGATACAAATGATAGCAATTTTCTCATCTGTTTGAACCAGGTTACCCTCTATTTGGTTTATATATGGTCATCTTGATATGATGTCTTTTAGTTTTCTTTTAAGCATGTCTCCTTTTATGTCCAAGTGTCTCCTTTGTATAAGGATACTTTTACCCCAATGCCCTCATTTGGCCTCATTAAGTCCCATCTACAAACGACATTTAAGGTACTCGCTTAGAACTCTAACATTCCCTTTTGGGATGAGAAGGTACAATTTTGGAAAAGGCAATATATTTGGTCTGAGCTGGCTCTAAGCATCTAGATGTGTATGTAGCACCTTGCTTGTCACTTAATCACAGTGCAAGGCCTTGTTGATGTCCAAACACTACAAAATGAATGAACATAACAGAAATTAAACACAGGGCACCTACATCTAAGTACTATAACTTGTGATAGCTAAGCTTTCTTCTAGCTGGGAGGCATGCTGCAATTTTCTTGTATATTCTTGTGGATCTTCACTTCCTGAGCTTCTATTCCCATTGATGCAGTGGTCAGCATCCTTCCACTCTGCAGCAGTGTCCAGAGGGCTTCTATTACTGTGAGAGGAACACTAGATTACTGCTTAAGCAGGATGATCTGAATTAGACAGATGCCCAGTTTAACAAGCGAATGCCACAAGAAGCTTGTGCTTATCTTGGTAACAATGATAAGATAAACTATGTACTCCCTTTTATAGAATGTTTTCCCTTCATATTTTACCTTAATGTCTGGTGAAAGAGGTAATTTTTATTATTATTTTGACTTACTAGGTAGAAGGAAATAGAATCTCAGAGATACCTTTTGTGGAGACGTATTTGGGTCCAGATTTTCCTAGAATCATTTTCAATGGTCAAGGACATAGATTTTGTTTACTAAGACTTAAATACTTCCAAGAGCAGAGATAAGAAAGATCTTCAAGGCCAAAGCTGGTGGCAAATGCTGTTTTCTTATCTATGCTGATAACACTCTTAGTGCTTATTGCAGAATTAGGCTACAATTCAGTGAGTAAAGAGAAATCGATAAAATTGTTGGAGGCCTGCACCTTCTTATTCACATGCAGTATAGCCATGGGCATATGTAAATGAGGAGAGGGAGAAAGGCAGATGGGGGGGGGAGAAGAGAGAGAGAGAGAGAGAGAGAGAGAGAGAGAGAGAGAGAGAGAGAGAGAGAATTATCTAATTGAAAATGAGCTGGTACATGAATAGAGATAACAACCAGCAAAAGAGAAAAAACTCTTCAGACATTTTTAGACATTCACAGGCATTTCTCAGAATGGACAAACATAGGAGTCAATAAAATTTCTTAGGAGCCAGTAACCTATCAGGATCTATTTGGTTTTACTGTAAAATCTGAAGGACCCTGGTTAGAAAGGGTAGGGAATTTTCTAGGAGTGACATCTCAGAGATAGATGCCCAAACCCTCCAAGTTCTCACCTCTTACATGATATCCATTTGTTGTATCAGTTGTCTGAACACCCTTCATTTCCTTGCGATGGACATGGGAGAGTAATATTTATGCTTAGGTTATATCTATTTCTGATGTAGTGGCAAGACTTTCCCTTGGGAGAGATTTTTTTTTTTTCAAATCATGGCCGTGACCTCTTGCATTCCCAAGAGCAATGTATGTACATTAGCAGCCATGGACCTATTGCTATGTCGCTAGGCCAGTGTTAACCATCATGTTGTTGCTAAAACAGATTATGTTTGTTTGCTTCTATTTATTCTAAGTATCTTGGAAAAGAAGTCCTTTTTACCATAATGGGTAGGGAAAATGGGTGAGTTTGGATGGTTTTCTTGTTTGATTTTCTCAAATTGGCTTAAAATACTGTCCAAAAGCAACTTGTGGTGGAAGCAGTCTTTTCTCTTAAAGTTCCTGGGACACAAGTCATCACCGAGAGAAGGCAGGGCAGGAATTCATGAAAGAACTGGACCTGAAGCCAGGGAGCAATGTCCATTGCTGACTGGCTTGCTCCCATTGTTTGCTCACTTTGCTTTCTGATAAGATCCAGGACCACCTTCCCAGGAGTGGCAATGGCCCTCCCATAACAATCGTCAATTAAAAAATGCCCCACAGAGTTGCCTACATGCCAGCCTGATGGAGAGAGTCAACTGAGGTTCTCTCTTCCCAGATGACTCTTGTTTCTGTTGACTTGACACAAGCAAGCAAACACAGATGGGCATGTTCAAAACCCAGGGATTGCTAACTGCATGACTCAGCAGGTCAGGTGCAAATGTCTGTATTACTTTTATTATCCATATCCCAACTATCTCTGGCTGTCAAAAACTTTGAGCGGGCACAATCCAGAGCAGTCTTAATTCCTAAGAACCAGCCTCAATCCTTTTTCTCTTACCAGGTACACTTACTATTAAAGATACCATACTTGAATGTGACTTTTCAAAACTGCACAAGTCCTACATGCAGGTTTTACTCTGTTAGTAGTTTTATTTAATTAAATATAAAGTATTTCTCTGTTTCAGATAATGCATATATACGTTTTTCTCTTCAAAAATGAATTATTAACTGATATTCCTTTAAAAATTATTTGGAAATGTTCCTGAAATATTATTTGATTGAAAACGTGATATATCATCTCAAATTTCTTATTGGCAGGGTAAAAGTATTTTGCTGTATAAACCAATACTTTTAAGTTCAGTGCTGTTTGGGGTTTTTGTTTTGTTCTTTGTATAATTTAAATTTTCACAGACTTGGTGATAACATGGGAGAATATTAGAAAGCCATTATGTCTTTCTCTATACATATAGTATAATCCAGGAGCCTCAGTGAGGAATAGCTAGCAATATGCTAACCCATGTTTCATGGGGATTATAGTGTGTTTCTGTGGTCTCGTGTGTTTTTCTACCTCTCCTTCTTACATGCTTTCTACCGAGGGCCACAACTGTGCTTGATCATGCATTAAGGAAAGTGCCATGATGGCGCCAAAAGAACGCATATGTATCTTCCCATCCATATTTTATGCAGTAGGGAAGGGCTTAACATTAGAAAGGGTAATATTATTCATAAAGAGACTGTGTATTAGATTTCCCAAAGGAGTATTTTTGATAACAAATCCCACTCCAGATCTGGGCCCATAGCCCTGAAGATGGATCAAAGAAAGTAAGTCTTGCCACAAGCTATATGTATTGGGCAGAAGTAAAATTTCCAAGAATTCACTTGTTAACAACATGTAAAATAAAGGAAGAATGCAAGGGCCTACCAAAATAATTAATGCTCTTCTCTGAATGCTGTTGGGACCAGAAATTTCTATTTAGGTAGAATATAGATAATCTTTCCTTACACAGTAAAGTCAGGATTTTTTTTTTTTTGAGGACTTTTTAATTTATTTGAGATAAGGCCTCCTGTATAACCAAGCCTGGCCTGGAACTCTCTATGTAGACCAAGCTGGCCTTCAACTTAGAATAGTTCTCAAGGGCTTACATTATAGCTATACATATAATAGACCACTATGCATTTCTGGCTATGGCCCATTTTTAAAGTACTTTTAAAGATATATATATATATACATATATATCATATATAAAATTTATGCCAGAAGAGAGCATCATGTTCCCTCAGAGTTGAAGTTAGAGAAGAATGTTAGCCACCATATGGGTCCTGGAAATTGAACTCAGGTCCTCTGCAAGAGGAGCGATACTCTTAAGGGATGAGCCTTATTTTTAGTAGTTTGTTTCTTTGCTTATGTGTGTTTGTGTCCGGGTTAGCATATGTGCATGCTTATGTAGGTGTGGCATCTGTGTGTATGTGTGCAGACATCAGAAGAGGGCATTCAACATCTGCCTTTCTCACGCTCCAGTCTTTTCTGAGGCAGTATCTTTCTGTGAAGTTAGAGCTTTTATTGTCTCAGGTAAGCTGGAAGCCAGCAAGCCCAGAAAGCTGAGTCTCCAGAGTTATGATTGCAGGCGTGCATCGGATGTCAAGCTCCTTACATAAAGTCTGTGATCTGAACTCTTGTCCTCATGATTGCATAGCAAATACTCTCAACTATTAAGACATATGTCCTACCCCAGAGAAGTTTTAGTTTACAGATTTTCTTGTATATATATAAAGTAATGCCCATTTATTATATAACAAAAGCCAGTGCATCTTGTCCCTCAAGGGACTAGCACAAGAATTTTAAAAATCATAACAACTTTTTAAAAATGTAAGTTTTTCTGTGGTAATATGTTTTATATTTAATAAACCAGTCTGGAATATCAGAAAACAGATCTACCCACAGTTAAACCTGGAGGGTCAAAGAGTGTTAACTCACTTTTTTAATCGCAGCCTGGGAAAAGACTGAGGAGTGACCTACGTCTTTAATCCCTGAATTCCAGAGACAAAGATCTTTCTGTGTTTCTGTGAGTTCGAGGCCTAACTACCAAACAGTAGTGGTTCACACCTTTAATCCTAACTCTAGGAATATGATGCAGAGTTGAACCTGGAAGTGAAACAATTGGGTGAAGAAGATATTTAAGGCAGGCATAGAAAAACAAAAATTTATTCTGTAGAAGTGATAAGCTAGGCTGAGGACTTGGGAAGATAGCTTTTACCCTGGGAAGTTGGTTGGGTGAGAATTGACTGTGGTCTGTTTCCTCTCTCTGATATTCCAGCTTTTTCTCCAATATTTGGCTTTCAGTTTTCATTTAATAGCAACTAGAATTGATAATTTTCCCTCTACAAATTTTTCCTTTTCCTCTGCACATTACTTCTTAACCAAGTACAGTGTTTTACAAGTGATTTCTGTGTTCCCAGGGGATCATCATAACAGAGGACTTAGACCTCAGAGTGATGCTGTGGGGAGATAGAACCTTAGGAACAAAGGGGCCACAGTGAGAGGGTCTTTGGGTCACGAGTTGCAATAGAGAATTTACATTTACATTTACTTGGCAGTGCAGGTATAACCCCTGAAGATTGGCATGGAATCAATGTGCCCTTCCTTCTCTCTGTCCCTATTTGATGTGTCACCATTTGTGCCACATGCTCTCACAGTGACAAGCCAGAATCCCGCAACCATCACCAGGAGCCAAATCACAGAGGCTTTACTAATTTTCTGACTTGTTGAATTCCACAAACTGCAAGTTCAATAGAATTTTCCCTGTGTAAGTTAGCATTCTTGGGCATTTCAAGCAATGCAAAGGTAACTACTGAGCCAGCTTGCAATAAAAGTGAAGTATTTCTTTAAGTCACTCGTGGCAAGAGTGGCATACCCAGATTTTTACTGCTTTCTTAGAAGCATGTAACAACAAAACACCTCAATAGAATAAGAACCTTTAAGAAGAATCTTCAAAGCTAGAAGTAGAAAGAAGGAAAGTGAGTATTACTGTCTCAGTTCAGCCCATTTTTTTTCTTAGCACATAATTTAAAGTACTGATTTAACTTCTGCTAATGCAAATCCATGGAGCTGTAGAGACTTTCTAGGTCCCAGGAGCACCTCTGTAAACTCTAGTGTTGAGACTGTCCTCCTAAACTTGAGCAGATCCTCATGGGAAACCCTGAACTGCATAAAACATGTTGTCTCTTGTAATAAAAAGATACTCCCTTCCTAAGCATAGACCATAAGGATAAGTCAGAAACATGTTACAGGATAAAAGTAGTGGACTTGGGTTGGTTTTTTGTTTTTGTTTTTTTTTTTAATTTTTGAGTTTCAAAAACTGGCTTGCCTAGTAGGTTGTAAGTAGCCATTGGAGACTGGTGGCAGCATTAGTGGATGGATAACTGAAGAATTTATTTATTCTCCATAAATCTGTCAGCAGCAACTAGTTCAACAGTGAGGAGCTGGTGCCTTGGACCTCTCCTTCCTCCGTGCCTGCTGAGTTCCTATGCAAACACAATACAAGTATGCGTAGCTTCCCTGGGGGACAAAGTCTTCGGACTCTTATACACATGTGTGAAATGGTCAACTGACAAAATTAATCAATAAAAGAAGAAGAAAAAGGAATGAGGCAACATGGGCCTGGCACTTTTGGAATTCCAGCACTTGGAAGGTAGAGACAGGCCATTCAGGCTCATCCTCAGCTATACAGCAAGTTTGAGATTCAGAAAAGACATCTGAAAGCCTATCTCAAAAGATAAGCAAAGAATAGAAATTAGATATTTGGTGAGATATTAACAAGTTAGCTATGCCAAGTATGATAATTCTTCTGGGAACTATTTTAAATTAATTCCCATCAGGAATACCCATAAACCTTTTGAAGTTCTGTGGATGGCATTCAGTTGACAAGCCACAGTGGGTCTCAAGAAGAGTAGAGATTAGAAAGAAAACATGTTTTTCTCTAGGGTATTATGTTCAGGGAGAGAAACAACATGTTCACTATGTCTTGTTCTGATTTTAGTATATGTGCGGCCCAAGTCAGCACACTCATGTTCACTATGTATCATTGAGCAAAACTGCAGTGAAATGCTCTGTCCTCTTTGAAAGTCAGTGAGGAAATGAGATAGAACTTCGAAGAAGGCATAAAGTAGGCAAAGTGGTTCATGTCTCAATCCTAGTGCATTAGATATAGAGGCAGATGCCTGATATCCCAGGACATTAGAAACAGAAGCAGATGCCTGATATCCCAGGCATTGGAGACAGAGGCAGGTACCTGTAATCTCAGGACATTAGAGACAGAGGCAGATGCCTGCAATTCCAGTACATTGGAGACAGAAGCAGATGCCTGCAATCACAGTACATTAGAGACAGAGGCAAGAGAATGAGGTCTGAAGTCAGCCTGGGCTACAGAGAGACTTTTCCTCAGCCAAACAAAACAAACAAAGTGCATCCACAGTCAGATGACTTAAAAAAAAAAAAAGTTCCAGCAGATAGAAACTGAGTTTGTAATTGTTTGGCCATACTGGAAATGAAATTTTCTGCATGGCAGACAAGGGCTCTAACATTTATTTACATCCTTAGCCCTCCTCCTGATTTCTCTGAGACAGGGTCTCCCTAAGCTCCCCAGCTAGGTCTTGAAATCATGATTCTCTAACTTCAGCCTCCCAAGTCACTGAGATTACAAGCCTGTGCCCCCTGGGTTCATTTTATTTTTGATCATTCTCTTTTTGGTAATGTGGAAGATAACTAAATCCAAAACATTTGAATCATAATGAGAAGAACAAAGAAATCTCACATGGCATGACTTTGGTACCCACAGAACTTGAAGCATTGGTTCAAGGAGCTATGTTCTTGACAGGCTTTTTAAAAACTATCTACTCAGCTGATTTGGGGAATATTCTTCATACAGTTATGATTTAAAGACAAGGTTAGACAAGATGACCTCTTGAATTAGTACCAACTCTAAATGACAAGGAAGGCAGCCACCGTTAAGATTTAGAGCCCAAACACGGTAGAATATAGGAACACAGGCAAATGTTCAGCTGGCCCTAGTAACCCTCTTTAGCATATTAAGGTAAAACAAAACCCTGCTTTAATATTGCTGATTTATTTTAATAGGACCACTTACAGAAGATATATTACCAGAGAAAGGTAAAATGGCTCACTTTGCCTGTGCAATTTAATCATCTAGGGATAATCAGAACATCTCAGCTGATGTAGATGTTGACATTATCATTTGAATGAATGTGCTGCAAATGCATGTCGAAAATCAAAAAAGATTGCCTAAACAAATCAGTGGACAACTGAGTGTGTTTTATATTAAAACTGAGAAGATGTTCAATTGTAATGTTTCTTTTTCAGAGAGCCTACATCTTCTGGATGGATCTTATCACTTCTATTCATTCATTCAATAGGAATTTATTGACATTTGCTATGTACTGAAAACTGTTGGCAATGCTGGAGATTTGATGGTGAACACATCTGACAAATACAAACAAGCAGAAACCCAGTTTTAGATTTGTATCTTAATTAGAAACTGTTCTGGTTTGCTTTCTGTTGCTATGATAAATGCTATGACAACACCACAAGCAATTTACAGGGGGAAAGGATTATCTAGTTTATGCTCCAGGTCACAATCCATCATGGAAGGAAGTCAGAACAAGAGCTCAGAGCAAATACCTGGAGCAGGAACTGAAGTCTGGAGGAATGCTGCTTATTGGCTTAGTACCCGTCTTACATTCAGTTGCTATTCATCTGGCTCATCTGCCTAGGGATGACACTGCCCACAGTACTCAGAATCCTCCTATGTCAACTAACATTCAAGAAAATGCCCCACAGATATAGCCCGGAGCCAATCTAATCCAGACAGCTCTTGAGTTGAGATTTGCTTTACTCATCACTGTAGGTTTGTGTACGGTTGGTGGCTAAAGCTAGAATAAGGACATTATTTCATAGTCTCACAGAATTAGTAAGGAAAACAAGTGGGGGATTTAATAGAGAACATTTGGGTAGGGTTGAGGAGGTAGAGTTAGAATGCTTCTAAATAATATGGTCATGGATGGTCTGAACGTGAAGCTAAGAAGGCTAGATTCTCACCAAACTTTTGCAAACAGCCAGCTGATTGTGCTTAGGCAAGGGACATGTGGGGACAGAAGATTTCTTTTTTTTACTGTCATCAAAAAAAAGATATTCTTCTAAATATGTCTACCCCTAATTCTTGAAGCCTATCAGTATATGGCACCACCTCAAAGAACTTGCTAGATGTGATATTATGGCTAAGTAATACTGTCTGGATAGAATCAATCTAATATCATGAATCCTTTAAAAACAGGGGGACAAAGAGAGCTACAGAAGAGGGATGAGGCAGAGAGATATGGAGGAGGAGAGCTGAAGAATGGAAAGGTCCGGCAGGAAGAGACATACTCCTCCATTATGAAAAATGGGCCACACAGAAAGAATGTAAACAAGCATATGTTGCCCCGGAGACCAAAGCCTTGACCTTAGTTAACAAATGAGAACATATACAACATGGAGGAATTTACTCAAATGAACTCAAGAGCAAATTTATTCTCAGATTTTCCCCAAAAGGTTGAAGTTTGCAACATTTGAGTTCAGCTTTGTGAGACTCTGAGCAGAAAGTGTGGCTAAAATGATTGTGAAGAATCAGCTGGAGTGGTTTTAGGCTGCTCAGTGTGTAGTCATTTTCTATGACAATAGAAGACTAATCCATCACCACTAACCCAAGCATGGGAACCATCCCTAGCCTTCCCTGTCTTTTTCCTCATGTAATTGCCCACTCTCATCATCAAACAGTAAATAATAACTGTCATTTTTTCCCTCTAGAATATGTGTTATACTATTTTTTGGGCTTTGTAGAATTTAACTTCATCTCTGGCCAAACTGTTTCAATACTCATTCCTCTACCCTTGTTTCAGTGGGTCTCCTGACTTTAATTAAGGCTATCTTCCAAAAAAAAATTATTACATCTTTTCATTAAAAACATTACAAGATTCCAAATACCCTAAAGATTAAAATCCACCCCCCCTTTTTTATTAACCCATGTTAATAAGAATATGACATTAGCTCCTGTCTATATCTCTAACATGTTACCTCACCCTCCCTGCCTCTTTGCTTATTGTTAGCATGATGGAGAAGAAGAATTTTCCTCCTCTACCATTCCTCTGTCCAGGTGTCTGAGATGCCCCAGCTCTCATCTAGCTACTTCTTGTTCTTCATCATGGAGGAAGTCCTGTAGCTAAGCAGAGTAACTTACTAAGAATCCAGGCTTCATCATGTGCTTCATGCTGCAGATGCCCGGTATCCCAGTCTCCCTGGGAAACGGCCCAAAGCCTTTTCAACACTCGCATTTGTCACTTCTAAGTTTATGCTTTGTAGAATCAGCTATACTTCTGGGCAGGACTAAGGTATACACGCCAAAGGACAAATATTAACAGTGTTTCCAGAGACATGGTTGGACTGTGGAACCAGGATTAGGAAATGAGACGGTGGGCATATTCTTTTGTTTGAGATGCTATAGCAAATACCACAGATCACGTGACTTATACCACAGGCATTTATTGTTCACAGTTCCTGAGGCTGAGGAGTCCAGATCAAGGTACTAGCAGCTCTGTCTATAAGGACAGTAGTTCCATCGCTGGGGTCCTACCCTCTGTATGAAAGGCTCCATCCCTGATGTGATCAAAGGTAATAAATACGAATGTTGGAAGGAAACAAATAATCAACCCAGCAGTGGAACACAGCCTAAGGGCAGCTTGCCTTCCCTCAATACATTTGGACCTGGAATTCCAGATTGTTCTAGAATTCTAAATGATAGCCCAGCCTGCCAGAATACTACGAAGATGTATTTGTCTAGGCAGGAGAACAAGCCGTATTTTATTTAACAGCTTGTGACCTTGGTTGACAACTTGTACTTAGGTTCAAGTTCACAGTCCCTGATCATACTCTTTCTCTGATGTCCACAAATGTTACATAGTGTGCTTTCCACATAGGATGCCTTGCCTAGGCCTGTCACCTGGTTCAGGGCTCATTTCAGTGCTGGGCACCAAAACGGCTTCTTCAGTGTGTCTCCCAGTTCAAAATGTGCCAATGTGAAAGTGTTAACTGGGTCTCTTCTAAACTGTCGGGGGAAGCAAAGAGAGCACATTTTGTTCATTCTGGTGTCTTACTCCTGTGGTGTCTGGTACATGTTATGAGTTTAATTACAGTTTATAGAATTGAAAACAGCTAGCAAGAGGTGGGTGCTTCATTCAAAATATATTCCAAGATTTAAGGAATAACAGCCAAAAGGGAAGAAAAAGCTTATCTGTGGATGGAAGAGGGGTGACAGGTTCCTTAGGACAGACCAAAGGATGGTGATAGTTGACATCTCTGGATCAGAAGCTATTTACCAGAAACTACAGTAATAATTGTGTATGTGTGACATTTACTTCTCCCAACTTTGTATTACAGGAACTATCATCTTCATGCTGTTATCAATGAAGAAAGTAAGGCATAAAGAGGTTGCAAGGTTTGCCTGAAGACCCAGAGCTCAGGGGATATAAGGGCAGATTATTGAGTCTACTTTTAAAGAGCATTTACTAGTATTTTACTTTGGATTGGATTTTTTGTATATCATATACAAATTGTGTATATTGATACGAAGTTGAGTTTAATTTTGTTACTGTACATATATTTCTATGCTTGTTCAAGGTATTGTACCTACATAGTTCATCCAACAATGGAATACAAATTGCTAGTTTTTGAAAGTTACTGTTACCAACTAATTAGGATATAAAGAAATAAAAATTACTAGTTAGACATTACAATCAAATTTATAGTCATTACATATGTTTTCAAGGTCAAAGAGATATATTTTAGGTGGACAGGTCTGTTTCCTCCCTCTGATATTCCAAGCTAGTTTTATTAAATATGCAATATATCGCCACACAGAACCAGTAGGCAATGGATGTTTGAGAAGCCCAAAGCCTTCGAGTTGCTGCCCAACATCCCCCATGGATCTCAGAGCAGCTGGACCCACAGTCCTTTATGAAAGAAAGAGAAGTGATAAATACTAATGCATTAGTTAGTAGAAAGGGGATTGCATACACTTAGGAATAAATACAGGGACAACGGGAAATGTGCAAACAATAAGACTGAAAACTATGAAGAGCAACTTGGATTAAAATAAGAAACTGAGAATGTACTCAATTGACAGCAGGGGCGTGTCCCAAAGGAAGCTGGGAGGTCTTCTCTGGAGGCCCTCACTGCAGCAAGAGTTTCTGGAAATTTTCTAGCACAGGATGTGAGAAGGGAATGTATGGGGGCTGATGTGGTATTCAAATCCAAAGCACAATACCAACACAAGTTTTATATTAAAATATTTTAAGATATAAATTGTTTGTCACAACAGTTTTTTATTTGAAAGAGGAGTTACCATGTTTCCTAAAATGTTATTTAAAGCCATTTTACATGTCAACTAATTGGAGCACATTATTCTATTTTGAGTTGAATTCAGAAAAAAAGTAACTATTTTTCTATTGGGGAAAAAATATACCCATGCCAAATAAACAGTAATTTATGTGTAGTAGGCAAAAAGAAAGTCTTTATAAATACTTGTACAGGCAATTTATTCTAACTGAACTTCATATTTATTTTCATTCCCCATGTAACCAAATCTTGATAATTAGATTTCAGCTCACACAGTGCATTCTTCCACTTCCACTCACTCATTTCATTCCTCAAGACTGGGCTTACATTTGGGGCACTTCCATGGTATTGAGGCCTGGACAAGGAGGCCTGGAATGGGGAATGACATTCACACATCTCTGTCCACCTACTACCTCAGACCTCTCCTTGGCTTCATCACTGTTTTGGTAGGCACATTCTCATTAGCTGCATAGGATCAGGCTTTATTTTTCTGAGCAGAGGATTGGGTTGGTGAACACTCTGAGGCCTGTCTATCCCAGCACCATCCCTGCTGCCCTGTGGTCTGAAAATAATGGGACTGCGAAGTTCAGGGACTCAGGTCCTCTTTGCTTTTGAGGCCTTCAACTTTATGCTGGGTTCCGTGGCTCACACTTCCTCAGACATTGGCTTCAGAGAAGTATGTCACAGAACCCTTTCCGGAAACCACAATGTCTAAATGCTGCTTCTGGATTTTGAGATTCTCTCTCCTAATCCCAGATAATCTTTTGCCTGGAGAAGGAATTTTTTGAAACAATTTTTAATTAAAATACAGTTGCATCATTCCCCCCATGAGCAATTGCTCCAAGTCTTCTATCCCATTTCATGATCCAGGCTTATGAAACAGCAATGCCAGGAACAGAATTCTTTGACTTTGCAATTTCTCCTCTTCTTTAATAATATGTAAAAGAAAGTTTCCTGGACTAAAATATCATCTATGAACAAAAAGGAAGCAATATAATAAAACATTCAAAGCACCAAGTACCAGCCAAAGTTCAGAGACAAATAGCAGAGCTGATTGTCATTTCTCATAGTGATAAACTCAATACTTAGGAGCCTGAGACAGGAGGATTGCTTAAACCCAGAAGTTCAAGGACATCTTGAGCAACACAATAAACTTAGTCTGAAATAAAAAAAAAATTACTTAATAAGATTCCATATTTGGATAAATATGCACATTCTAGCTAGTAATAATAATTCTTATCTTTGAAGAAAATTCTAGATGCTTTTTTATTAAAACTAGATTTTTTTCTGAGATTTTTTTTGGCATAGATTTTATAGATTTCTGGCTTTAAAATACATTAGAAAATCTAAGAATCATTTGTCTCTGACATTTATATTGTTGATATAGTTTATCCAGTTATAAATGCTACTTTATAGTTCTTATTACATATAATAAAGCAACTAATCATCCTTCAATAAAAATTAAAGAAAGGTAAACCTTTCCCTGTAATAAAGCATAATTTTAATAATATGGTTATTTATTTATGAGTACATGTATATGTGTGTATAAAGTCACAGAGGTGCAAGATTCCTGGAGCTAGATAACAGCAGTTGTGACCTGCCTAATAGCAATGTTGGGAATTGAATTTGGGTCCTCAGCAAAACCAATATGAACTCAGCCATCTCTCCAGGCCATGGGCTGTGCTTTGTGACATGGTCTTCACTGTGTAAATATTAACTATAAATAGCATCTAAATGTTCTGGACTAATCTTCCATGGCTGGTCTTTGTCCTCCCTTGGTCAGAAAGGAAAACTAAGAAAGAATAAAATAGGTTGTGACACTTCAAATCTGGGTGGCACTACTAACTTTTGCTGTGGTTAGGAAGTGGCCTGGTATTCACAGGGGGCCTTCACAGGGGGCCTTTCCTGTTGCCTGCCCAGAGAGGGGATGGGGAGTTGTGGAGAAGAGAGAATGACCTGATCTGGTGGGAGGGGGTAGGGACCTTGAATAGGGATATACAAGGATAAAAAGTGTGACTTCTTTGTTCATAATAATAAAATAAAAAAAAAGAAAAATCCAGAAAAAGAATCTATTTCTAAATTAATTAATTAATTAATTTTTAAAAAGATAAGTTTAGTATGTACTTTACAAGAGATGTTCTGAAAAATAATTAAAATTATGTTCTTATAAATAGAAACTTGTTTTCAGAAATTATGGACCCTATTCAATAAATTTTACAATAAAGAAATTCCAGTAAAACTCTATCAAAGAGTTTGGTGTTCTCTTAACAGCGTATCATAAAATTCAGACATAAAAATCCCCAGGATATGAGAATAGTGGTCAGCTTCTAAAAGCCAAGAGAAATAGTAATAGTTTTATAAATATCATACAATACTCCGAATTACTGTGATAGCAACCTGTCTCTAATACTTCCTAGGTCTCATTTTTTCCTTAAAAATAGTTGGCATGCTGTATATGTAGCATATATGTTATAAAACCCCAAGACCATGTTTTCAGTTACCAGACAGAATGAAAGGAGATTCAAATAGGAATCTACTTCTGCTCTGATTTTGCTCACTCTTAGGACTTTGAGGGATTTCTTGAACTCCATTTGTTGTGAGTATAATAAAGCATTCTGCCAACATTAAAATTTTTGATTCTGCACCTTCCCCCTTAGTTCTAAAATAGATGTTGAAGTATTTTGCATTATCCTTCTCATAAATTAATAAGAAAATTGAAGTTCTTTTATTCTGTAGAATGTGTAATGCTGTGTTTGTATAATTATTTACCTAATGCCAGTTGTTTAATTTGGTTCCAGAAGAGCAGAGAGGGCATTTCCCATCTCTGATACAAAGAGGTGATTTTAGAACCTAACAGAGCTTGTAGTTCGTTAGTCTATGCCTGTTGATGGGTCCTAACTGTTCTCTCGACGGAGGGGGTAAGAATACATGGAGTCAACAACACAGACTCCAGGAGTCAGTTAAAAAGGAGTAACTCATTTATTCAACTAGGAGAGCCTTATATACTCTCCTCCCAGCAACCAGGCTGTGTCACAATCTGGTGATATTGCAAGGCTGTTCCTCATTGGCTGGGCTTTAGCAGGAGATCTGACAGTATCTGTTGTCAGGCAGATTTCCATTGATCAGGAACTCTTGGCAGAGCCTGTTGCTAGGTAGATTTCGAACAATCAGGAATGTTGGACAGCAGCTTTTGCTGGGCCCTCAGATAGACTCCACGTTGGCTCATAAGAAAGTTCACTGTGTGCATGGCTTGGCAACTGGTTTGAGCAAATTTCCTTAGGCCTATGAGCCTGTTCTACTATATACCCACTGAATGAAAATAGAGGGAATCAGAAATGAGCACTATCTTTCCTCTGCTTGCTTAGGAAGGCAAGCTGGAAACATATGGTCACACTTGTTCAAATTTCTTTTCTCAAAGAAGAGATGTTATAACCTGAAGCTGCCCCATGTATGGAACAAGACCAGCCACAAAAGCATGTGTTGGAATTTTGTTAGAAATCTAAACTTTTTTTACCCTACCCAGGATACACTAACAAAAATAGGGCAAGGCCAAGCAATCTGTATGTTTACAGGCTTTCTGGTTGACTTTCATACACATCACAGTCTAGGACCTCTGTGTGGATATATTGTATATTTAATAAAATTATTCTACTCTGTCTTCAACAATCTTCCTTACATAACTTCATCATGAATTACATGTATATTCATTCAAATATGAAGTTCTCTTGCTTCATCTTAGAAGATGATAACAATGACAATACCTAATGTCTCCTGAGCATTTCAGAACTCATAAGGCCATGATAGCATTCCATAAATCTTATGAAAATTTTTGAGGTAACACACATTAATTTTAGATATAAAAACCAAGATCGCATTGATGTTTCCCCTGTTTGATGAATGAGTGCTGTTACACTCAGTTGCCCCATGCTGGAGCTAGGCTCCTCACCAGGACATACACAGACTCCATGTCAAGTGTCAGACTAAAGGTAGACTATATTTTGGATCCTACTTGTACAGTAAGAGGCATGTGTAAGCAAGGTAAGAAAATTGACCATACTTCATATTGAGACAGGAGAAGAAAGCACCTTACTTGAAAACTGGGCATGTGATAACTGACAGGAAAGTCAGATTTTTTTGCCAAGAATTGTCTCTGGACCTCTTCTCATACGAGAGTGAAATTGTTGATTGTTGTCTACATAAACTCTACTTAGTGCCAAAATCTGTGATTATTTTCAGCTTGGCAGACACTGTGGTAATCAGTTGTTTCTGGAAGTACTTACACAATGGTATCCATTGTTTTTTAAGATTTATTTCTCTTCCTCAGAAGCCTCTTGTATCTGAAAATTTATTAGTTGAAGCTAAATAAAACAAAACAAAAATAACTCAACCTGGCTTTTGAATAAGAAATGTAGGCAGCAAGGGAAATGGATAGAATTCAAAGAACAAATCCTGTAACAGAAAGAATATAGAGGCCTCCACCTCACTCCATAATTTCTCTACCAAACAGACTTATTTCTTTCCAAGATTTTTTGAAAATCATTTTATGAGTTTCTTGTCTGCATAGATGTTTGTGCACCATGACTGAGCAGTGTCTGGTACACGGAGTCCAGAAGAGGGTGTCAAGTTCCCTGGAACTGGAGTTACAGAAGATTGAGAGCTGCATGTGCGGGAGCTGGGAACCAAACTCAGATCCTCTGGAAAAGCAGCTAGTAAGTCTCCAGGGACCCTAACAGATGTAAGTTGGAAGGAAGGAATAGAATTAGAAGAGAAAAAAAAAATTATGAGCCTGAACTTAATTCCCTTCCACTTTTGAAGAATATGAGACACTCCAGACTTTAAGGGTTTGTAAGATAATCTAGAGAAGGAACTTTAGTTCCATCCTTTATGTTTATCCCAGGAGTCATTTCAGAATGTGAGAAATTTGACTTGCACCAAAATACTTAGAGACCCAGTCACACTGTTCAAATTCATCCTCCTTGTTTGGATGAAGCCAGGTGGTTCCAGAAGCAGCACTTACATGGCTCTCAGTGTTACCAGAGAAGACTTGACTTCAACAAGAGGGGCCTATTCAAAACAGTGCAGGACCAGAGGGACATGGAATTGTCTGTGAAAAATAATCTTCAGCAGCCTGTCCGTGCTCTGTTCCTTCCTTTTACTCTTGGGCCATAAGCATTGACCCTGGTTTGCCAGTCCTTTGTCTTGAAGCTCTTTTCACCCAGTTTCAAGTCCTGTCACCTGCATCTCCTTCTATTTCCTTGGTGTCTTATTTTCTGAAGCCTCCACGACTATGTGGAAAGTTCCATGGCTCAGTCTTGTCCTCCCTTTTCTGTTTTGTCCACATATCCACAACTGTTCCTTCTATGCACTCTCCCATCCATATAGCTCAGATGCTACCATGCCAGAAAGGCCCATAGGAACCAGCAAATCTGAAACAATAGCTCTTGAGATACTCTGTTTTCTTAGACTCTGAGCAACTTTCTCCTGTGCCTCTTATTACCATTTAATACCATGTATATTTGTCTTTACAGAAATGTAAATGCAAATATATCAGCATGTTTCTGTGAAAGCAGAAACTTTACCTTATGTATGGTTATAAAATAGAGCCTGAAGTACACCTGTCACATGACAAGTAATTAACAAATATTTACTTAATGAGTAAATAAAGGAATGATGTCAGAGAGTCCAAAGCCTTCTTCCTCCATAATTGGTCAAAAATGATGGACTCTGGGTAGAATAAAGAGTTCCCCTCTATTCATCACGGAGATTAATTTCCATTAGAATGAAAACCAAGTCATTTGAAATTACTTTGAAAATATAGACTTATAATTACAAAGAAAATGAAGTTTACCTGAGGAATTTCATTACTTAGTAGTTCTTAAGGTTTTTGGTTTTTTTTTTTGTTTGTTTGTTTTGTTACTCCCAACAGGTGTAGTCTCCAAAGACATTTTATTCAAAATGTAAGCTAGTTCTAAAACAAAATTGGATAGGGCAGTAGATAGTCTATAGAAGCACTCCCATTTATTGAGAAACATGGATAATTAAAAAGCCATGAGTTTCAGAAAACTTGCAATACATCTTGAGGCTACATATTCAGGATAATATAATAATTAAAGTTTCAAGTAATAATAAGGACATACTTGTAGTGGGATTATGTGCTATATTTTAAATAATTGTCCCACTTGTGGGTTTAATAAAAATCTGATTGACTGAAGGCAGACAGGAAGTGTTATGGGCAGAGCTACCAGACTGGTAAAATCTCAGAGCAGAAGAGGCGCACCAGACAGATGACACAGACACCACAGAGATGCAATGGAGATATGACCATGAGACAGCATGAGACACAGAGGAAATGCTGCTGAGAAAAGGTACCAAGATGAATGTCTGAACAGGATAAGAAAGATGAGTTCGTTTAAAACTAAAGAGCTAACAAGTTATATGTCTGGGCCCTAGGCCAATCAGCATAAAAATATTATAAGCGTCTGTGTGATTCTGTGGGACTTGCATGTGTCTCTGTGGGACTGTGAGTCAGAACCTTAAGGATAGGCCTGAAAGTCCTGGCCAGAAACCTTTTACAACACGTACTCAAAGTATTTCAAGACATTCTGGAATGTAAAGAAGTGATAATTTTAAAAATTACAAACAAATGGTGATGGTTTTAAACAGTAAGTTTCACAAGACAGAGGATTCATTCATGAAATGATTTTAGGTGGCTAAAGGATATAAAAAAATAGAAAGAATGATAAATAAAATTTTAGATTCCTGTCTATAAGCCTATTCATACTATTTACTTATTGATTTGTGCACTTAAACCAACCTTGAATCTTTGGATGAAATCAACTTGATGATGACATATGCTCTTATTAACATGATCATAAATTAAGTTTTTAAATTTTTAATTTAATTTTTTGTTGCATGTGTACATTCATCAGGGAGATTGGTGAGCTATGCTCTTTATTTGGGGTTGCTGTGCCATTATCCAGGTCAGTTGTGAGGGTTTTATTGGGTTTACTGAACAAGTTTGATAGTGAAACTTCCCTTTATATTCCATATATCAGTTACGAAGACTTACTATTAAATCTTTCTTGGCTATTTGGTAGAATTTAGAGAAATGAATTTGTCTAATTGGGTTATTTTTGTGGGAAAATTTTTAATTACTTATTTGATCATCTTGCATGCAATGAGTCTGTTCATATTGTTTATAACTTCTGGCTTTAATTTGGTAGGTCATGTATGCTTTAATATTTATCAGTATCTTCCGTATGTTTTCAACTTCTGGAATATAAGTTCAAGTATTCCTTGAGAACTGTGAATTTCACTGGAATCTGTTGTAATGACTCCTTTTTCATCCCTAATTTTATTAATTTGAGTTTATTCTTTATTTTGGCTTATGTGGCTTGGGCTTGGTCAATCTCATTCATCTTTCCCATGAACTAATTTTTTGATTAATTTCTATGCATTGCTCTTTTAGTTTTTATTTCATTAACTTCTGCCTCAGTCTTTGGTTTTTTGCTCTCTGACACAATTGGATTTGGCATCTTCTGGATTCTTCTAGAATTTTGAAGTGCACATTACGTGAGATCTTTCTGATTTGTTTAATGTGATCATTCACAGCTACAAAATTTCTTCTTGTAACTCCCCTGGCTATGTCCCACAGATTTGGGTAGGTTATACTTTTATTTTCATTTTACTCTAGGAATTTTAATATCATTCCCCCCTAATTTTTTTAAACAATCCATTATCCATTTAAAAGATATTGTTTAATTTCCAAATATCTGTGTACTTTCTGAGGGTTTTCTTGCTATTGATATCTAGTTCTATTCCATTTAGACATGACAATGTATGGGGAATTATTTGTGTTTTAGAATTATTAAGGCTTGTTTTGTGACCAATTATGTGACCAATTTTAGAGAAGTTTCCATGTACTGCTGGAAAGAATGAAATTTGCTTATCTGTTGGGTGGAAGGTTCAGGTACCTATTATCTATGGTATAATTCAAGTCTGGAGTTTCTTTGCTGATTTTAAATTTGAAGATCTATTTAGATATTTGAGCAGAGTATTAAAGTGTACTACTATTATTGTGTCAGGACCCCAGAGATTTTTATGACTTTGGGGGTTTGTTTTTATGAATTAGTGGCACCAAGATTTGGTGCATAAATATCAACAATAATTATGACCTCTTCATGAATTGTTTTTTATTAATATGCAGTGGTCATTTTATCTTTTCTGCCCATTTTTTTGTATGAAATCTACATTATTATATATGAAAACTACTACTCCAGGTTTTTTGCAGTTTCCATTTTCTCGAAAGTTTGGTTGCCAACTTTTGGCTCTCAGTTTATGGATGTCTTCTTTCCTCAGTATGATTCTTGAAAAGAGTGAATAGTTGAAATATATGTTTTTAATTCAGTCTATTTTTCTGTCTTTTTATTAGCTAGTTAAAGCCTTCTGGATTTAAAATTATAATCATGAAAGTCTTGTTACTATTTATGTTGTTTGTGGTTCTGGGTGGCTGGTTACTTAGTATTTTTTCTTGTCCTCATACTGTAGGATGTTTGCCGACTTGCTGTGTTGGGCATAAATGATTCCTTCCCAGGTCTCTTAATGTATTCTTTTCTGCATTGTCATGTGCAATCTTCTTCCCCCATGCACTGTTCCTTTAAGTTTTTTTTTTGCAGTGCCTTCTTAATTGTCATGAGTTGTCTTAATGTGTGTTTGTCTCTTGTCTTGAAATATTATTTTTCAAAATATGTCAGTAGATTATTTTGTTGTGTATAGCAATCAGTTCACAGTTACTTTCAAGGCTTAAAATATATCACTGCATGCATGACCTTCTGGTTCTTAGGGTTCATGCTGATTATATAAAATCATTTTGATGTTTCTGTCTCTGTATGTGGATTGCCAATGTCTCCTTATAGACATACATATATATCATATAAATATATGTTGCTTTGTTTTATATTTTTTAGTACTCTAATTCATTTAATTTCTTTTCTTAGTTTTAACTATCTTCTTTATTAACCCTTTGAGAATTTTATATAATGAATTTTGATGATATTTAGTCCTCTGACAACTCCTTCCATATTCATCTTCTCTTTTCCTACCCTACCTACCCTTTGCATTTTCTCATTTTTTTCTTTTTTATTATGTATAAAGTCTCATTTTTTATCCATGTATCCCCTTGTTCAAACTCCCTTCCCCCTCCCACCCCTCCCAGTCACTCTAGTCACATATTCTCATCATTCTGTCTCAGGCTACTCTTCCACTATTATCACTAATTATTCAAACCTATTGGATGTCTTTCTAAAATGATGCCCTTGGGCTTCCTGACCTATACTTGTCCTGCTTTGGTGCTACTTCTGCACCTTCCTTCCTCTACATTCTTCTCAAGCCCTTCTTTTATTGTACACTCTGTTTTAATCCTAGAACTAATGTTAAGGAAAGTTTATTTTGTTCCTGGCTTTTTCCTATTGCACTGCTCTGGTAAGTTTGGGTCCTATTGACCCATGTGAACACACACACAAGTGCCTAAAGTCTGAAATTTCTATGCCTGTAACACACTCCTCCTCATGTACTTTTCACAGAGACCCCACTCTCGTGGTCCATCTGTGTTGTTTCAGCTAATATCATATAGCCTTGGCAAATAAAACTTACTTCCTGTATCTCCTGCCATCATCCCCTGAAGTCACTATGATGGTTAGTGTGAACTGTTAAATTGAAAGAGTGTAGAATTACCTGAGAGAATTTCTGCCTTCAGAGGAATTTTCTTGATTGCTTGATTGATGTAGGAACACATGTGTTAGCATTGGGCAAAATATTTGGAAGTGGATAAAGTGGAGAGAGCAGGCAGAACATTAGCATACATTTATTCATTGATCTCTTCTGACTGTGATGCAATGTGACCAGCTTCTTCAAGTTCTTGACATCATGGCATATATATTATGATGGCGATGGACCATATGCCCCTTAGAACTGTGAGCCAAAATAAGCCCTTTGCCTCTTAAAATTTTGTCAGGGCATCTTTATCACAACAACAGAAAAGTAACTAGAATAGTCACTTTCCCAGATTTCATCTGTGGCCATAGAGGAAATACTAGTTTTTTAAGTAAGTCTGTCACCAGTGTATCAGTAGGCAAAGTTACAGAAATTGAAAGCATATTATTAATTAAAGGAAAATCAGCATGGATTCTATATCACCACTCTCATAATGTTGCTTTCAGGCATTTGCTTTTTTTAGTCTTGGTAAAAATGGGTGCACATGGGTAGTGAACTGGATATCTTCATGGGACAGTATCATGAACCACACTGATCATGGGCCAAAATAGCTGAGAATTCTGATAGATTGTTTTCTCTATTATTTCTACTACTCAGCAAGCCCATAGGATTATGGGCATGATCAATTCAAGTTGTTTGCTTCAAAGGAGAACCTTCATGTTGAGGTTGGCTCTAAATACTCAGGAAATTCAAGACCACATAAAAAGTTAACATTTTGCTTCCAAGTTGAGAAGCCACACCAGTACTCCTTCAGTCTATTACTTTCCTTCTACAAAAGCCTACAAATCCAGGATCTCAAGATATTAAAGTTAGAGCTGGAATCAAAGCTCAATGGAGAAACACTTTCTTAACAAACATGTGGCCCCTGCTGGATATTCAGAGCTCCTCCCATCACCGCCACCAACAAAGTAGCACAGCTGTCCTCTCACTCAGGGACATAAACTTGACTGCAGGCTAATAAGGTCTCCTATTCAATCTGCTCAGAGGCAAGTGTCAATAGTTCAGGGATCTCATTTCACTGCTCCCATCCAAGATGCCTGACCTCCTCTTATAAGCTTCATGGTTACTGGCAGAGTTCAGTTCCTTGGAGCCCAGATGAAAGCATCACACTGTGGCACTTTATCTCCTTAAGGCCACTAGGAATCTCTCTGAATTCTTTCACTATTTTACCTAAGACAATTTCTTCATCTTAAAATGAAGCAAATAGAAATTTCAATTATGTCTGGAAAGGTTCTTCAAAAAGTAGCTAGATGACTATTCGAATGAGTAACTTAGGAAATTTGCACATCATTCAGGCAGAGAATCATATCAGGGTACAGAGTATTGGGATCATCTTAAAACTGCACTATCCATATTTTGGATGGAGGCATATCCATAAGTTTATGTGATACACTGTGCTGTGGCTGATCCGGAGAAGCCAAGAACTCCTTTTACAGCCTTAATTTGTGGGGGAAAATCATCTTCACATAGCTGGTGCCAAGAGCAGCTAAAATTCTTGTTGGCCACTTGGCTGTGTTTCAAATTGTAGGAAGCTGTTCTCTTCAGTAGGCTCTATCATAATCAATCTGGGGGAAGTAGTGTGGGAAAATACAACTGCTTAGTTGAAAGAAACAGAGACCCTGAAAGAGACTGCACAAGAAGAGGTCAAGGTACCACTAATTAAGAAAAGATTTTGTTGACTAGCCAGTCACCTGGATTAAATTAAGTCCATTTCCTTGGCTACAATGTGCCTGGTCTTCGACAACCAGTCTCTTCTAGAATCCCTCTGTGCCTTTTCAGTAACCCACAGAAAATTCGGTATTCAATACTTTGAGGCCATAAATCCATTATAAAAATAAGAATGCACATCACTCTCTGGGAGGTCTGTTTGTTCTAATGAGCAAAGAATAAAACAATTATCTCACACAATGCTGCAGGTGTAGCATGTGGGCCCTTCTGTAACTGTATGTGCAACTGATAATGGGCCTCCAGTGAGAGAATATTTTCAGATCTCCCATTTCACATAGTCCTATTTTTCTTATAAAGTAGCTGATGCCAAAATTAGCTCAATCCCTCTTTTGAGCCCTTTACAAACAGCAGTTGCATTATTGCCTCTTTTGTTTAATGTATACTATCCATATGCAGCTGGCCAGCCTATTCAGAAAGTTGAAACCTTTTGTCTACTCTTGGAAAAAAAAAAAAAAAAAAAAAAAACAAAAAACAAAAAAAAAACATGGCCTCAGCTTGAAGTCAGTAAGAGTGGCTTCCTCTTCTGCCTCTGCCTCAGATTCATCTGCAATGGTTCCATTTTTAAAGAAATGTGGTTCAAAGTGTCAATACATTCCCCAAACACATCTATTTTGTTCACTGGTGACTGTGAAGTCACTGTTTTAGGGGCTAGGAAAGCTTGTGGAGTGGCAGCATTCTAAGACACATCTGTGTGTCACATGCTAGACACACAGAAAGGGATTCTTTTGCAAATGATTGTCGTGTTCATAGTTTACAAAAGTCTAGTTCCCAAACAAAATAATAATGACAGCAGACTTGGCCCTGAGCTTTAATGACATTAAAAAAACAATGCTAATTTTTCATCCTAGAAGTACTTTTTATCAAATTAACTGATGACTAAATTGGGGAACAATAAAATTAATTAAACAGACTCTCGAGTTCTTGTCTCAAAAACAAACAAAACAAAACACCAACACCAACAATAGCAAAAATAATAGAAAAATAAGCAAGAAATGTGAACAGAATGTTAATAACCAGAACAGAAGAGATATGGAAAAGAAAAAAAGTAGAATATGTAAAATTATCATCTTTTCATCAGTAATTGAATAAATCAGAATCCAAATAATGTGAAATACATTTTCAGGCCTGTATGTGGAACTGTGAGAAGTCTAACAGTTATCAATGAAGTCAACAAGTAGCAGAAACAATCTCCAAGAATAGAAATCCACATTCAAGCTGGGAAAGTGGGTTGGCAGTTAGGAGCACATGCTATTCTTTCTGGATTTGGTTCCCAGCACCCATGTCATGCAGATGTCAAAACCACCTATAACACTAGTTCTGTAAGATCTGACACTTTCTTCTGTCCTTTGTATGCAGCGCGCGCGTGCACGCACGCGCACACACACACACACACACCAGCATGCACACACATGTAAAATATAATAATAAAAGAAAGAAATCCACATCTATTCAAGATCCTTCCTGGTACTAAAATGTATAGGTCTAAGTATCTGTCTTTTAAAACACTGACTTGCAAGTGGTATAGCTACAATATATTCTATATAACAATAGTTTCTCCCTCTTGTGTATAGAAAAGTATTTTTTCGAATATATTGTCAGCCATTTTGTACTCATTATACTACTTAAAATATGATTTCTTTATAAAGGGTTAGTGACAGCTTACAAAAGGATGACAAATTACTGCAGAAATTGAAAAAACAAAACAAAACAAAATGTTAACCAACATCCGTTTCTAGTTTTAGGAAGGAAAATCTGGTTGCAAGGTGTTGCAGGCATTTTCACTGGAGAGCCTGCACATTTGAGAGACTAACAAGTGATTTGTATGTTGAAAACCCTTTGATGAAACTGAGGAGGCGGTACAATGGGGAAGAACAGTAGCTGCTTTTAGGAAGATCTAGATTCAGTTTCTAACACCCACAGATCCATTCACAACCATCTCAATAGTGCACATATACATATACACATGTGTGAAAAATACACATAGAGAAGCAAATCTTTAAAAAAAATCATCTGTTATATCACAAATTGACACTGTTAATATTTTTAAAACTTGAACTGGAGAGCAATCATTTGTCATCCTTTTGTAAGCTGTCACTAACCCTTTATAAAGAAATCATATTTTAAGTAGTATAATGAGTACAAAATGGCTGACAATATATTTTGTGAAGTCTGATAAAAACACTATGCTAGGATTCTGTTTATAATGGTATTAAACATGTAGACTAATTGACATCTTATAACTCCCAGTATCTTATCTATCTGAAAATGAGATGTTGCCCCATTTACGTTTCTTTTCTTTTATATTTTTATAATGTTTTTCAAAATGTTTTCTAATGATCTCCCTTCACAGCATTTTAGTATAATTTTAAAATGTATTCCTTGATCTCTATTTGAAGATTTTATTGTTATTGTAAATTAGATCTTTTCCACTACTTTATTTGGTTATTTCTGATGTTGGTTTTTATATGTTGCTACGTATCAAGTAATCTTGTAAACACTTATTGCCGCTCAGATGTCATGTGTTCTATATATAATATGTTACTAACTATATGCAGCAGTTGTGCTTTTTACTGACTTAATCCTTTTTATCTAACCTCCTTTGGTGTTGTTTGTATAACTGCTGGAGCTATTGAATATCAGCATTGTGAGAATCTACTGTGTTGCTCAGGTTCCTCTGTAAGAATGGACTAGCTGCCCAGGCTGCTACAGCTGCCTTTCCAAGGCTCCTTATGCTTCAAAGTAACCAACACCAGGTCATTCTTGGAGTGGCCCACATTCATTGGTTATAGATCTTGCCCCACCTTTTAGACAGCTCCAAGAACACTGCTATCTCTATAGTTTTCTTGGATTGGTCAAGGCTCTCGATAACATACTTTAACATTTAACATGTCCCTTGTCAAATTCAGCTTCTTCTGTGCAATGTTGGTTAAATGATGCTTCTTGATCAACAACCTGTACCCTAACCTCCATCCTGAGGTTGTTGCTACATGTACTAGCTATTATGCCTTAATTGTGGTCATCTTTAGACTTCTCAGGCAGCATCTCACTGCAGCAATCAGAGTGGTGGTTACAAGCAGTAAAGGTTGTCTCTAAGTTGTCTGGGTAATTGTAAGCTCCATGAATGCTCCAGTATTCACAACCTGTTTAATTCATTAATATATTAGATTCCTACATAAAAATAGTGAAGAGATTTAAGGTAAGTTGGAAATAAAATAGGAAGATAGAGATAAAAACTTGAAAGAACAGAACAAGACAAACATCAACAACAGGATTTGGAAAACATCCAAATATCTAAAGAGGACATCAGTGTATCAGTGGATGTTTCCTTTGTCCCATGGCCTTGGGAAACATTGCTTTCTGCTCAGAGGCCAATGTTAGTTTCTTTTATTCAGCTTTCTTTCTTTATAATGAAATCTGGGAATCTGGTGGTTCCTCGTCTTTGCTGCCAGGGCTCATAAGCAAGGAGAGGGAGGGTTCATCCTTCACTAGGACTTCTGGAGTTAGGCTCTCTCTGAAGAGTAAATAGGACTCAAGTACTGGAGTGCCAAAAATCATAAAAAAAATACAGTGCAGATTCAAAATTTGTACATACAGATGGCAATGTCCTGGGAAATATTTAACATCTGGCACATGGTGAAAAGATACAATGATTTGTAGCTTTTGCCATTTTCTATCACGAACTGCTCTGCGGCACCCAGTTTCTAGCTATCAGTGTTAAGATGCTTGCCTCAGAGTGGGAAAAGGTGAAGCAGAATCCTTTCTGAAGTGCTGGACTGGGGTTCCAGACATCACCACAACAGTGTGAGGACCACTGCAAGCCAGCTCTGTCCTTTATAAAAGTGACAGACCAGTCTATAGTTCCCTTTCAGATCGGCTTTCCCTTACATTGGAAGGATTGTTTCTGCTTGCTGCTGCCCCTGTCTTCTAGCTATGCAGTCCTCACTTCTTCTACTCTATCCACCGTGATATATGACATCTCTTTATGTCACAATAGCTAGATTCCATGAACATATTCCTTCACTCCTTGTTCCCCATAGCATTTTCACTGATGTTCTGTGTCCACCTTAAAATTCTCCTGTCAAAATCTTGTTCTATTTTAGATTATAGATTCTCTTCTTGATCATCTCAAACTCCTTTATTTTTAATATTTATTTATTTATTTGTTTTTATTAATGTGTAGTTTGTGCTACACATTAATAAAAGTGATTGTATGTGTATATGTGTATATGTGTGAGCACTGCACTTCTCTACACAAAGTTCTCTCTCTCTCTTTACACGCACACACAGACTTAAAATTTAAAATAAAAATCTTTAACAAAAAAAAAGCTCCAACAGAAAGGATAAAGGATGGAGGCCTCCTTTGTGAATTACTGACCCATGAATAAGAAATAATTGATCCAAAATGAAAGTGCACTTGTAAGAGAAAAAGATCACCCTTTAGCTTGGGGTTGACTTACAGCCCACAGCTATAAAATCCGGTCTTTGTGTGCCAAATTCTGAGCGAGGACACATTAAGACAAGAAATGTTTATTTCTAGGCATCCATAAAGTGAAACCCTAAGCTTTAAGATCAGACTGGGCTGGTCAGGGGCAGCTAATGCCTGCAAATACCTTGTTACTCATTGAATGTAAATGATCTACTTCTGCATTTTATCATGTTTGCACAGTGATATTTTGTAGTGGCTGAGTCCAGGTTTACGTCGATTTTTAATCGGGGGAAAGTCCAGAGTTTTTCATATGTCAAAAGGTCATTGGTAAAACCAGGAACAAACCTATATACAAGTTTAATCAAGTGTGATGTAACTGATTTCAATAATGAAATATATTGTCTTTAGACAAGAAATGGCTTCTATAAATGCAACTAAAACAATATGACATTTTGATGAAGGAAATAGCAATGTCAATCCCAGATAGTGTCCTCTGCTTTCATCTGAGCTGCCAAGAGAATACTTTTTAGACAGACAGGGTAAAAATTAAAGAAGTTAAGTAATGCACAGCATTTCAGCTAAAAGTCCTGTCATCCATGGAAGAAGTCTCTGAGCATTTCTCTTACTTTGCAGATAAGAACCTGAAGATCAGAAGATCTGACCTATTTACCTAACACCAACTAAGCCAAAGACACAGTTGGTCTTTGGGCCTTGCTTATCCTCAGCTTGGTTGAATACTGAACTTCCTCTCCACAGTATACACTTATTTGTTTATTGATTCCACAAAAACAAGCTTGGCTTCTACTTTATTTTTAGTGGTGATGCTTTATATGATCGTACAGCTTAACATCTGTAATTAATAAGTTTATTAGCCTACATGGGTTAAAACATGCGCTTGAGTAGTAAGGCTACATAGTAATCACATAACCTTTGACAAACTTGCTAAATTTGTGACATCAGTCTCCTCACAGATGGAATGAGATGATAGTAGTGTGATTGCTATGTTAAAGATTTTATGTTATTCTAATTATGTGAACATGGGTGTCTCTCTGTGGGCATGTGCAGGTTAGCTTAGGTACCCATGAGTCCAGAAGAGGGTGTTCAATACCTTGGAGCTAGGGTTACAGGTGGCTGTGAGCACCTAGATGTAGGTGCTGGGAACTGAACTTGGATCCTCTGCAAGAGCAGTGTGAGCACATAAGTCCAGAACCATCCTTCCAGTCCCAAGAGTGTGATGGTTAAGTAGATAAACAACCACAGTGTTAACAGAACTGCCATTCTGAATAGGTGGTGAATGTCTAAATGATGCCTTCTGTTAGCAAGTGTATGCTGTGTTACTCCAGGCTCTCAAAAAGGTATTTCTGAAAGATAAAAATGGAATAGGTCTCCTTTAGCAAACTGGCCAAAACTAGAGGAAATTTTCCTTTAGATAAATGTTTTGTTTAATACAGGGAAGAGATATTTGGCAGGACTAGATTTGGTATTCCAGGAAAATATATATTTTGCATACCTAAAAATTATCATTATCATGCCTGGAATTTCTCCACCATAAAGATTCATCCATCTGAGTTGGAACACACTGGTATTATAGCTAGCAGTCTACTCAAGATCAGGAAGAAAAATGTGTCGCCTCAAAGGACAGAACTACAAAAGACACCAGATGGCATATTCAGCTATATGAAACCTACTTTATCACACAGAACACTCCGTACAGATAGCCTGGGAGGATTATAGTAATATTTTTTAAAGTTTTTGTTTGTATATCTGTTAGCTTGATAGGTTTCTCACCAACATCCCAGAAGCAATTTATATTCTCCTAGAGCAAAGAACATCATTTCACAACAACAACAACAAGATCAAAGATACTACATTCTTCTACTGTGCCTCTGCATTTCCAGTCTTCTCTGTTTGTAAATTAAGCATTCGTATTTGGTAGTATTTTGCAGTCCTACAGCAGACATGAAGTAGGAGTGAGGAACTTATGGGCCTCAAGTAAGATGTGTAATTTAATAGCACACCACATAGGAAAATGATAAGCATTTTTCATCTGGCTAATAGACTGGTGAACTCTTGGGCATGAGAGTATGTTTTCTTACTGAGTAGAACACAGGTGTTTCTGAGCAAAACTGTAAATGAAGTGAAGGTTGTTTCCCCCTGCACTCTTATCTTTCCTTCATGGCCTTTCCAAGTTCCCCTTTCTATATCGTGACACTTCTGTAACGGCCAAAGACCACAACCAGAACAGAGCATAGTCCAGGAGCACGGCTTTCAGCTGCCTGCATGCTTCCTTTTCATCCAGAGCTGCTTTTTCAACATGCTTATAGACACATTTATAGTGACCTGTGACCTTGACACGTTCATATTGACCTGTCACATTGTCCTTCAAAGCTGCAGTTAAGTGATAAGGAATCTTAGACAAGAAAATAAAATAAAATAATCAATTTGAAGCTCCAAGTGAACCAATAGAGGATATAGTAGTGGTCAGGGCAGGATATCAAAACAAAACATTTGCAGGTGACCCATGAAAAAAGGCTAGTTGTCAGTTTATGTAGGTTAAAGCTGGGCACCACACATGATATTTTTGTCCCCAAATGTAAAAGCTCATACACCAAGCAAAATTATGCCCTTTCCTCTCTAGAAGATCAAAGGGAAAATGACTCTGAGGCCCATGTAATATAGTGATAACAGGGCCTTTACCGGGGATCTGACTGAAGACTGATGATATTCCTATGCCCTGGGTGCACTAGGGGGACTGAACCAGTACACACCTCTTCTCCTCGGACGTAAACAGAAATACCTCTGTTCTGCTGAGAGTGAGGGTGAACCAAGTCTTCTGAACTTGCCCTATAAACCTGAGGAAGGCTGGCCTTGTGCTGAGCACTTAATGTGCATCTTTTGCTGGCCCACCTCCTATGTAGATAGCACTGTTACCTTCAGGGTGAGCCGCATCTCCTCAGGCAAGGGATAATCTGAGATGGTTCTGTTGGTAAACCAACCAACTTGGTTTGGTTTTTGTTTTGTTTTTCTCTCCTTAAGATTTAGTTCATTTTATGGGTATTTTGCCTGCCATATGTGTGCCCATTGCCAATGGAGGTTGGAAAAAGGTGTCAAATCCCCGGGAACTGGAGTTATGGATGCTTGTGAATTGTCGTATGGGTGGTGGGTGTTGAATTCTGGCCCTCTGGAAGAACAAGTGCTCGTAACTATGGAATCTTCTCTCAACCCCTTCTTTTTAGTCTTAGAGTGAATGTTAACATTTTACATTTTACCTTCTGCAACCAAGGTTAAGGCTACCTCTAGCTCCATCAATATATTTTATTAAGTTCTATGTTAATAAGCTCCCAGACACAGTTACAGTACCCTCTGCCGAGCGTGTCAGGCAACATGAAGAATGTATTTTCAATTAAGGGCATTCTTTTATTCTCTCTCAATATGAAATTTAGAAATGTCCCAATCACACTATAAGCATGCGAGTGAGTCCACAATCAACTGTCTTTACATTTTCCTTGAAAACACCGTATTTGTAAACCAATACCAACAGGGTAGTGGCATTTTCTTGACTCTAAGGCACAGAAATCTCTTAACAACAATATATTCTAAAGAAGTGGGGGCATGATGGTAGAGTTCCCTGATTGAATTCATAAGGAAGCTAAAAGAGGCAAAACCTGGGTGCATGTGTGGGGCTTTATGGGGCAGTTAACCTTGAGACTCACCTGTGTGTACAGATAAAGCTGCGGCTCGGGCAGCACATTTATAGAGCTTTACAAATCCTTGGGTTTCATTCTCCACTTGTGCTTTTATCTCTTTCTGAACTTTATGCCTGGTTTCTGTCTGCTGATAGTCTTTACACACAGGGGCTGCCACGAGATTAAACAGGGAGAAGTCTAAAGGTTTCCTTTTTCACTGTTGAAGTCAGAAAGTCTCCCACCAGTTAGCGTTGCAGAAAGCGCTACCCTCCCCCCAGCCCTGCATGAGTGACAAACGTTTTACAAATCACAGCCTCCAGATAAGGGACAAGAAACTGTCAAAGGTTAAGGTGGAAAATAACCAGCATGCAGTTAGATGTTCATCATAGACTCAGAAAATCGCAGCACTTCAAGCAATGTAATCAGCAAACTGCTGGCTATATCTGTGTAGTTACACGTCATAAAACACTATTGTTACAGTTTTAGACAGAAGAAGAAGAAAACACAGGAAATGCAAGCCTATTTTAGTCTCCATCTGGGCTAAGGGATTTTAATACCACAGAACGCTTCACAAAAGGCAGGAAATGATGATGCTACAAGTAAAACGCATTCAGATTGATAGAGGAAAGCAAACAAAACACAGTCATAGGAGGTGGCTTACTTCCACCTGCCCTTGTTTTGAGAACTCACCTTGCAGACTCTGGTCTTTGTGCTCCTGGGGATTCTGTGACCCAGGGGCAAGCAAGCTACCTCGAATTGTCTGGATCTAGAGAAGGCATTTCTGATTGGAACATTTACAGTCTTAACTACTGAGCAAGAGCTGTGTCAACATAGGTTTATAATTTTGACTCAAAGACTATTTTCTGACTGCTGTAAATTCTGTGTGCCAGCTGGAATCCCAGTTCTTATAGGCTTTTCATCTTATCAAATAAACAGGTGAAAACCATTTCTAAATACATCTATGTTAAAGTATGGTGTCAATGTAGAACTTTTCAACTGTGAATTGCTATCAAGATGTTTCTTCCGAAAGATGTCAAAGTGTTAGAAAAAAAATCAAAGAAATGAAAAATATAGACTCCTAATTAGCATAATAATGTGTTGAACTAGGAAGTCGAAAGCTACTTGATGCTAACTAAAGCAGTAGTCACCTGTAGAGAATGAAACTTTCAGGTAAAATAGTACTTTGGATTGGATTGTTGGGTGTTTGAAATCTTCACATAGAGTACTTTGCTATCTTGATTAAAAGCCTAGATTCTAATACTTGATAAGGGAATTTTGAAGTTCATCATATATAAATGAAGAAATTCAAATGAATAATTAAGGGATAAATTTTAATCACTTTCTCTAATAACAATTAATAAGAATTAATATTATTAGTAATTAGTATTAGTGTTAGTATCAACACTGAAGATCCAACCTATGTCGTCTCATGCTTAATTCATGTGGTGGCCATTGAGCTACATTCCCAGATCTAAATAAATTTATAATGATCAACTTTTTTATAAACTCCTTCTTTAAGAAAATAATCTGTTGGTAAGCATGGAAATGCATTTAAAATCTAATCTAGCTTTTAAATTACTAAAACATTCTTTTTTTAGCAGTAACATCTTCTTACTCTCCTCGTTACCTAGAGAACAAAGTCCAAATTCTGTGACTTGCCTCAGAAGTTTGCCTCCATCTTCTCCTTTTCTCTCTTTCTTATTGAAATTTGATTTCTAAATTGGATCATTTGCATAGCTATCAACTTTCATAGAAAATGAATTCTCACCATACATCAGGCTCTGTGGAATAAGAAATGAAGGAGACAGTCTTTGCTCTCAAACAGCTCACTATCCAGCAAATGCTCTCAAATGCTGTAATGGCTCCTTAGAATCTTACAGGTGTAAGACATGAGGGCGGCTTACAGCCTAAAAGCACATTCAGCTCACCTCCTTGCAGGATGAGGGAAACACTTCAAGGAAGATCTCACAGGGGAGAAAGCAAACAAACAGTAATTCACCAAGCAAAAAATATACCAGACAAGGGAGCAGTACGTTCTTAGGCACAAAAGCTCAAGACAGAAATGTGGGTGTATTAGTTAAAATTCTCTAGAGGAACAGAACTGCCAAAGTAGATACTTACCCAAAAGAGATGCATTGGATTGACTTGACAATATATGTCCGGCAGTCCAAAGGTGGCTATCTGCATTCTACAAAAGAGCACCCAATTGCAGTTCAGCCCATGAGGCTAGATGACTCAGTGGTCCTAACCTGTTGCTGAAGGTATAGAAGACTCTTGGAGAGCCATTAGTCTTGATGACACCCTGAAAGCCTAAGATGCTGTGTTCTTATGTCAGAGAAGTGCAGCATCAGAAGAATAGATGTAGTCACCAGCAAAAGGTAACAGTGGGTAGGCAAAACACAATAGCTTTTATTTTTGAATTCTTTATATATGGGCCGCTGCTGGGAACTGTCACTCACATTGGGGGTGAGTATTCTCCCCTGATATACTCCTTCAAGGAAATACTTTCATAGGCCCATTCAGAGGCATATCTTTTAGTTCACTCCATAGCTAGTAAAATTGGTAATCATGATGAACCATCAGAGTGCATCTGCTTAAATACAGATGTCTGATCCTAGTGGGAAGAATGTACAATATTTGCCATCATCCAAATGTTCATCTATTACTTTCTTTGATCATGATTTATTTGGCCATTTCTGCATCCCTGAGTAGTGGATAGTGCTTGACTGTTGATGAGGTTCGAATTTCCTTACCATGACTATGGCCCGGATTTTTCATCCTTGACATGCTTGATAGAAAAATTATGTAGTTTGGAGACTTTCCCCAGCACTTTAGGAAATTTAATTACAGCATAGAATTATAGCTATGAGAGTCACCCAAGTATCATCATACTGCTATTTATGAGAAAAAGGAAGTTCTCCATTTATTCTCATCTGTCCCACGGGAGAGACAAGTAACTCAAGCTAAAACCCAGTGTCACATTGTGCATGTAGAAGTATAGACTTCCCCAAGGATGTGAGAACATTAGTTAAACAAATGATAAGTACAACACCTACAGCAACAGCATCTCTGATTCTAAAGCCAACAAAATAGTTTAACTCAAGGACCCAGATACATGATCACAGTTCCTATTTTTTGTTCTAAAATGGGACTTCTTATTTCCAACTTTTTGAATTTCCCATCTGTTTTTTGAATGATGTGTTAATGTCTCACATGAAAATTCCCATCTTACACAACTTACATCATCTGTGAAGGTAAACAACAACCTATATGAAATTTTATAATTACTTCCTTTGGATCCCAAAACTACTTATAACTGAGAATAGGAATATTTGAAAATCAAGACTACAGGATTAGTATTGGAACATAAAAAATAGCATATATTTGGTACTTTATTAACTTGTAATAGCTAGGAAGAGTTGGCCTTGATATGCTAGTCTTGTGACTTAAATATGTAATTTCAGCAATTATGTGAAAATTGAAAATGGTTTAAGTGTTATGGTTTTCATAAAATCTTGGGACACTCAAGAGAATTTAGGAATCTAGAGATTGACTTTGTTGTTAGAGAGAAAGGAGCTATGAAGACAGTCTAGTGGCAGGCCTTTCTGTGTGGAAGCACCTACTACAGACATGTCACCTGATTTGAACCCCAATGGAAGCTGCTGTTTATAGTCATATGTCACATTCCTCATGAAGCTGAACTTAACCTCTCTGTTCCAAACTGAAGCTTAGACAAGAATTTTCATGATGAAGGAGGTCTCTGTGCTGGGGAAAATATCTTGATTGGTCATGTAGGAAAGAATGTAAGACTTTGGAGCAAGGAAGATGGATGAACAACTTAATATAAGGGTGCAGTTAGTGTTTTCCAGAAAAACAAAAGCAACAAATATGTGTTTATTTTAAAAAATTGGTTTGTAGAACTAAGGAGATGGCTTAGTTAATAAAGTCCTGCTTTATAAGCATGAGGCCCTGAGTTCCACCCTAGGAGCTATGCAACAGAAGCTTGGTGTGGAGGTGCATGCTTGTTATTCTCATGCTAGGAGAGGATTTCTGGGAGTCACTGGCTAGTAAGTTCTAGTCTAATAAAACACTCTGTCTCTAAGAAGGTGAATGGTTTCTCTGAGGATGACACTTGACATTGTTGTCTGGTGCCATGTATTTATCTTTTGCTCCAATAGATGGTAGCCTACTTTAGAAGTTCAAAAATTCTATGTTTGTTGTACTATCACAAAACTTCTCATCAGTCATCAAAGGTAGAGTCAAATCTGTAGACCCTATCTCAGTGATAGATGGTAAGAACACTAATGTTGTTAGTTGTCAGAACTCCAAGAATGGGCAGTAATACTTAATCCTCCATGGCAGCCATCACATAGCCTGGTCTATGCCCAAATCTAAGGGAACAGTACAGGAGGCTATCAGTGCTTCCATGGGGATGCTGTGATGACCAATAAATTAGCGATAGACTGGGAGAGCTGAGACCTGGGTAGCACAGCAGCTCATAGAACAGACTTTTTGTATCTTGATACTTACAGAAAAAAGGATGACAGTTTTATATGTAAATGGTAAAACAAAGGAAAACATTCATTTAAACAGCTGAGTCAGTCTGTTGTCAGCATACTTGTTCAATTTTGTTTATGTCATCATGACTTTGTAACACACACACACACACTCAAATTCACATACATACACACTGAAACACACATACACTCACTTCATAATGAAACTACAAACAAGAAAAGATCATGTAAAAGTTGCCCCTGTATAAAGAAGGAAAATGCAATTTATTTAAAAAATGCACAATCACTCAAGTGTATGTTGCATAGGCATTCATTGGTGAATTTAGACTAAACAAGAAGTGATGAAAACTCTACTTATTACACTGAAGGGAGAAAAATATATTAAATCTGGACAACAAAGGGACAAGGCACAAGCAATCTATTGTGTTGAAGAAAGCCATGCAACTTTGGTGAAAAGGCAAAGAACTATGCATTGTGAAACCCCTCAGTGGCTACTAGGAACTGAAATAAATTTTAGGAATCTACTCTTTTTGGTACTGAATACACTTATTCAGTACCAGAAAAAAATACATATGTGAATCATATATCAAAATACATATCCAGTACATACACTGAATACACATATATTTGTGTGTGTGTTAAAGACCCAAGACATTCTAATCTTAAGCACATTTTCGGTTTTTAATTATTTCATGCTGCTGTTTCCTAGTCATCCAGCCATAATGAACAATGAAGCCATCAACAGTTAAATTGAGTATCACAGGTATGTTCAGACACCACCCTGACTCCAGCTGAGGCCAGAGGAAGTTAGAGTTTTCCATTTGCCATATACTCTCAGTCCTTGAAATGTCCAGGAATAGCCTGCCTGAAGAAATCTCAACACACAGATTACCTGGAGAGAAAACATCCCATGATGTGTTCTAGGAGACTTGTCTCAGTGTCCTACTAAATGATGCAATATTAAGCAGGGATTAAAGCATACATAAAAGCACAGTTACTGCTTGTATAGCCTAAAAAGAATTTTCTCTAGCTGAAAATAAAGCCAACGATATATAAACTTAATATTCAACTTTCTATGTTATTAACATACCATTTCCAAAATGAAGTAACTAGATGGATTAGGGTCAGACTTTCAGGTGCTTCTCCTCTGTACAAAGAGCCCAAAAGATTGAGTATGTTCATTAGCAGTTTGTCTTAGAGAGTCATTCCTAAAAACACCACTATAAAAGGTATTGTCAAAAATGTAGCAAAATTAGAATGGTTGGGTGGCTCAGTATTTAAAAGAACTGACTACTCTTGCAGAAGACTTATGCTTGTTTTTCTGTATTCGTTTGGGGACTCACAACCATCTCTAACTCTGGTTCCAGTAAATCTAATGCTTTTTTTTTTTTTTTTTTTTTTTTTTTTTTTTTTTTTTTTTTTTTTTTTTGTCCTTAATGAGTACCAGGCGAGCAGGTGGTACACACACATGAACAGAGACAAAATATTCATACACATGAAATAAAATAAATAATACTTAAAAATCATACTGATTGGGGCCATAAAGACTGTTCAGCAAGTTGATTGCAGTACATGCCTGGTATTATAAGTTCAATCACCGGAAGTCACATAAAGGTAGATGGAGAGAAGTAGTGTCATATAGTTGTCCTCTTACCTTCACGTATCTCTCTCTCTCTCTCTCTCTCTCTCTCTCTCTCTCTCTCTCTCTCTCTCACACACACACACACACACACACACACACACATTTTGGTTATGAGCCTAGCCTTTAACAACTGAGCCATCTCTCCAGCCCCCACACACACATTTTTAAAATTCAACTGGTTTATTGCATCAGATTTTACGAACTATATGCTGTTAATGAGTTGTAAGACTGGCAGGTAATTCCCAGAAAAGCACCTAAAAGGCTTTTAGTGGTAGAGAAAGAGACGTTTCCATGACCCCTCAGTGATCTTCAGCAAGGTGGACCTGAGAAAGTCAGCACAGTGGTGACCCATCTTCTGCATCTGGTGAAAAGAGTGAGCTTGATGTTGAAGGACCACGAGGTTTCTATTCACAGGCTCTGTCTAGTTCCTTGGTTTGTATTAGAACAGTGTCAGAGAACTCACTATCCTTAAAAAGGGGGGGGATTTAAGGTAGTTGTAGGGTGATATAAAATCTCTTTGTACTTCTGATTTTTCCTTGTTGTGTATGAAAAATATTTTGATTGGTTTATGTGGTTTTGTCATTTCATAATCAAGGGTATCTACTCAGTGTTTCCCAGTCACTGGTATTCCTAATGATCTCACCTCTCACTCCCTACTTACCATCATTTTTACCTTTCGTGATGGCTAAGGAAACTGATCCTACAATCAGACTGAAAATGTCACTTAAACTGAGTACTTCACATTTTCATTTCTGTTTCATATGTATTAGGATATGGCTAGATTATATCCAAGATTTTTGGAGTGAACACAAAATACTGAGGATACTGTTTGGTATAATTTATAGCTACTTCCCTTATAGAATACATTTTTTTCTAGATGTTTAAAGAAAGCACACTAGATAATAAGAAGCAGATTTTTCAAGACTTGATTTTAATCATAAACTAAATTATTTAAAGATAGTCTACTTACTGATGTTCTTATTTTCAAACTCCTAAATAATCCAGTTTTCTTAAAAAGATAAAGATATCAGCTACCCTTGGCATTTTACATAGATCATTTTATGACACACAAAGTCTGAAGCAATTTAGCTCATGGGATTCAATTTTGATCTCTGAGAGATGCATCTTTTGTATCACATAGTATTTCTGGACCACTTTTAAGTTTGAGAATTATTAAAATATTAGTAATTTCTTTTTAAGTGATCATTGTTAAAAATATACATCTTATTCTTTTTAAAATATAAATTCTATCTTATTCCAGATTTAAATTTATTATATATAAGCATTAAAACCTTTCCCAACAAAAGTTTAATTAGAGTGGTTAATAGCTATGATTTCCAAAGTGTCTGAGTCAGGCTTGGTAATAATTAGGGAGTCTTGTTCCATACAAAATGCTTTATTTAACCTTCATGCCTTCATTCAGATAATTATACAAATGCATACAGATAAAGGTTTAAACTCTATTTCAGTTCACAGCTCAATTCATAGGAAAGTTGAATACAGAAAAGCAATGCACCAACAGAATATGTCTGAGACACCATTGAAAACAATAACACTTGTTCATTTAAATCTCTGAGAATAGACTGGAATACTCTCGGAGAGAACCTCATTAGGAGAGTCTCCCTTTTCATTATTATAGGGCAAAAAAAATCACCATCTTACAGTAAAAGAAAGGCTCTGAGTATATTTACAATACATACACTATACATAAATACAAGAACAACACTTACATAATATTAATAAACTTATAACAGGAGCTGCCTAAATGCTACAGAGTATATAAATGCAGAGGAAACTATTAGGAAATTAGATCCTTAAGCTGGAGAAATAAATTTATTTGCAATTAAAACTCAGAACAGAAAAACCCAACAAAGATTTAAGAACTCAACACATATGCTTGCCAGCATCATTGGGGGACTTTTAACCTTTAATGTAGACTCTTCTCTGGGCACTCTTACCTCTCTGTGTCATATGCCCAAGAGTCTTTTTGTAAGGTTAGATTCAGAAGAGGAATCAGAAGCAGCCCATCTATTCACTTTGCTGTGTAGAGGCTTCTAGCTAGAATAACCACTTTGTAAACTATAGGACAATTTCATATTTTTACACAGAGAGATCTTGTGATCCAATGAACATGTATAATGAGCTAAGTGTTGAGGAAAAGCAAAGAGGTTCCTGCTTGATTTGGCCAAAGATGATGGGTTTTTTTCTTTATTCTCATATGTTTTTCAGATATGACTGGGAGATTTACTTAAAGGCATATGACGTCTGTACTGAACCCCCCATACACCAAGAGCAATGTCTAGACTACTACTAATTATAACTAAGTCATTTTAAGTGGCAGGTGGGTATCTTAAAGGTGGTCTGTTCTCATCATTTCACAACACAGACAATTCCTAGTACATCCTTCTATGGACAAACATGAATTTGCTGGTTTCTCTTTGTAAAAAGTGATCATGATACACATAATTGCATTATGAGGCAGGATGATGTAATACATAAGACAATGTTTTCAAGCTGGTTTTGTTAAGTAGTTATCTTGCATCCATCCATAGTTGGTTTGCCATGTGATGCAATGCGTCCCACATAGACATGAACAAAACAATACAACTGCCACACCATCCCATGGGCGGGGAGGAGACAGTGGTTTTCAAAATGAACCTTCAAACACAACAAATTGTACACAGACAAGTTGATAGGAAAGAGCCTTGTATGTAGGCACAAGTGCCTGATTCAACAATACCTACTGAATGTAATAATTGAGGAACAAAATATCTTCTATGATGTGGATAAAACACAAAATACTGTCATGGGAAAGCTAGAAATGTGAGTAGGGTGAAAAAATATTTTTGATAATGTTTTATATTTTATTTTTTTTGATAAAATATGAGCATAAAAGAAATATGAACAAAATATCCCTACAATATCTGAGTTTTTGATTGACTGTACAGTTTGCTTGTAAAACTGGAGCTGAATTTTCTCCTACAAACCCCTATTTCTCAACAAAAGAAATAATCTATGTCAAAGACTTAGGTAACTTCCTTTTGAAAAGGAGTAATTCACAACAGGAGTCACTGAAACACTTCAAATTTCTGGAGATGAAATGCAGAGAAAAGGGTTGCTGGTGTGTCTATTCCCACCCTTCACTCTTGTCAACCCACTTAATGTGGTGCTATTGTCATCCGAGAAATAATTGTTGAAGCTCAATTAAGTGACAGGCGTCCAAGTCTACAGGAGGTTGTAGACATAGACACTTGCTTTCAGCATGGAAGAGAAGTGGTTTATACAGCTATTATCTCACTCCCCAGCTAACTAACAGGGAAAAAGATCGTAATTCAGGAGATTCATTTTCAGAAACTAAAACACTCTGAGAAATGGCATTCTTAATGTTTTCAAAGTACATTAGTGCTTCCATGAATCAATACTGTCAGAGACTTTCTTCTATGCAGAAAGGGAAGGATTTCATTTCTCTGATGTTAGACAGCTCCTCATATAAAACTCATAGTAACAATACTATAAGCAAATTATTTATGAGACTATTTAAAACATTCCAAGACAGTGCTGTTAAGTGAGAGCCCTGGAAAGGAACTGTCCATGGATCATCTAAATAATAACTGCCTCATGAACACCTGTTATGAAGCATCTCTACAGAGAAGAAGGCTTCAGATGCCTTTTCACAGGTTATAGCAGATCTGTGTTAGGGAAAACATGCAAAGTAATTTTACAAAGTAATTACAAAGTAATGCATAAATTGAGAAAAACTAACCAGGACTAAATTATAGAAGTAAAAAGAGCTTAGTGGCTCTGGGCAAAGATTTGGAAGAAATCGACAAATTTCGGGAGCTCTGTGGTTCAATGTTGGTCTAGAATTACCGCCCACTGGCAAGTTTCCAGGAAGGGACTGATTTCAAACCCTCTGTCCCATTGTCATATCATGTTCTAGATCATGTTCTGGTATGTTACCCCTATAGAATCCTTATGTCAAAATCAAGTTAGAGATTGGGAACATGGCAGCCAGGAACAGGAAACACGGGTGTACACCACAGTAGAAGACAAGGTGCAGAGCCAGGAGGCTTTGTATTTCCACTCTGCCTACTTGACCTATTCTGTACCCATGGACATCTCAGTCATTCTCATTGTGCCTCAGTTTCCCATCCACGACAGGGAGAATGGTTCTACAGAATGGAGGGACCATATTAGAATTCTTAGTACAGTGCTTGGCATGAGTTTTGAACTCCAAAGGATACTTCAACCCTTTCAGACTGGTGGCAAGAATGTCTGATGACAGTGAGACCAGGGAACACAGTAGCTGTGCTTTGAGATGGCACCTATTTGTTTTCTTCCTCTACCTCCTGATGCATATGTTCTCAACCCTTCTTTCCTGAAACATAGTAGGGTAAATAGTGGATGGTCTTCTAGACCTGAAGTTGGGGACAGGAGAATGCTGTTCATTGCAGTATCACACCGTCTAAGCCTGATGGCTTATTCATAGCCATGCAGTAAGAAGCATTCTTACTGAGATTTTGGCTCTAATATCACTTTGTTGCGAGCCTTGACAGCTTGTCTTGGGGAAATCATGCTCTGAGATAGCAAGGGTTCCTGTCTATACACAGTGTTATCATTTATTTCTACCCATGACTCCACTTGTAGTCATAAAATAATTTTAGAAAAAAATACCTCGTGAACTTCTGAATGTACATCATGAGGTAACTGTCAAGATTAACTAATAACTATCTGAATGCTTTCACAAGTATTGTAAGATGGTTTTTTTCGGGGGAAAGCAAGGGGGATAATTTTTCAATGTTCACCTTCAAATACTCCCCGATTTCCCATATTAGGGGAAAGAGAATAAAGCACACAAAAATGAACTTGTGCACTGATCTAAGTGGGTAAAATAAAGCAGATTAAAGTTCCTCACTGCTTTGCTCTAAGTACATCAGTGATTTTCACTGAGCAGGCCTCTCTGAGCTATACATGCTCTGTTAGGAGTTTGAGCTACATTACATCTGAACATTGTAACTATTCTATGTTGTTATGTACACTGAAGATGATTTTATTTTCCAGATTCACCCGATTGTATTCAAGTAAAACAAATAAAATTAAGAGATATTAATTGCAAATAAGGTTAGTTATACCTCAGAGTGATGAAAGCCCTTTTCTGTGGGTTTATGGGAACAAATTTAATATACTATGTGCATATATTTACTCTGTGTGTGTGTGTGTGCTTAAAGTGTGTAAGAAAAACCCAGTATGATGAAGAATTATTGCTGTGTGAAAGTACAGGATTATCTCATTGGTCATATCCATTGACAGGCACTTTCAATATTTAATTCATTTCTGAAAAAAATGCACATTAACATTTTTTACTGCCACTACCGATTCTTTTAATATGTGGCCATATCCATACACTTAACCTCATCAATATGTACCTACAACAGAAAACAACCCATGTGGATCTTAAACAAGAATAAACACATGATTTTACTTTTTTCAACTGAGAACCACTTTAGTGAGGAGAAGGGTAAGTGAGAGGAGAGAATGACTGCTCTATGTTTGTTTGTTTGTTTTTTAGAATAAGCAGGTCTCTATTTTTCCCCTTTCAAGAAAAGACATGACAAGTTTGAAAAAAAATGACTTCATTTGAGTTTTAAACCATTCTGGCTAAGCTATGCCAAGTGGTCACTCCATTCTGAACAAGTATCAAAAACATCAACAAGAGGGACCATTTCCCATGGCAACATCACCAACTGTGTGTACCACCCATACACAAGGCATATCTGAACAAGTGTTTTTTTTTTATTGTGATGAAAACTAGAAGCTTTCCCCCAACATATGTCATCAAACTATTTACAACCTCTGTAAAATTTGCATGTTTGAAAATACTTTTTCCACTATCACATATGTTACGAATACAGTAAAATAGTTTCACTCTATTTTTAAAGATGCAGTATCCTTCCACTTTATTTTTATATGAAAATCTGAATTTCTATTGCAACTGTTCAGTATTTAGCATATTTAAAATACCAATGGGCATGGTTTGCTAAACACACATTACTCTATAATGAAATTGTGAAAATAGAGCATTTTAAATGTTTATATACATTTCTTAACTATAAAATGCAGGCAAAGTTACATATAATTATAAGCTGATTCTAGTCAGGTAATAATTTACATTTCTACATAGTATGGATTATTACAAATTATTTCTTTAAAAAAAAGTTCTTTGTTGATATTTACTTGCCTGCTGGCTGCTGCATATGCAGGTGTGTACACACAGGAATATGTGTTAGGGGTGTCTGTCCAGGGAAGTGAAAGGCAGTGTGAGAATAAGTAGAAATGTAATATGGAAGACATGACAGGTCAAACCTCTTCCCTAAACCAAATCAAGTCAAATTACTTCTGTGGGATATGCAACCTCAGAAAAGGTCCAGGAAGAGATTTGGCCAATGGCATACATGTATGTGATAAACTTAATGAGAATGGATTATGATCTATGAGTATTAAGGCTTCCGGGGCCTATGGTGGTTCCTCAACATTAGTTCACATTCAATCCTTTCTATGCAGACGGCATGGATGCTGGTATTGACACTGCTTCAGTTCTATGGATCCCCAATATAAACGTGATAAGACAGCCTTGTAACAACATCTCAGCTACATTCCTAGGCAGTCATAATTACAAAACCAAGGCATATTAATACAACTGAAGGCCTCACCTCACCAGATTTATTCAATTTCAGCTTTGGTACATATAATAAACAAAGCACAGACTAAGCAATACTGCATCTTTATCCATATACATGTTAACATTCTAATGAGCTGATCTCAAAGTGCAGACTTACATTCCCATCTCAGACACAAAGGGCAATTTGAAGTTAAACAAGTTGTATAACAGGAACACACTCATTGCATGAGCTATTCCACATTTCACCCATGAGGAAGGAACAGAGCTTTTCCAGTCACCTAGAACTTCCATTTGTAAACCGTGAAGCATTTGGAAAGCCCCTCCCCTAACTTATCTTCTTCTTTTCCATTTAAACTTTAAAGTGATATTTCAAAGTACTCATTTGTTTCATGTAACTGACATTTAGCTTTTTGAAAACAAAACCTGTATGTGTTTTGTAAAGGCAGTAGTATAATTTCCATCATGAAGCCATCAGGAACCTCTTTCTAAACGCCATAAAAGAAAGTTAAAACTAAGCACTGTCCAAAGCAACCAACAGCAGAAGGCTGGACCTGGATGGGAAATTTCTCCCCAAACAATGTAAGATGGGAGTGTAAGGGATTCTCTGAGAACCCTCAAATGGCCCAACTCCCTTGCCACATCCTTCATTTTGCAAGGAGATGATCAGATCTCTCTGTGTTTTGTGCCAGGATTACCAACCACACACAATTTCCCTAGCTATAAGCTGAACCACTTCAGATTTGGAACCCAAATGTGCTCTGCTTAAGAAACACCAAGAAGTCCTTTAGGATTCCTTTTCTCTCTCTCTTTCTCTCTCTTTTTTTTTTGTGAGTTTATCATATACTGTGCTTTTCAAGAAGCTGGATAAGCACAAGAAATGGATGGAAGCCTTTCTGTGCTAAGGATATTCCATTTCCTTCAGTCCCAAACCATTTGCTTTTATACAAGAAACACATCTAGAAGATTCACTACATAGAACTGGTAATATCCCCTAGGTGAGTTCCAGATCCATTTCAGTTCTTGGGCCAGATCAGGGACATGTTCATTTGTGCTTAGAGCCTTTCTAAAAGTATCACTAAGTCAAAAGTAGGGAAATGCTATGATGATGGCAGATTTTTATCAGTTGTCTTACCATCTCAGGATGCTTCCCACTTACAGAGATTGAGGGGGAAGCTAACTTCCCCCAACTCTTCCCTAAGCTCTTGGGTACAACTCACTTAGTTCTGTGCTAAATTTAAATAAAGATTTCACTCAGGAAGCTTCCCCTGCCTGTCAATTCAATGAATTCTTCCTGTAAAACCTGCAAAGTGTCTCTCAGTGGAAAAAGGATTGGCTCTTAGGACAGCATCCAGAACTAAGCCAAATCTATACTTCACTTGAGTGCCTCCTCTAGTACCTGCCAACCAGGCTCTGGAGCTAGTGCTTGGGGAGATTATAGCTGGTTGCTACTGTCTGCATTCTTTACACTGGCCAGTTACTAATGCTGGCACGCATCAGGAAACCTGTTTTTATTCTGAATGATAACAGGCAATGAGAAGTTGGAAGTGCATACAGTATAGATTAAAAAAATAAATGTTCCACTTGGTAAAAAAAAAAAAAAAAAAAATCCCATTGGCTGGCAGGTACCAGCCCATGTAGCTGAAACTATTTATCAATAGAACTGCAGCCCTTGTCGGAGGGAAATTGCCTGATGAATTTTTCAGACCTGGCAGAAAATATAGAACACATATTTTTGAAGCTGGGACTTGATCTGTAAATCATGATACTTTTGCCTGAACGTTTATTAAAATTCCTTTAAAAGCTCTCCAGCACAAGCGGTTCTTCTTGTAGTGTTTATAGTTCTTGCTTTGTCAGAATACAATTACCTAAATTAGAAGCTGATACTATAAAGGACAACTCTGTCACCAGAAATTCCTTCAGAATCTGTAGACATTTAAAAATGAGCTAAGAATAATATGAGGTTAATTTGTGCAATTTCCCCAATCAAGCATCTGTCATTGAAATATATTGCAAAGGTCTTTGCTGAAGACCTTTTATAGTTAAGCTATAAAAAATATCTTAACAACAAAATCTCACCAAGCCGATCACCACACAAAGCTGGGAAAACATCAGCTTTTAGTGGAGACAAAACTATGATACTATTTTGGAAAGAGTGCTTGTTGGAAATGTATTGCTTTTCCTCTATATTTTGCTAGATATAAAAAGGCTCTTCATTTGAGAGGGACAATGGAACCCAACTTTCTCATCCTTCTCTCAGGATAGGAAGGTTGTCTGTCCCTGTGAATGCTGATTTGGGAGCATGGGGATTCTGGGACAGTTTAAAAAGTGAAATGTGGAGAGAAGAATCCACAGGAGATTCAGATTCTTGGCTCTCCAAGTTGAAGAAGCAGCACCATGGCGGGCTTTCTAAGGAACTCTTTCCCCAGACTCATGCCCAAGCAGAGCAGCCCGACTGGCTGAAGGGTTAACCTTCAGCTTTGCCTATCTAGTCACCAAATAACTGTTGTCAAACAAGAAAGGGGGAGCATAATCTTGAATTGTAGTTCTGGACAAGTAGGGCAACAAACAGCAGAGAGATTACCTCAGTGCCGTGGATGTAACTAAGACATCTGAAATGGTGGGGTGTTTTTTTACAATCCCTTTAGTAAGTATGAAAATTGGTAACGTGAGTCCTCAGTGGAGTTATTGTAGGAAAGTCCTTCTATTCATTATTGCTTTTCTCCTCAAGAGGAGCAGTATTTCCATCTCTGTTCAGTCTCATGTTCATGTTCACTGACTTTGCATGGGCAGCCCCACCTCTTACCTTGGTGCCAGTGTGTCTAAGAAAGTCCCTCTCCCCCTTGATTTCCTGTAATCAAACACTAAGGGCAGGAAGAGATGATGCCTAGGTGACAGAACACTGCAATTTGAAGTGGGGCAGTAGTTATTATTATTGTTGTTATTATTTTTAGACAGGCTCTTCCTATTCAACTACAGAACACCTTTGCCAGTTCATGCCAGGGCAGAGCAGGGCTAGCCTTTGAGAAGCTGCTCTGCCCCTCTGATGGAACAGATGAACAAAACATAATCGAAACAGAACAAAAACAAGCAACGACAAACAAATGAAAAGACTCGATGTTGGTTCTCTTCTGGGGATGGTATGAAGACAATGTGTGAATGCTAGCTAGGTAGGTCTGCCGTGGCTAGCACAGAGGGCTGTTTCTGTGTGCCTTTCTTTTTGGATAATGGAGCATCTCCAATAGCCCCTTCCTTTCTAGTTCATGCTGCTTGCTGGTAACAGACTGGATGTGTGTTCTGGCTTACTGAGATAGGAACTGAAACTTTTGTCTAAAGGGTTTGGGGTGGGGGAGGTGCCATGGGAGAATCATCCAAACAGGTCTTCTCTAACCATCAATTTGCGGTAGATGACCTTTAAGGGATTGATAGCAGAGTGTCTGCCAGCTCGGAAAATGCACAAGCCTACAAACATCTTTTCAATGGTAGAGGACATAGCATGAAAAATGATGCCTGTCTCTTCAGGACCCAAGGCGCTGAAGTCCCCCAGGTCAGAGTGCTCGAAGACAGCTTTCCTGTGCGTGGTCATGATGGGGGTTACCTTCAGGCTGAAAGGAGAAGGGTTCCTTCTTGTTCCTGCTCTGGTTTCAGGCACCTTGGGATGGTGGTGCCTTGGCGTTAACACTGTAGAGGGGGCTCAGCCCTGCTGAGTTAGTCGCTCCTTAAGAGACCCAGCTCTTATTCCCAGCTGATTGGGAGCCTTCCTCACACCAGCATGTGCCTCCTACGGTGCAGTGCCAGGTGGTCTGACCTTGAGAAGCTGCGATCACAGTCTGCGCACTTGAATGGCTTCACTCCCGTGTGTTTGCGGTAATGCCTGGTCAGTTCATCCGAACGGGCAAACTTCCAGGTGCAGCCTTCCCACGTGCATTTGTAGGGCTTCTCCCCTGGAAGAAAGAAAGACACACAAGCTTTGGGGCTCCATTATTTTTCTGTAACAACCCAGCCAGCACTGAATGCTGGGACAGTGTTGTCAATGGGTATTCCATTTGGCAGCGAGTAAATCTCAGCATCCCTCCGGGAGCTTTGGGGACATTGGGGTGAGTTTGAATTTCATCTTTCCTGCTGTGAAGTTGGGGAAGTCAGTTAACATTCAAATGTGTAGCTGAGGAGTGATGATATAGGTACACATGAAAGGGAGTGGGTGCTTGTCACACTGGGGTGGGGGGACAAAGAGGATTATTAACACCCCTCTGAGTCTGATTTTGCTCTATGGCTGGAAGTGACAGAGACCAGCAAAGGGGTCTTAGTTACATTTTAATGCGCTCACTTTCCTTATGAATGTGCACCACCTCGGTGCTGTAAGTAAGGTTCTACAGGACCTAGTGTCCATTTAGCAATCATTCAAAGTATCCACATCACTTCATTACAACCCAGACATTAGACACATGTTATTTACAAACTCGACATTTTATTTGTCCCGTGGGAAGAAATCTTAAACTCGCAGTGCCAAAGTCATTTTTTTTTTTTAAAACTGGAGAACCAAACTGAGCCCAAGGAATCCTGAAGCTGGACTGAATGCTGAAAGTCCTTGTTAAAAGTCTGAAGGAGGGTGTAACTTGACCAGGTCCTTCAGTCTACTTGTAAGGACAGTAAAATATCCAAAGCCTGTGCTCAGAAAAGATAGCCTATCCATTGTCCAAACGGGCTCCCAAGGGGAGCAGAACAATAGCTGACCCAGGTGCACTGTTTTCCTAAGTCTCTTCCAAATGGAAGCCCTGTCCCCATGCAACCCCACAAAACTAATCTCTCCTGTCCCATCTGTCCAATGGACTACAATGAAAGGACCTCTAATGACGACAGGGTAGGCGGCAGCTCATGCTAACCCTGTATGGAGCTGGAAAGCACCCCTTCCCCCATTTCACAGGATAGAAACTGTTGCTCAGTGTAACAGGTTCCAAGGAAGAAGGCATGCCTGGCTTTGATACCAGCACCTTTCACTGTGCTCCAGAGGAATAAATAAGGTTTATTGCATCCTAAGACTCACCTTTAATAAGACTTAATTCACCTTTGTTTAGTACTCTCAACCTATTTAAATCCTATTTCAGTAGGTCACTAACACAATGTACCACAAAGATCTTATCACAATGCCTGTGTCCTCTACTCCCAGAGCCCAGATTAGATCCTAAGTAAGGTCTTAGATATATTGACAGAACTGCAAAGCATGTGCATGTATCTCTCTCTCTCTCTCTCTCTCTCTCTCTCTCTCTCTCTCTCTCTCCCTCTCCCTCTCCCTCTCCCTCTCCCTCTCCCTCTCTCTCTCACACACACACACACAGATGTACACATTCAAATCATGTGCATCTCATACACACACACACACACACACACACACACACACACAGCACAAACACTACACCATGCCAGCAGCAACAGCAGCAGCGACAGTAATTGCACAGGAAACATCTAGCTCCTATAAGTAAAATGCTTACATGGGAAAACTAGGCTAGACTACAATGAACATTTTTTCTTTAAATTCAACTGTTACGTTAGTGTTGAGTCTTAGGATCAAGTGGCCCTTTCAGAAGAGAGGAAATAAGTGGTTCAGATGCAGGGAATTTAGAAATGCTGAGGCACTAATTGTGGCCACAGGAAGCACCATGATATTCTGAAAGGACCCATTCAAGGAAAAGCAAGCTGATGGTATTGACCAGAAACCTCAGCTTCTAATTCATTCCAGTTGTTACAAGGAGACAAATATATATTTACATGTGCATACTGACTAGAGTAAAACATAAACCATGGAGATGTCTAACTTACAAAGACTGAAGCTCTGTAATGGAATGTATTCCTGACCATGAGTAGCATGTATTTACATGTTGAATATTGCTGATTTTTAAATGTTTTTATTGTCTGTATGAGTTCTGCTACTTAGCAAAATATAAACAAATTTTTTTTCACAATGCTCTTCTGCATTTGCTATCCTGAGTTGATGTTTATGCTCCAATTAACAAATTTTTCAGGAGATCAGAGGACAGAGTTAGTCACAGAGGCCAGGCAGTGGTGCCACACACCTTCGATCCATGCACTTGGAAGGATAAAACAGGAAGTGATATGGCTGGGCATAGAAAGGAAGTGATAAGGCAGTCAGAGACAGGTGCTTGACCCTTTCTGTTCAAGACTTGGGGAGGGGAGAGGGGCTGTGGCTTGCTCCTATGTCTCTCTGATTTTTCAGCATTTACCCCCAATATCTGGCTCCAGGTTTTTATTATTAAGACCAACTAGAATTTGTGCTATATCTGTTGACATTTCTTTCCCTCTCACTTGTTCCCAAAACCCAGCAACCACGTCCCCACTAATTGACTTGGAGGTGTAACATTACTTATAAATGCTCAGTCATCAGCTCAGGATTGTTACTAGTCAATTCTTACACTTTAACTTAACCTATGTTTCTATTTATATTTAGCAGTTTGGCTTGGTACCTTTTCTCAGTAAGACATTTTCATCTTGTTTCCTCTGCATTTGGCTGGCAACTACTGATTCTACCCTTCCTCTTACCAGCTTTCTCCTAGTCTGGTCAATCCACCTATATTTCCTGCCTGGATATTGGCCAATCAACATTTTACTAAACCAGTTCAAATAATAAATCTTTACAGTGTACAAGTGTGTTTCCCACAGCAGCTGTCACTAACACACATCTCCTAGCAGGGGCTTGTGTTATAAAGAAATCACTCAGAAAGAATGTGTCAGAGCTGAGGCAAGAAAGAGAAAGGGCCTTCTTTCCCTCCCACCTTTATAAAAGACATGTTGAATTTCCAACGTAATATATCAAAATTACGATTCTTGCTCCTTTTATTCCTCCAAATTATTTCTCACCTCACCTTCCATCAAGTTCTACTCCCTTCTGGTATCTTACTAGAGAATAAACAGGCTTCTATGGGATAATAAAGTAAGATAAAACAAAAACTAACATGCTAGAATAGGATAAAACAAACAAATAGGAAAAGAGCCAAATAAAAGACACAAGAAACAGATATAGTCACAGACACCTACTTAGTACATTGAGGAAACCCATATAAAAACCTGAAGCCATAATACATATACAAAGGACCCATACATTAAAAATAAAGAAAAATTTAAAAAAATTAAAACTAAGATAAAATTTAAAAAAGAAAGAAAGGAAAAACTGTGACACAAGATTATGAGACAAGGAACCTCCAACAATGTTGAGATCACTTTTCATTGGTCATTCACTGGTGGGCATTCTGATTTGTTTCCCTGGTGAGAAGCCCTGGGAGAAAACCACTCAGAAAATCTGTGTCAGGTGACTTTGTCACTTCTCCTTTTAGCTCTAGACCTCCATCTGGGTACAGGCCCTTTCTAGCCCTCTGCCTTTTGCAACAGTCTTTGTTAGTTTTTATACATGTTGATACTGCTGTGTTTAGAAGGCCTTATTTCTTTCATGTCCTCCATCCCCTCTAGCTCTTAGATTCTTTTTGCCTCCCGTTCAGGAGGGTTCCCCTTAGACCTGAGGGGGGAAGGGTTTTTTTGATAGAGATGTCCTATTGAGGGCTGAGTGTCCCAAGGTCTCTCTGTCTCTGTCTGTCTGTCTGTTTTTCTGTCTCCCTTCCTTCCTCCCTCCCCCCCTTCTTTCTGAGTAATGTCTGGCCATGGGTCTCTATATTTGTTCCCATCTGCTGCATGAAGAAGCTTCTCTGATGATGTCTGGACAAAGCACTGGTGTATTACTTTAGCAGAATGTCATTATATTGCTACTTTTCTTGGTTATCCAAGCAGCATCAAGTATGTGGTCCATCTGGTGGAGTGAGTTTTAAGCCAAATCAAATATTGGTTGGGTACTCTCATAAGGTTTGTGCCACCATTACACCAGCCTATTTTTCAGCCAGTACACCATTATTGATCAAAACATTTTGGTTGACTTGGTGTTTCCATTTCTCCTTTGGTAGCTGAAGAGTGCCTTTCTATACCAAAGACACTAGCATAGAGGGATGAAGGCTTTATACAGTCATCAGCTTGACTTTTCTGTGTTCAACAGTTTGTTTAGGCCTTGTCTTCAGCAATAAGGCCTTGATTTCTGTTCGTGGAGAGCAATTTATAATCTTGGCAATAGCTTAGGTTGTTTGGGGTTCACATAAAACCTCTTTGGACAACAATCCTATTGTTTGACCCAACCTCACTGCTGGAAGCTTTGTTTGATGACAAGAAATGTCTAGTTGAGGCTCTGTCTCTTCTATTGTCTGGTAACTTAGGTCATTTTCATCTATGTATGCATTTTAGAATACAATACAAGCTTCTACTGCATTCAGTTTTTACACTACCCCTCAGATGGCACTCAATTTTAGTTGTTGCTCTCTGTATTTTTTCCCTCCCTTTCTCTCACCTCCTGCTACACATTCAGTTCTCCTGTTCCAGTCCCTCCCTCCTCCATCTATGACTATATTTCATTTCTCTTTCCTAGCAAGATCTAAGTGTCTCTCCAGTCTCTTACTCTATATCTAACCTCTGTGGCTTTATGGATTGTAGCTTGGCTATTATTGACTTAACAGCTAATATTTACATACAACCTTATTTGTTTTTCTAGATCTACATTACCTGACTCAGGATTATTTTTTTTTCCAGTTCCACTGATTTACCTGCAAAGTTCATAATTTCACTTTTTAATGGCTCAGTAACATTCTATTATGTAGATGTTCCACGTTTTCTTTATCTGTTCATCTGTTGAGGCTGTTTCCAATTTCTGGCTATTATGAATAGAACAGCAATGCATATGGTTGAGCAACTATGTGTCAGGGTTAAGCATTCTTTGAGTGTGTGCCTTAGAGTGGTGTAGCTGGATCCAAAGGTACATTATTCTCATCTTGCTGAGAAACTGTCTCATTGATTTTCATAGTGGCTGTATAAATTTGTATACTCACAATCAATGTATGAGATTTCCCCGTACTCCACATTCTCACCAGCATAAGCTGTCACTTGTTTTCTTGATCTTTGCCATTATAACAGGTGTAAGATAAAATCTCAAAGTACTTTTGATTTTTATTTCCCTGAGGCTAAGGATAGTGAACATTATTTAAAAGTGCTTCTTAGTCATTTGAGTTTCCACTTTTGAGAATTCTCTGTTTGGATCTGTACCCCAATTTTAAATTGAGTTGCTTTGTTGATATCCTTTCTTTATATAGTTTGTCTATTAGGCCTCTATTGAATGGATAGTTGGTAAAAGTCCATCTTTTTAAAATTCTGTAGACTGTTGCTTTGTGTTAATGACTGGGTCCTTGGTGGCACAGATGCTTCTCGTTTTCATGAAGTCCTGTTTATCAATTGATGATTATAGTGCCTGTGCTATCAGCATTCTCTTCTGAAAGTCTGAGCAAGGCTCTCCTTGGTGGGAGTAAAGCATTGCTCAGGTGTGTGGTTGGATGATGTATACTTCTTGGTAAGGGAGTAGCAGATGGAATTAGAATGAGGCTAATGGACCTTGTCTTCATTTCAGGTGGAACAATAAAATGTTTAACTATGAAGCTCATGGTATGAGGTTAGCTAGGGGCAAGAGGCTCCAGGTTCACCTCATAGGAAATGGGAGAGCTGATGATGTGACCTAAGGTACAAACAGGTTGCATGCCACATGTGGACTAGATTTGCATGTCTAGGTTAGATACTTAAAGTCTCCAATTTACTTCTCATAATTATTTTGTCATTTTAACAGTTACTTGTATCTTTCCCACTTGATAAATATATAGAAGAAATTGGTCTCCAATGGTTCCCACTGTTACAGTTTTAAAGGTTGAAGGAAAGATGGAGAGCAGGATAGCTTACACTTGCAAACATCAAATGACAGTTAAACCATAGTAACTGCAAACAAGTTTTTATTGGTACATATGTACATTAACTTGTTTATATACTGTTTTGGCTGTTTTCCAGTCAAGGCAATGTTGATCAGTTACAACATGAAACACATGGCCTTCTGTGTACTAAAAGAGGTACCATCTGGCCTTCTACAGCATCCTCTGAACCCAGATCTAAGAGATGGGCACTTCTACTGATGGTCAGTTTCTTGAATATTTGCTAACTTATTCAACTTTGCTAGTTTGGAGTGTGGGGAGGTTAGTGAAATATGTCGGCTATGGTATCCAAATTCTCAAATGAAAAGCCTCAATTCAAATATTACCTCTCAGTCATATGTACATACAGTATTTCTATCTTCTTTCACTACTCTACAATATAACTATTATTTACAAATATGTTCTCTTTTTTTTTTCACCAAGCCACCAGGTTGTGTTATATTATTTTAGTAATTATGCTTTTAAGTATAATTTTCAGATTATCTCATCCTCTATAATGTATATTATTTTATAGTGTACATATGATGCATATACATCTGTGTGTGCCATGGACCAATATGTATGTGGAGATTATGAAAAGTCTGTAGAATCATTTGTCCCTTCCTTATTTATATAGATTTTGTAGATTGGGTGCAGACCACCAAGCTTCAATGGCAAGGGACTTTATCCACTGCGCCATCTTACTTTAAATATACTGAATAATTTTCTTTGCATTTATTTATTTATTTATTTTCTGTGGCTCGAATGTGTTAGGAGGTCCTGCTGATCAGTAGTTGCAGTCTACCATAGCCTGGCAGCTTTCTCTAAGCTCAGCAACATGAAAGGCTCTATGCCAGTAAGACTTCCTGCTCTCTATCCAGCCTTATTTGGAGGATGTCTGTAGGCCTAGATGCCAAACTTATCTCAAGGATGACTCGTGACATAATTCCCTGCAAACACTCTTCCCCTTATGACCCCATGGAAATTAAATAACATGCTTTCACTATTTTCTCAGGGTTGTGCCACCACTAACCCATCTTTATCATTGGAATGTGTTAGTGCAAATTAGGGTTTATCCCTAGGCTTCTCAATCATATATGTTTCTTATACTCTGGGATAAGGTTGTCTCACGGAAGTCATCTTCCTGAGGCCTATCTCCATTGCATCCAGAGCCATCTAAACGCTGTTTCCTGCATCTGCTCCCTTCATCCTCAAGGACTTATGGTCAATGATCCCAAAGAAGAAGGACAACTTGCCATATTTGGTTCTCTTGTTCCATAATGGGGGTTTCCAGGGACCAATCCCAGGTTGTCAGGTTTGGTGGCAAATTCCTTTACCCATTGAGCTATCCTACTTGCCAACAATGTAATCTTAATGGATAGCCATCTGTTATCTCTTTATTGTACATGATGCTATATTTATATGTGTGTGTGTGTGTGTGTATGCTGTGTAGTGTTTAAATAAGGCTAAATACATCTAACTACTCATTTATCCTTCATTCAGAGGGAAAACTTTCAGAATCGTTTCTTCTAAGTATTTGAAATATCATTATTATAATCACTCAACTGGGCATAAGCACAGTATAACTTTCTATGCTCATCTAACTGTACCTTAGACTGTTTGATCATCCGTCTCTTTCTCTTGTATTTCTACTCGGTTCTCACTCTGGTAACCATTCCTCTGTTTCCATCTTTCATGGGATCAACTTCTTTTGTTGCATATATTAGCAAGGTCACATAGTCTCTGTTAGTTGGTGTCTGGATACACATTATTTCATAACAAATAATTTACATTGAACATTCTGCATAAAAGGAAATGAAGGCCTATATTATAAGACTAAGTCAACTTCATCAGACTTTAAAGGATATCTTCAAGATCACTTTTGCTCATTAGAAAAGTATAGTTACCTCACTTCTAAGGGTCAGGAGCAGAATGGTATATGGGTGGGGGATACATGGTCCTGCAAAAGGATGGTTCTATCTGTAGCTCCTTTACACACTGAGAAAAGTGGCTACTGTGAACAGTGATGAGTGGTTAGTCTATGAAGTCTAGGAAGGGCTGACAACATGGGAAAGATCAGAGAGTGGAAATTTAGGTGTCAAAAATCTGATTCAAGTTAGATTTTTTTTTTTAACAGAAGATGTCAAAGAGAGTGACAACTGTAAGCAATGGCCTGATCCCATCAACGTGGGATAAACAACAGTGCATGGCTGAACAGCAGTCTGTGAAGTGCAGTGAGCAGTCAGGAAAGATGAGGGCACAAGAGAATAAGACCGAGTAGTAGCAATGCTTGTTGGCATGGCAACAAAGATGAAGTGGGGGTTCACAGGGAACCACCCATCACTGAATAGCTATGGACAGTCAATGACTATAAGAGAGGCACTAATGGACTCAGTTAGGTCCCCCCTCCCCACACCCCATCTCACTCTGTCTCTCTCTGTCTCTCTGTCTCTGTCTCTGTCTCTGTCTCTGTCTCTCTCTCTCTCTCTCTCTCTCTCTCTCTCTCTGTATAACAATTGGTCATGAACTTGATGGGGGCAAGGAAGTGAAGGAAGTGGTTGGACAGGGTAGAAGAAGGGTTGGAAATGAAATAAATACAGTATTCATATGTAAAATTTAAAAAAAATTAAAAAGAAAAAGTCTACTATGCCAAAATGGCTATTTTTTGTTTTGTGTTGCTCGAAGAAGTTATATTGCCTAGCAATATGCTCTAACATCTAACAGATAGTGCACTTAGGTCATATCCGTTTCCTCTTTTTGATAACTATGGGTTTTCAAAAAAAATGTAGCTCCTAGACACTTTCTAAATATAATAGAATCACAAAGCACGCTGTTACTATAGGCCACAACTTTAAATTTCTGGTGTTTAAACCACTTTTATCACTTAAAGGGAATATCAAATAAATCAACAGAAAAATGTAAAAGAGATATGTAAAGATCTTTAAAAAGTTGAGGTGTTAAGCTGTTAAAACATCTCAATCAATAGGTCCATGCTATTGACCTATTATTTATAATTCACAAATCATAATACTGAATCATCTGATATGCACAATGTTCCATAAAAAAATTCCATAAAACTGTCAATACTGAATCATGTTAAAATCAGCCTTGTTTGCTTGTTTGGGAGAGCTTCTGATGCATTTGCAACTGCTTTGTTAATATAAAACGGAAATACTTTTATTTATGCACATAAATCAAATGAACATTTCACTTTAAAAGACAGTCAGTGGCAGGAACAGAATGGCAAATGAATTTTACACAAAATTGTTTCTATAGAAGATTTGGCTAAGAGCTGGATCTGGAGGCTCATATCTGGAAAGTTATAACTTGCAAGGCTGTGGCAAGAAGATGTGCCCAAATTTGAGGCTGTTATGAGACCTAGAGAGAGTTCTAGGACAGTCCTTGCTACAGAATAAGACTGTCTTAAAACAAAAATGTAAGTTTGCCCAATGAAGATGCTCTGTGCTTTGCTCCTCCCCAAGATGAACTCTGGTGACAGTGAAAAGGTGCCTGTTCATTTCTCTAGCTATTACAGTTCTTCCTTGAAGTTAGCTTATTTGTATCAGAATCCCACACACATGTTATCTCAAACTGTGTTCCCGGGAAATATACTGAATATAACAATAAAATGTCTACCTCCTTTCTTAAAAAAAAAAAAAATACTTTTGCATGGGATGTTTTGATTGTGTGTATGTCTGTCTACCACATGTATGCCTAGTGCGAACACAGGCCAGAAGAGGGTGCTGTATTCCCTGTGACTGGAGCTACATATGGCTGTGACTCCTCATTAGGTGTTAGGAATCCAGCATGAGTCCTCTGGAAGAGAAGTCAGGGCTCTGAACCACTGAGTCATGCCTCCAGGTCTCATGGCTACCTTCTTTATTCCTTTTAGACAAAAGGGTTAGGTAATGACAAAATATAAATATAACCCTCTGCAGGCAAAATCTTTAATAAATATTTAGCATTTCACAAAATACCTGGACTTTGTAATATGCATATTGGATAATTATTGATTTTGATTTCTTACGTTAATTCTACAAGAGAGGATGGGATTATTAGAAAAAGTTTGGTATAGTACTGCAGCAGTAAGTCTGGACATTTGATTTTATTTTTGCAACATAAAATTAAGATGTTAAAGAAAAATAAAGAATACAAGGTGATTAATGGGTGGCTGGTTAGGTGACTCCATGTCACTCCTTTGGGGCACAGTTCAGCTTCCTTTTAAGTCATTTCTTTTATTGATATAGTTTTTATTTTAATGAAACATTTTCATCATAATATTAAGAGAGTTAAACATACCAGAAGGGTGTGAAAACATCTGGGGGCTGATGAGATGGCTCAGTGGGTATCACATTGGAATCCAGGTAAATGTGGAAAAAAATCAAGTCTACAGGTTGGTACACTGTGGCATAAGCACACCCCACCCCCACTACCACCTACATTCCATCATCAACAACGATAATAACACTTAAAATATTGTGTTGTTGTTCTAAAAATTTCTTAACAGCACACTTGTAGTTCTTGGCAGATACAATGTCCTAGGCATATAAAGCCAGTATGTCTTGGATACTCCCAGGGGTTATTAATGACGTGTCTTGGGAAAATAAGAACTCATATCAGATTTTTTTTTTTTTTAGCTTGAAACAGTCAACACAAACTGATTTATTATGAATTGCTTGTCTTTTTCCATTCTGGTTAAAGAAAAGGATTAAGACTAGCTCAGTGCATTTCCATGGCATTGACCCAGCAGAAGGTACAATAAAGTCTAAAGAAAACATCAGGTATTGAATGGATTCCCAAAACCTACCTAACAAAAATGACTTTTTCAGGGCCTCCCATTTCACCACCTTAAATGCTGAAAGGTAAATGTGGACTGAGACAAAGGACAGGTGATTTTTTATATGAAAACGACGTGTGAGCAGTACAGCACACTTAGAGGAATGTGCAGTTAAACAAAAAATGCCCGTGTTCTCAGCAGCTTCTCTATTATTTTCTCAAGCAACTGAAAAGGAACACCTTTAGCATCAGGAAGCATAGGCACTTTCTAGGTTCAGAAGTGCATTTTTGAAATATGTTCCTGTTTAACTTTTACAAAGTTACAAGGCCCAGACATTGACAAAGGAGCTTCATTACATTCCGGGCTCAGCATATTTGCAGTGACAATCTGTTTCACTTGAGGAATGGTATTTGCATAGGAGGAGAGACAGAGATTAAAAGAGAGAGAGAGAATCCAGATTCCTATCTTGTCTTCTGGTTTCTGTTACATTAGTTCATGAAAGTTCACAGATTTGTAGATCTAGAAGGAAATTAGGTGCTTTCAAGAGGAGGAAATAGAAACCTGGTGACCAGGAAAGAGCCGGCATTACCAGCTTCTCTGAGTCACCCAAGGAATGGATGGATGAGGCCACCCTCCCTCTTGGAGGTTAAGCATCCCACACTAAAATCAGGCAAAATGGCCAAACATGAGCTAGACTGCCCCGCCCCCCCGGAACTGAATTCCCAAGATACTCGGGTCTCTGCCCTGCTCCAGTGTGTGACCATGGAAGTGTGTCTTTAAGCTTGACTTTTTTTTTTGTTTTGTTTTTTTAAAAAAAACATAGATACTAGAGGATCAGAACTCAAGTCCTCTGGGCCATTTTTCAATCACTTTCTACTATTTTAAAGGAACACATTAGTTTTCAGCTAGCTGAATATCCATCCAGATTCTAGCTCTTGGAAACATTTTAAGTACAAAACTGCGTGAGCCAAGCAGACCAATCTATTGTACAGTATGTACAATCCATTTATCTGCTCTTGGTAACAGTCAATATGTTACTCTCCATTCCCGTGAATGGTCTGGACCAACTTCTTCATTGTGTATATACAAGGAACTTACTTATATTTTCCCCTATGCCATTCTCTAAAGACAAATCTTGATAACAACAATATCTGCTAGAACACAGAACACTTTCCACACACCATGGCTTTTTCTAAGCAACTGCATGCTTTTAATACATCTGACCTTGTCAGCTTTCTAATCTAGCAGTTTCAGGAACTAATCCTGCTTCACTCAGGCAACTAGTTAGTCTCGGCCACTTTTTACGCTGTCACTCTGGACCTCTGTTAGATAGATACAACAGGGTGTCTAGTCAGGACTGGACTGGCAGACAAGAGCCTGAGTTACGACTTACTGGATATACAGTATTGTTAACACAAAGTCTAGCCTTCTCACCCAGAAAGCAAACATTAATGAATAAAAATAGTCTCTAATAAAATGTACTTTACAGAAAGTAAAAAGTTCAAGGTCAAAGGACATTGTTTTATTTGGCTGTCCTGAGTTTATATTTTGATGAGGTGACAACGCTTATTTGCTATGTGTCTGGTTACCTCTTCTTAAGTTTCTTGTGCAGAGAGCTCTTCTTTAACCTGTCACATAAATGTGTGCCAAGATGTTGCGTTTTTCTCTTACTTACATACTCCCTCATTCTCACAGTCTCTGCTGTAACCTGCCAGGGAAATTCTCAGTATCTATTTCCTAGCCTCACTTCTCAGTACCAGGGATGCAGCAGGACAATTTCAACTGTGGGCAGGCCGGAAAGTTGTCTCAAATGACTGAAACCTTATCCAGCACTACCCTTTAACAACACACCCCTATACCTATGTTTCTGTAGGAAAGGGGTAAGTTTATCTACACCCATCCCAAGTCTATAATCTCTTTAGTGGATATTTTTTTGAGACTCTTGTATGGAGAAGTAGGGGAGATATTTTCTATCTGTCTCACCATGGTTATAAGTGGTACCAGCTCTGCCTTCCACATGCCTGCCCAGCAGTCCTTGAGTATTTCCCTAGCAGAATGGGCGAATTTTTACCACCTCTGTTCAAATGTATGGTGATCTATCTCTCCTTAGGTTTTTGTCATGTTTTGCCAGGATCAATTTTGATGGTCCCATCGCTGTGCACTATTTTCCATTTCTTTCTCCTTATTGTCTGCTTTCTATTGAACCATCATGCAAACACCCCAGCAATATGAAAGTTAGCCAGTAGAGATAACGTTTGTAGGCTAGTACCATCATGATCTCTCCATGTTTTATCATTCAAACATGAGGCGTCTGCAGCAACAAGGCCTTACCATCAAGTTTTGGAAGGTAATATAAACAATGGCAGTAGCCTCTAATGTTTGAGACAGGAGACCTACAGAAACCACAGAACAACAATTTGAAAAGTGGCAGCCCCCTACTTGGCACTGGGATTTTTATTTGACAGCCTAAGGTATATGTACATAGTACATGCATAGGAATACATTTTAGGATGCATCTGCCACAGGTTTCCATACAGCCCTGTCAAGGATTTCAGTATCTTCCCCAGCCCATCTCCTCTATCATGTCCTCTCTGTCTTTTCTCCATTTAGATTTTCCTGCTTCATTACTCCCCTCCATCCTTCCTACCACCTCCTATCTCCACTACTTTGAAATCTCCAAGAAGGCCCCTTAGTATTTTCCTGCTTCAAATGGGTACTCAAATTTAAATACACATATTTAAAGATTCAGTCACATATGACAGAGAATACATGACATTCATCTTTATGGATCTGCTTTACCTCACTCAGTATAATGTGTTTCAGCTTCACTCACTCACCTGAGAATTTTATTTGTCTTTACAGCTGAATAGAGTTATATTGTTTACATGCACATATGATATTTTCATTATTCATTCATCAGTTATTGGACATCTAGGCGATTCTACTTCTTAGCTATTGTGAATAGAGAGGGATAAATAAGGATGAGAAAGTATTTGTATGAGAATGTAAGGTCTTTGGGGAATATGCCCAGGAATGGAACAGGTGGATTGTGATATGGGTCTACTCTGGCTCTCTGTGGAGTGTCTACACTAATTTCCACAGTGGCTATACCAATATGCACTGCCACCAACAGTATAAATGTTCCCCTTTCCCTACATAGATGCCAGCACTTGCTGTCATTTGCCTTTTTGATCCTTGCCATTCTGACCAACAAGGTAAAATCTTATGGGTAAGATGAAACTGCATAGTTGTTTTAATCAGTATTAGGCTGATGGCTAAGAATGCTGAACATTTTAAACAATATTTCCTGGCTATTTTTGTTTATTCTCTTGAGAATTCTCTGTTTAGTTTCATACCTCATGGTTTAATTGGGTTGCTTATCTATCTATCTATCTATCTATCTATCTATCTATCTATCTATCTATTTGTTTGTTTATTTTTGGTCCTTAGGTTTTTGTTTTTTTTTTTTTTAAGTTCTTTATATATTCTAGAGACTAACTCTTAGGTGTAAATATTTTTTTCTTAATCCATAAACTGACTTGTTCCTCAAATGATGGTGTCCTTTGCTCTGCAGAGTTTTATAGTTTCATGATATTCTACTTTAAATTGTTTATCTTAATGCTTGCATTACCAAGTCCTGTTACAAAATTATTTCCTCAGCCTATAAACTGAAATGTATTCTCTACTTCCTTCTCTAAGAGATTCATGATACTAGGTCTTATGATGAGGTCTGTATTAGTCAGGGTTCTCAAGAGTGGAATGAATTTATACAAACACACACACATACACAAAGAGAGAGAGAGACAGAGACAGAGACACAGAGAGAGAGAGAGACAGAAAGAGAGAGACAGAGAGTTCCCAAAGTAGACTCTAATGACAGTGAAGGAATGGACTTGCCAACAAGAGCAAGCAGGCAAAGAGCACTCTGGGTCCTTTATATAGGCTGTCACCAAAAGGTGTGGCCCAAATTAAAGGGGAATTTTCCCACATCAAAATATCTAAATTAACGGCGTGTGTGTCTTCTCAGCTCCAACAATCTGGATTAAAAGTGGGTCTTCCCACTTCAAATAACTTATTTAAGAAAAATATCCCTCAAAGGTGTACTAACCCCATTGCTGTTATTTAATTCCAGATGCAGTCAAGGTGACATCCAAGAACAGGCTTCACACATTCACCACTTGTCATCCTCACACACAGACACATCTCCTTATGTCATGCTTAATTTCCAAATGAAAACAATAACTAGGCCATAATTAAGCCTAACATGATATAACTAAACTGAAACATACTATAAATTTTAGAACAGGAAACAATTTTCCTTGAGGGATATCCTATTAGTATCTCAAAACTTACATATGATAACCACTGATATTCTTTTAACTGATGTTACATTACATGATAATGAAATTGAGAAAAGAAAACATAAATGTTTGTACAAACCTATCCTTAAAATTATAACAGAATACTCATGTCAATTATAATCATTGATTCATCAGCTGGTCACGTTGCCTTATTTGGTATTTTTAAAGTACCTGCCTCTACTCCCCTTTTGGCATTTCTTCTACTCTTGGCAAACACCTCAGCAGGTCTTGATTCTTTTCCCAGAAGAGTGACCTATACTTTTATTCCTATAGAGTCTGTGTTCTTTGTCACCCTGCCTGGATTAGGTTGTTGTAATTTTCAATTGACTTGAATCACAGGATATCAGTAGCACCAAGATACTGTTCAAGGGAGAATCTGAATTTCAGACAATCTTTCACAGAAGCAACCTATTTTCCCTATGGCAATTTTGATCAATCACTGCCCCAACACAATTATTTCTTTGTGAGCCTCTTGGCTTAAGGGTCTCAGAAGCCCAAAGTGATCAAGGGGAAGCTTACAGTTCAATGGAATGTTTGTTATGTGTCCTGGAAGGAGTACCCCATCTCTGGAACCAAAACTTCCAGAATAGCAGACCTTAAGGTCACAGGAACAGGAAGCAAAAATTTTCCTAGTGGATCACTAGGAGTGATTATGAGAGAACCATTCCCTTTCCGCGCCTTGATTCCTGGCCCCACAGTCCTGACTATAAGAGAAAACATATCATATACTGGACTCTAATTCAAAGAATTTACTATCTTCAGGAGACTCCTAATCCAGCTGCCCAGCTGACCACCCAATTAGTACTATAGGCATTTTGTCAAAAGACTTTTTCCTCTTTCTATCAGGCAGGCTGTTTCAGAATTGGGGAGAGCATGGTAAGACCAGTGTATTCCATGACTGTAAGCCCATTGGTGCATTTCTCTAGATGTGAAGCAAGTTCCTTGGTAGGAAGCATTACTGCATGGAATACCATGACGGTAAATAAGACATCCTATAAGTTCACAGATAGTAGTTTTGGCAGAAGCATCACATGCAGAAAAGGCAAATCCATAACCACAATAAGAATCTATTCCAATATGGCTCAATGTAGTCAACCTGCCACTAGGTCACTGCATGGTAACCCCAGGGAATGGTGCTACATTTGGGGATTTGTATAGATCTCTCCTGCTAGAAGACCTGGCACTCAGCAGCTCCTTTGGCCAGGTCAGCCTTGGTGAGTTGTATTCTGTGTTTGTTCATGGCTTTATTAGGAATGGCAGGTATGACTAGGGAATGAAGCTGTCTGTCCAGACTGGGTCATCCCATCCTATTTATTTGATTAGTGAACTCCTTCTTAGGCAAAGTGACCTCTTGGTGAATATTTACATGGGACAAAAGAATATTCACATTCTTCATTCATTTGATAAGTTCTATCCACATACTGTTTCCACAGATGTCTTTGTCACATCACCCAGTTTCCAGTCATCCAGCCAATCGAATTAGCCCATAAACAAGTGTACAGTCACAGATCTGGCTGTTTCTCCATGTGTAATACCCAAAGTTTTGCTCATTGTGAAGATTTCCCTTTGCTGGTGTCTTTTAGGGTTGTCCCCAAAAAAAGATTGTAATATTGTGGCTGTCTACTTCTGAGTGGTGCCTGCATAATGTGAGGAACCATCAGGAAAGCAAGCCTTAGTTTTCTTTTTTTTAGTCTTCTAATCATCAGAGCACATCCCATCAGGTGAGTGCTTGGCAAAAGATAGTATTATAACAGGAGTAGAAACCATTAACATATGGGCAGCTTCTTCATGCAACTTGCTTGTGCTTTTAGTACCTGATTGGGCCCAGTCACGTATATAACAACTCCATTTGATAACAGATTGATGCTGTGAACATTTTACTTTATGGCTTGGTAGGTCAGATAATTCTCAGTTCATTATGAGCAGCTTAGGTTGACCCATTAAATTTCCGTTTCTACTACAACCCAATAGCAGGTCAAGAGCTGTCTCTCAAAGGGAGAAAAAATGTCTACAGATGATGGTAGAACCTTGCTCCAAAATCCCAAAGGTCTCTTTTGTTATTCTCCTACAAGGGCCTGCAAGAGGCTCCAAACAGCATCTCTATCTGCCACTGATGCCTCAAGTTAAATCAGGTCTGCTGGATCACATGGTCCAAGTGGTCGAACAACTAGGATCTGCTGAAAAGACTTCTCCTGTTCCAGGCCCCATTCAAGGCTGGTAGCTTTCTGAGATACGTGGTATATGAGGCTGAGTAACATGCCCAAATAAAAGATGTGCTGTCTCCAGAATCCAAATAAACCCACTAATCATTGTGCTTCTTTCTTGGTGGTAGTGGCTGGGGAGCAAGTGCAATAACTCATTTTTTACCTTAAAAGGAATATCTCTGCATATACCACACCACTGGACTCGTAAGAATTTTCCTGAAGTAGAAGGTCCTTAAATTTTGGTTGGATTTATCTCCCATCCTCTGATGCTCATACATGACCTATGGAGTCCAAAGAAGTGACTACCTCCTGCTCATTTGGTCCAATCAGCATAAAATCCTCAACATAGTGAACCAATGTAATATTTTATGGATAAAAACAGATAATCAAGATCCTATTGAACTCAGTTATGATACAAAGCTAGAAAATTAATATATCATTGATGTAAAACTGTAAAGGTATACAGCTGTTCTTCCCAACTGAAAGGAATGGCTCCTATTAGTTTTTACGGGCAGGTACTTAAAACAAAGCATTTGCTAGGTTAGTAGATATATTCTATGTACTAGGATATATGTTAATCTGCTCAAGTCAAGAAACCACATTTGGCATAGCAGTTGCAGTTGGGGTCAGTACTTGACTGAGTTTTCAAAAGGAATCAGGTTTTATGTCAAAGTCCTTTATCAGTTGTAGGTCAGTTTCACACAGGGAGAGAGATAAGAATCTGGAATTACTCTTCCGCATGTGTCTATCCAGTTTGATCAACACCAGCACTATTGGTTGAAGATGCTGTCTTTTCTTTAAGGTATATTTTTGCTCTCTTATAAAATCAGATGGCTGTAGGAACATGGACTTATATCTGGGTTCTCAATTTTATTTTCTTGGCTAATGTATCTATTTATATGCTACCATTGTGCTGTTTTATTGCAGTGTGTTCGGCAATATAACTCGAAATCAGGATGGAGATGCCTCCAGAAATGCTTTTGTTATTCAGAATTGCTTTGGCTATTCTAAGTCTTCTCTATTTAAATATGAAGATTATTTTTTATTTAAATTTCAGTTAGAGTCTTACTGTGTAACTCAGGCTGACTTTGACCTGGCATTCCTCTTGCCTCCAACTCTTAGAACGCTCAGAGTATATGAATGCACTACAATGCTAGATTCCTTGAATGAAGTGTTTCTGAAAGACCATCACATCCAGGCACACCTTGATTAAATTTTCTTCAGTTTCTTTTGCAGGAACCTATTCGTTTACCTGCCCCATAAATATTTCACAAGATTTTTGATGTTTTATCATCTCATCTGTACAGTTCTTCCCACCCCAAAATATGTGAAGCACACCTGCATTAAGACTTTCCTCACTCTGCACCATGATGGAAGGTTGTTTCATCTGTCCATTGAAGTCATTGTGATACTGAACATGGTTTTGGCATCTTTTCATTGCTGTATCCCCTGGGCCTAATACAGAGATCTATGCTAAGAATTAAAAGAATGAAACTACTATGATACAAATATAAATTCTAGAGCATGTAAGAGTTGACAAAAAGTTGTCTATATTGGTGTATGAGTATATTGCTTGAAGTGTTTCTCTTAAATGCTCTCCACCTTTCTTTTAAGAATCTATTTACTTGATATATTTATATGTGTTTGTGTGTGCCTACGTGAGCTTATATGTACCACATAAATACAAGAATGTGTGGAGGCCAGGGGAAGGCATCAGGGTCCCTGTTCCTGGAGTCAAGGAAAGTCTTGAGCTGCCTTGTGGGTGCTGAGAACTGAACCAAGATCCTTTGCAAAAGCAGAAATCATGCTCAACTACCACGTTACCTCTCTCTCCAGCCCCTTTATGTATTATAACCTTTACAGTAACAAGCTTGTTCTTAACTATGAAGACTTATTTGAAATGAGTATCACAAACAAACCCTTTGCATATTATTTCATGGCAAATATGTGTTCTTCCTAAATACATTGTAAGAATATTGCCTTTCTAATAAGTGCTGTTTAATAATTCTATTAAAAACCACAACAACTATTTTAATAACAAGTACTTCTATCACTCAGGATAAGATGATTAATAATCAAAATGTCTGATTCTCAGGTAGAATATGAGAAAGTACAAAGGCTGAGGATAGCATTACCCCACATTCTTCTCTTCAAATCACTTTGATAAATGTAAAGATAAAACAGAGCTCAAAGAGAAAGGAGGTCCATAAATATCTCACAGCAATTTTAACTTGATGATATATGTGCTTACATAAATAAAATTCAGAAGCAGAACTCACTTTATAGTATATTATTAAGCAGGGGTACTCATTGGCAGGTTGTTTTACAAGTCCTTTGAGTGTATGTTAAAGATCAACTTTAAGAACAGCAATTCAGTAAGATACGACTTTTACAATAAAATTCAATCAACTACAATTCAGGTGTGGGCATTTGGATCCCTGTGGATCTCAGGCACCATTTGTTTCTAGATAATAGCAGTAGCTGCCTAATGGGCCAAGAAAACTCCCTTCCTTTTGGTGAAAACAGTACAATATTTGTAGTATTTTCAAAGTATATTGAGATTGAAAATAGATGCAGAGATTTCCTCCTTTGAGGTGGCAATGCAAAGTGCTCCTCTACAAAGGCAGATGCCCATCAGGGTGGCCATGGATCCTACCTCTGGGCAACCAGGTAAACTGGCACAAACAAGCATCTTCTGCCTTTGCTAGTCTCTTCCCTGAGGAAGATATATGCCGATGTGGCTGTCTCATCCATCCGATTTAGAATCTCTAGTCTCTGTTTTTATAACTCATCCATTAGTATGTAAAGAGTTGTGTGCCGAGCAAGCACTCAAGAGCAGCTTGCCTGGTTTTACTCAGTGATTAATGCTCCTGGTCCATGTCTTCTCACTGGTTTTCTAACAAGTCAAATTTTCATAAAGCGAGGAGAAAGGCCAGTCATCAGTGAAAACCTTCAGAGACATATCACCAGTCACCTCTCTTGCCATCTTGTCACTCCAAAGCCCCCCCCCAGTAGGTATTGCTAACTAAGGAGGTACATGCTGCCATATAGGTGAGCAAGGGATGGTGGCTCTAGTGAAGAGATCATCCTGGCAAGTTTGTGAACTCAACACCGGTGGAATGTCAAAAGGGTCCCTAGAGCAGCCAGGGCCTCACTGCACTGTTTTCTCGGCTGGACCTTGGGTCTCACCTGTATCCTGAGATTTACACAGTGGATAAAAAGTTTAACATACTTGCATATCTTGTGCTTGATTTTGCCGGGACAGATAAACGTCAGCATCCTCCATGTGGGATCTCTATGTGTAGAAGTATCCTAAGCACACACACTGGCTATCCTCAGCTTTCCTCTCATTCATCCCCACATCTGGGCAGCTGTCAAGAATGGTGTTCCATTTGCCTCAGTTTTTCCCAAATGCCATTCTACCATCATATCTTAACATCAGACAACACATACTGGAAGTCTTAAAAATGGGATAGGGATCAAAGAGATTTATAGGCTTGGTGAGACTGAGGCATTTTGGGAAATGATTAAAGGACATTGAGTAAAGAATAGGAAGAAAAGAGTCAGGTAGGCAGGCCATTTCATGTTGTATGATAATAGCTGGATGAGCTGCCTGTACCCAGGCTCTTCCGGAGACCTGGAAATGCCCCAGCTAGGATCAGGATGCGTGCAATGTGTCATGTTTGCTCTTTCATGGATACCTTGTGAGTTATCTACTCTGCTTATGGGTAAACTCACCAAATATGGTCCAAGACTCTTTCTGCCCTTCTGACAGTCACTCTATAGGGGTGTAGGAAATGTTCAAACCTGAGTTCAATTTATGAGCATAGTCTTTCAAACAGAAAACTTAAATATTTTAGTAAGGATGTAAAATATATCCCTTAAGCAACTGTTTATTCACCTAAACAGCAACACACTTAGCTTACTAAATAATGATTAGCTTTACCTCTAAACTACAACCTATACATATTAAATCTATTAGAGTCCCAAGCAAAGGTATTTAGTTATAATGACAGGTATCTACCTCTAAATCTACTATAGCAGGTTACTAATGAATGAGTGCCTATGATGCGTTATCACTATATTTTCTTCAGTTATAAAACTCATGTCCTGAGTCATACATTTGTAATGAGACTTTACTACATCTGTGTATGAAGCTAAAAAAGAAAACCTGAGATTTCTATATCTTAGAAAGCTGCTCTAAACTTCTCAGTTATTGGCTAAAGATAGATGCAAAATGTTTGTTTCTTGACTTCAAAATTCATATTTCAGGTTTTTTGTTTAATTTCTCAGCACACTTTGCTGTAGTTTGAGTATGATTTGCACCCTGACCTCCCCTGCAACAATCAGAAAGGTCAAACTCATGCTGCATTTTAATCCTAACTATGAGGCACTAAGGAGTAGGAGGACTCAAGACCTTCGACAAATGTGGACTACGTGTAAACTTCAGGCAACCGATGGAGGTACCACCTAACGTCGGTCTCCTATGAAAGCCAGTGTGGCTAAGTCTCTCATGCATTCCTGTTTCCTGTCCTGTGCCAGTCACCTCAGAACTCGGACACCAAGAAAACCACTAACAGATGTAGTCCTTCAAATTTGAACCAGACTCATAATCATGATCAACCTCATTTCTTTTAAACTTGCCTAGTCTATGATATTGTACATCAGCAGCAGAAAACAGATTAAGACAATTATACAACTGATATTCAGGAACTCTTTGGTCAGGTCTTAATAACCTACTTACTAAGAGAAGATCTAACTTGAAAAGAGTCAGTTAGGCTTTAGATGATTCCCTAGCATCATCATTAGGTCCTGTGCTTTATCAAATAGTCTATAAATATGGGAAGGGGAGTTCTAAAAAAATGGAGTTCAATGTACTATGAACTATGCATCACTGATCCAAATATTGAACAGTAGCATCATATATATCTGAAGGTAGATACAAAGGCCAGCAGGGCATAAAGCTGCCACAGAATCCCTCCGTGTCATTTTAGAATCTCATTCAGGAAAAAAATCAGGATGTCAATTTAGAAGCAAGACATGAATAGCTGTAAGAACTGATGAGTAGAGTGAAAAGTGAGAATGTGTGGGATCTGCAGCCACTTAGGAACACTGTGTGTGGGAGTGAGCGTGAAGGCAGGGGAGGACTGTAAGTGCATCACCACATGTAATTTATAAATAACAGATGATCCGGCTACAGCAATACTCCATTCATCCACAAAGACACCATTAATTACTGTACAGTTTCTATTTAAAAGTAAAGAACAGATATCAGAAATTGTTAAATCAGAAAACTTCTGATGAAGTCAGATAAATGAGAAATGTTCAAGTTCAGTAACTTACTTTTTATATAAATTTTAATGAACATTAAATAAGACTGGCCTATTAAGCCCAGATTTATGACAGAGCTATGTTATCAATTTATAATATAAAATATTCCAAATATTTTATCTCATTTGAAAAAGAAAGAAATATATGTTGAAGTTACTTTTAAAAGTTTGGCTTGAAGTTTAACTCTGTCTTTCATTAAATTGAAGTGTTCTGTGGAACACCGATATAGCCTAGTTTCTTTTTAGTACAGCACATACAGCTCTAGTACAACATCTAAGTCTAGTGCGCCATCTCGTGGTTGTAAGAATTACTGACATCTGTGTCCTAACAATATTGTGGAAATCACTATGGCACTAACTCCCAGTGGTTCTCACCTTCCTAATGCCGTAACCTTTTAATACAGTTCCCTATGTTATGGCGCTCCAAACCATAACATTATTTTTGTTGCTATTTCATAAGTGTAATTTTGCTACTGTTTTGAATCATAATGTAAATATCTGTCATCTGATGGTATTTGTCGACCCCTGTGAAAGCTGCCTTTGACCCTCAAAGGGGTCTCACAGGTTGAGAACCACTGCTTTAGACAACAGTGAGCATTCTAAATTATATGCATATTTTCTTTTAAATGAATATTTAGATAATTTAATATATGCTGCATCATCTTTAAATGAAGAAAGTCAATGGTAGTTATTCGTAACACAAATAGGATTCCATTAACTTAAATCTGCATTTTCATTTAAATATATTGCATACCTCATTGAGTGGAAGAGATACACATTGCAGAGGAGAGAATATAATCAATAGGCCTGCTGGCAAAAGTGTACCGTGACTCTTGAACTACATTTTTTTTCTTGTAATGTTCCTTTAACAATGTAGCCTCCATGGTTGTTTCTACAATGACAGCATTTTGAAACACTTGCTAACTTATTAACTAAGCTGCACAATAACAAAATATAGTTGATTATTTTAAAATTTAAATGTTCACCTCCAAACACTTTTTAAACTGTAGTTTATTGCTAATATCTTGTGATGGTTCCCTTTTCCGCATCCCTACAAATGTTTACATCTTTAAGTCCTGAAGAAATACACAGCTCATCAGGCACTAATAAAATGCAGAAAGTTAAACTATTAACAAGGAGATTGCTGTGACATTCTTAAAGACAATCTCTCATTGAGCGAACATGCTCCCCTCCCATAGCGTGCTTGGATTTCATAAGTCATCTGTTTTAATCCCAAACTCCACATTAAGTCTTATTGGTCACACTTAAGGATCTTACTCAACATGCCTGAAGCAAAGGTAAGGCTAAGAAGATGTTTATGAAAAGCATGCAAGCCAGCCTGAATTTCTATAGAACCAGTGTTGATTACATTTTACTCACCAAGTTATGAAATCTTATGTATAATTAAAATTATAAGCTAGCTTGGGATCATGTGACACCAGTTCCAACAAGTTAACTCAATTTTATCTTCTTTCTTTCTATTTGACCATAATGCCATTTTAAACTGTTAGTTCAAGAGAATATGACTGCAGAGACTAGAGTAGTCTCTTAGTTCTAGGGAGCTGGTTCTTGGCCCATCCCCATCCCCTTAGATTAAAAAAACCTCACAGGTGCTCAAGGCGAAAGATAGAAACCAGTGAAACATTTGCATTTAACCTCCACACATCTTCTTGTACACTTTAGATAAGATCTAGTTACTTATAATACCTGATACAATGAAAATATTTCCCACAGCTGCTATATACACTGTTGAGGGAGTGCTGACAAGCAAAAGCCCACAGATGTTGAGTACAATCCAAAACTAGTTACACACACAGAGGCAGACCCTTTGGATACCAAGGGCTGCCTAAGTGGGTGAATGGATTTGATACATTTTGGGTTTTGAGCAGGAATTTAGCAAAGATATTTTGAAGCAGACTAGAGGGACTAGCTAGCTGTTTAAAAGAAGTAACAGCCCACCCTATGGAGGTCTCCAGGATTGCAGCTCAGGGCATTTTCTTTCCATTTCTCATGTTTGGTCTGCCTATCGATTAACTGGCAAATAGAGAAGTTGAAGGAGAGGTGGTTGGGGGGACCAGTCACATTTTTCCAGCTTATTGAATTCAACACATTACAATCAAGTCTCTACAGTGAACTTAAAGTACTTAGTTCCTAGACTGGAAAAGGTATACATGAACTCCCAGGCTGGCAACAGCACTAGTCCCCAGAAAGTCCTTTCAGGGACAGCTCCAGTATTACAAGTCTTGTAGAAAGAAATCCGCTTCTATTTATAATGGATATACTAGATCTAGTTGGCAGCATTTCTTGATTGAGATGATCTTACAGAGTTAACTTCTGAAAACCTAAATGTATTTTGTACACATTAAGAGAAGTTCTTAAAGAAAATCTGTTTCTTCAATATATAAGAACCATAAATCCTCAGCCAATGTGACAAGGCATGGATGACAAAATGGGAAGTGATTGATTTGGAGATCAGAAGATGCTGTAGCTCATGGTGGCACTGATCAGACCATTAGAGCCAGCCAGTGACAGCAAATGTGTGATCATTCCAGGAGTCCCATTCATCAGGATGCCCCAGACTACATTATAAGAGACAGATGTACACTGCCAGAGAACAAGATTCTGTCGTCAACTTCCACCCAATGTCTTGCTGACAAATAAGTCGATATTGCACATTTATTAGGAGAGATGGGAGACCTAGCATTGGGGCCACAGTGCTTGTGAGAAAAAGATCTTAACAGCTGCAGCTCCCAGGTTGATGTGCAGACTGACTAAGACAAAAGATTTGCAAGTGTGCAGGAAACAGCAGAGCAGCAACTTGCTCCTGTGAGAGGGGACAGGCAAGTGCTCCCTCTAATTAGAAACCATACTCTGTGCTGTTACATATAAGGCCATGGTGACCTTCAAAGTCTATGAGGTCATCTTTTTAATAAGTCAAGCTCATTAATTCAGCCTCAGCATTCAAGGTTTATGTTGCTTTGAACTGTGGTGAATAAATGACACCTCTTCTCCTCCTTTAGTATATGTTAAAACCTGTAAGATGAAATCCAATAGTGCTGGGGAAATAAGTCCTTTAATCATCCGTGATTAAAGACCCTCCTTTCTTTCACTGTGCACCACTGGATAAGTAGAGTGGGGGTGCTGGTGTGAAAATGAGGCTAATATGTATTCCAGAACGCTCAAGGAGAATAGGAACAGCTCGACATAGGCGATGATTCACTGAAGACAGTTTAGGTATGTGTGTGTGTAGAAATTGCCTCATAATAATCGGTGACAGGGCCCAATCACACTTTCTGCTATTATTTATATTTATTATCTGCTAATAGTAGATACTTGTGGATCCATGTCTTTATGTTCATCTCTCTGCCTTAGTGACTAAGAAGATTTAAAGAGAGTCCAAGGAGCTGAGGATGGAGCTCAGTGGTCCATCTCTTGGCAGCATGTGCAATGCTGTGAGGTCAATTCCCAGAACTGCAGGAAATAAACAAATCGCAACGCTAAAAGTAGTGACCAAGAAAGAGGTGAAAACATGAGTATGTTCACAAACAGAAGAGAGGAAAGAGTATAGCGTTAGGCAGAAATGGGTAAGGGATTAGGAGCACAGAAGAGATGATCAGAAACCATAGACCAGCTAAGAAAAACTCAGGTACCAGGCAATGGGTATTGGCCAGGAAGGTAAAGACCCATAAAACAATACATGCAATTGCTATTTCCCCCGGTTGCCTCTCTGCTTAACAGAGTTTCCCCCCACATGAGATGCTACTTCTCCCTGGAAGTCCTAGGCTCACTGGCTGCCAAATATGAAGTCCAGTGCCAGGTATGGGAGGTATATTTCTCCTTGAGTTGATATCACAGAGACCACCAAAACAATACAAGCTTTATCATTGTTCTTGGTTACTCACAAATACTTGATGATAAAACCCCATTGTTAAAGTCATCAGAGACTTTGGCCACAGGAGATGGAGAAACCAAGTTGGTACTGATCAGGAAACTTACTTCCTGTTGGCTAGCTGTCATAGTACTGGAAGATGCTGTGCAAGCTGCTGAGGCAGGGTGGGTCATCAATATTTTATTCAGTTGTAAACCCTGTGAGCCTCAATAACAAACTGGCATGACAAGATATACTCTGATTAAACTCATGAACTTACAGCATATTGCACTCATTTTCAGTCCCTGTGGATAACATGCATGATTAATGTCTTTGCAAACAGACATGTTAACGTGGGCTAAAGGAGAGGCAAGGAAGGCCAGTTTAAATGATTTTACTAGTTCATCTGGGAAGTGGTTGCCTTGTGTCGTTATTTGATATGATGGAGAACACTTTGACACAGCCACATAGGAACTGATCACATTTGAAGTTTCCCATAAGAGAATCATGCTGGAGTCTGGTAGGCAATGGGTAGGACATTCTTGTTCATGGCCTGTGTCAGCAGTGAAGCCTATGACCGTTTCCCTGTTTCATCTGCTTCTTTGTGTGCCACTGACTCCAGTCATCAGTTGCTTGTCTAGGGAAGGCAGAGTGGCAGTGGCTTCTTCCCCTGTCTACCATTCCTTGCCAGTAGCTCCCAATAAGGATACTCAGAAGGAACCCAGGAGAAGCCAGCTGAGTGCCACATAGCACACCAAAAAAAGACATTATGGGAAGTGGTTATTGATGACAAGCAGTGCCCTCTAGATGGATGTGGCATAGGTGAATAAAAAGATAGATAGTTGAACTGTTGCAAAACTGTGAATTACTTGCGTCAGTTCCTTTTATTTGCTAGTGTTGAAAATCCCCTCCTTATGCAACAAGTACTAGAGAGAATCAAACTGGATTTTATGGAACTGATTTTTAAAAACATTTCATTACTTTTGTGCACATACCTTTTGGGTCTCAAGTTTATTTCTCTGATACTTATGAGGTGGGGTATTGAAAACAGCATATATATGACCTAACGGTTGGATGTTATTGTTCAGAAAGGGAAGGGAAAATTTTGCTCACCTTGTTGTTTGAGGTGCCCTGTGGATATTTTTAAACTCAATAAATTACATAATTACCAGGTGGCTAAGTTGATTACCAGAAAGATGATTAGTTCATCCTGTTCTCAGCATTTAAAACATGTATGCAAGATAGAAGGAATGAACTAAATTCAAAATATGTCACTCACAGGTTAATGACTGAGTGAGCTGTTATCATTTCTCACCCTTCTCTCCCCACCCACCCCATCCCTGGCAGAGAAGCCCACAGCAGCTGTACCTGTGTGTGTTCTTCGGTGTGCCTTCAGGTGAGAACTTTTTGTGTATACTTTGTTACATCCTTCAAAGTCACATCTGTGGATGCGCCGCTTCCTGGAGTCCGGGGATTCTGATCGTCTCTGGCGTCTTGTGCTCTCAATACTAAATGGTGAGATTGAACTGCAAAAGAGAGAGTGTCATCCATGGTGAGAAGCATAGCCCTTCATTTTGGGGCCTTAGCAGGCTGAGATTCTGGTCTTGGGCTCTGCAGCCTCATGGTCTCCATGACTATACATGCTGCTGTTATCTCTTGGATATGTCTCAATAGCTAAATCATGGCTATTCTTGGTTAAAGAGTTCCAACAAACAACAGGCATGCTTACAACAGCAAAGTAGGCTGAGATGGATGCATGTGATCTCAGCACCCAAGAGGCTGAGACAGGAGACTCCAGAGCCAGAGACCAGCCTGTGCCACATAATAAAACCTGTTTCTAAAAACCCCAAACCACCAAGCCAATCTAATGCACCAAACCCAAACTAAAGCCACAGAGAAGCAGAGGCAAAGACACAAATCCCCCTTGTCAGTGATAAAACAACAGCCCAGCTTTGAATGTCTAGTCTTTCTCAAGAATGTTTTAGGAAGCCCTGCTCTAGACAACACCGATAGGAATATATTTAATAGGAGGGGTATCTGAATTGCATGCGAGGTTATACAATCATGCAAACAAAAATCACAGTGCACATTTCCAAACACCTGAGGTCAGGCTGAAGGTAACATCAGCAGTACATCTACATGATGACTCACAACAAGCAGTTTCTGTGCAGAGAAATGCACTTGGTATTTAACTTTCTTACTTGGTGGGAATAGAATGCATTGTCTTTAAAGATTAGCTGTACTACTATTCTGAGAAAAAAGATTTTAACTACAAAGTTTGGCCCAGACTTGCATGCTGTTTCATTTTAATGCCCAGTAGAAAAACAGGATTAGTTTGTAATGTCAGGTAATTCATTTACATGTACCTTTTTCAAACCTTAATCTCTTTTGATTGAGATAGAAAGAACATGACTCATCTTTTTATTAGCAACCCATGAAGTTCTCTAAAATTCTAATGAAATAGGATAAAGCAACAATCATTGCTGTTTCTAAAAGACACATTTACCATTATTGACATTTCACCTCCCCCCCTTCAGGTTTTTCCCTGTTTTGGTGTTTTGTTTAGATATGCCTTGATGTGTTTATTATTAGTTATTTATTCTACATGGATTTAAAAGTCAAAATGAAAATTAGTTTGGGGTGTGGGGAGTCAGGGCAGTGAGCTGGCTTGTCAGGGAAGAGGGTGTCCTACTGAGCTCACAGCCCCAATTATTGGAATCCACATGGTGGAAAGAAGAACCTATTCATGTATGTTTCCCTCTGGTGTCCATGGTCATGTTATGGCACAGGCATGCACACCCACACCCAGGCATTACTCCACAGGTAATTAAAAAAAGTTTCATTAGCAAATTAAAAGACATTACAGATAAAGATGCCCATTGGTTCTTATATCATCATCTGATCCCTTCTCCTCTTCCCAGACAAAAGCCACTGTCTGGTTCCAATTTTTTGGATTAATTGTCCATGGCACTGTGTTACATAGGTTCCCTTCCACATGGCTATACACTGTGTGAGGCGCCCGTCTCTTCTCTACACATCTTCTCCTTTGTATTTAACTCTTCTCCCATTAGGCCCCTCTGTTCACCTTCACAGCTTCATACCCACTTTCATATCATAAACATTTACATATAATACTACACATATATATCTGCAACCACAGAAATTCATAGGATGACAGTAGGCTTTTAAGACCTCCTAAGTCATGTCAATGACATCATTTTTCAAACTCTACTATCTTAACCCTAACCTCACATCTTTTAAACATTAAGTATCTGAGCCTAATCCATGTGGACAGAGAACTGTAGTTCACTTAAGTGAATCGTTATCTACTATCATTTATCAGTCCTCATGTATTTTTCCATATTTGAAACTTTTAAAATGAAGCTACTTCTTAGAATTGGTGGATTGCTATAGGATAGCTGTTTTTTTGTTGTTTTTTTTTAAAGAGGCACAATTTTTACAATCCTTATTTCAATTTTGTGCAAGCATTAGTTGGCTTTTCCTGCAAAGATTAAGTAGTAACTACTTTATTTCAAAGTTAAGGATCATAAAGTCTTATGCTGTAATTAATAAATTCTAAAATTCTATCATGAAAGCAGGTATAGACCACATGGCAACAAAGAAGCACAGTTTAAATAAAGTTTTGAGAGATATATATTGTAATTGTCCACATGTCATAGTATGCTAACTTTTCAGTATGGATTGTAGTAGTTCAACAAACATGCCCTCTGCATTTTAAAAGCCCATCTTACAGGTAGCGATCAAGGAGATGTGGGATCAAATCATGAGAGAAGAAGACGGATGAGTAAGAGAAGCAACAAAGAGGGGGAAAAAAAGGGATGGAGATCTTAATAGAGGAAGTCAATGCAGATTGGAAAGAGAATGGGTTCTAGGGAAACCCCTCAAGAATCCACAGGATATTCCTGGCTAGGTCTCCAACCAATAATAGAGGAAGTGCCTAAACAGGACATCCCCTATAATCAAATGAATAACCACCCTAAGCGTCATCACAGAACCTACACCCAACAATGGATAGCGGTGGAGGCAGAGACACATGGATGATCACTGGGCCGAGTTCCCCTTACAGGTGGGGAATGGGGGAGAAGAGTCTATATGAGCAAGGAGATAGAGAATACAAGGAGGAGTCCCACAGAGATGGCTACCTGGAGCTCTGGAGAGCACACTGAATTAAGAACAGACCCTGGGAAACCATAGAACAAAGAGCTAGGCTCTCCAAGGATAGGCAACTGTCCATGAGCATGGGTAGTGTGTAGAGCCTCCAGGGGTGGGATCAGACTGTGTTTCTGTAAATGGGCTGGCACCTTGGAGCCCATTCCCTGTAGAGGAGTGCCTAACCCAGCCTTGATATTGGGATGAGAAAATTGGACCTGCCTGGAGTGGATGTGCCATGCTGAGCTGATCCTCCTTGGGACTTCCTGCCTTTTTGGGAAGGGGATAGGGATGGGATGGGGGGAGGCTGAAGGCTGACAGGGAGGGATTGGGAACAGGGAAGGATGGGGAAGAGCACAGGAATACATGGGAAAAAACTTCTTTTTTTAATAAAAAAATAAAAGAAAAAGAAAAAAAGCCCATCTCTCCCTTTTTTCAATATGCATTAAATTTTATTTATTTATTTATTGTTACAATTTATTTATTTATTTAAAAAGTTTTTTTCCCCATACACACTACTTCTCCCCGTCCCTTCCTTCCTCCAGCTCACCTTCGGCCCCCCTCCACCCCATTCCCCCCATCCATTCCCTAGGGAAGGCAAGAAATCCCAAGGTAAGTCTGTCTGGCACACCCAGTTGAGGTAGGTCTGAGTCCTGTCCTCCATCCCTGAGTATTAAGGCTGAGTAAGGTGTTCCTCTGTAGGGAATGGGCTCTGAGAAGCCAGTTCATGCACCAGGAATAAATTCTGGTTCTTCTGCAAAAGTCCACATACTGCCCATGAAGTTTGACTGTCATCTACATTTTAGAGTTTAGTTTCTTTTCATGGAGTTTCCACAGTGATTATTTTAGAGTCAGTGAGCTCACAATAACTTGGGTCAGCCATTTCTGTGAGTCTCTTCCTCATGATCCTGATCCCTTTGCTCATATGCTCTCTCCCTCTCTCTCTTCAGCTGGACTGAGGTCTTGACCCAGGAAAAGCCTGCCTTTTAAGTGACAAACAGAACTGTCTCTGATACTGCAGTATTCTATTACTCCAGCCAACTGGTTTCCAACATTTCCTTCTAGCATATTCCTGTTCATTTCTTCAAAGTATCTTTTTTAGACTACAAACAGTAGATCAGGTGGCCAAAGCTTCAGGGCAGTTAAGATCAAATATAAACGCTGTTTATCGAGCCTCAAACAGTTTAATGTGTGATCTACACTAGAGTGAAGGAACACAGGCTATGCTTGGGTAAGCCACTTTTCAAAGCCTTCATTATCAATCAGCGTAGATTTGTGGTTTTCCACGTCATCGATTCAGTGGCTGAGACAGAAGTCTATTGTGAACAGAGTCAAAACAACATGAAAGAATAGCTTTAGTCAGTCCCCAGAGTGATTCCAGCACTGAGTAGGACTCCTGTGCACAAGAAAGACTGTGTATGCCATTATAGTAAACACAACTCATTTCTTGAATATGTAGTTATGAAAATAAGTACAGATTTTGGCACTGGGAGCCTTATAAAAGAAAGTCCTTTATTGTGCTGTGGATGTTTGACATCTTGCACAAATCAAGACAATGATAGTATTTGCTTCCATTAAGTTAAAATTCAAGGTTATAGTAACTATACTGTTTTGCACAGTATTTCCTACACACTAACATATAGAATATTAATGTCACCCTGCACAAACCCAGTCATACAACATTTGTCTGTGGTTGACTTTAGCCAGTTATCTTGCTAAGAATTTCTGTATACCATGAGAAATAAAAATAAATCTGAAAGTAAACCAGCTACCAAATGGTCTTGAAGGGACAACTGAAACATGATGACACAACCCATCCACCAGCTAACTGTGTGCCAGGCACAGAAAACAAGCAGAGACTGCAGAGGATAGGAAACACCTTCTCAGCGCTTTGAATTTAACCAAGGAGAAGAAATGAGTGGACAGCCTTCGAATTCAGCACTTAGTCTTCGGTTTTCCTCATCCTGAAGTATAGTTTTTCAATGTCATAAAGAACAACCATGTAAAGGAACCAGCAAAAGACAAATAAAAGGTAAAATGCCTTTTAAAGGTGCGTGAATGAGGAGAGGAACACAGTAACGCTGGTTTGGAGGGCTTTCAGTGGCCATTCTCTGTCCCTTCCCTGTTTTCAAGAACACGTGCTCTGTCAGCAGACATGAAGGAAGTGCCCTTTATGCCGAGCCTCTAGGTGCTGCTTGATCATTTTTGCAGAAAGGTGGTGGAGCTGTGGCCAAAGAGGACCAAACATAGAAAAGACCTTTAAGACTGCAGAAGGAAGCTAGGAGAGCCAGGGCTATGTAGGGCTGCTGCTCTGGGAGCCAGGGTGTAATCCACAGTTAGCAGGTACTATAGGTGGACTACAATGTGCACAGGGTTTGCCTGAGCCAATTCCATGACCGAGTTCAGAACCATGCTGTCAAGGTTCCAGTACCAGGTAATTTTATATTTACACTGCCTAGGATGTTATGAGCATTTAAGAAATGTATCATAAGGACACATGAATCATAAGGATTACTGCTTCATTTCATATATAACTGAGTTGAAGAATTAATTCTCATTTGATTGTTTGACTGTTGCATCTTCAGATGGCAGGCACCCAGTCCTCACTCCTCTGCCTCCTCCCTAAAGCTTAATATTTTAAATGGGATTGGATATGGGGAATTCAGGGTTAACTATCAACAAACACAAGCATTATAAACATCACTATTCTTGTTTTCAGTTCAGGAGCATGATGTCCTAAAATACGGCATGTCCTCTGTGATATGTATGTCAAAGGCTCAAGAGTAAAAAATTGATACTATCCTGTAGGCATCCAGGTAAACAGAGAGGGATACAAGGGTGACCCTGATCCCAGAGCACTGCCCGACAGAATCTTATTCTGGGGCTTCCCATAATTATGAGTGTCTATCAGAAGGGCTGTTAGTATACCTCAAGGTATTTCTATTCTATCCTTCATCATGTCCCATGCTTTCAGGGTAATATCATTATGGCCCAACACCCCCTCCTCCCGTTAAATGGCATTGAGAATCCAAGCTTGCTTTACTTGGTGTTTCACAAATTGGGCTTATTCAAAGAATGTAAATTAGTAATAATCTTCATATGTTCAAAATGGCTGAGATACAGCTGTTGTTACTGTGTCCACAAATTCAAAAACTACATCAAGAGCAGTGACTGCAGTTGGCCAGATGGCTCAGTGGTTAAGGACAGTTGTTGTCCAATCCTAGAGGTCTGAGTACAATACCTGAAATACACTTAAAGATGGAAAGAGAGACAATTCCCAAAAGTTGTCCTCTGAGCTCTCCATGAATGCTGTGGCATATGTGCATATCCCCACCATACACATGTGCACATGCTCACAATCCACACAAACACACACACCACAGGCACAACCAATAAATAAATGTTTATCAAAGCAGTAATTTCATGCCCCCTCCATTTCCCAGAATTCTCTAGCCTACTTAGAGCAGTTGGTGCATGTCTGAGGGGGCTTCCAGCTGCCATGTGTTAGTTTTGGATCCTGAGAGAACAGACAGAGTCAGCAGCAGCACAATCCTGCTTGGAATGGCAAGTTAAATTAGAATTAAATTCAGAGAGGCCAGGAAAGTCACATTAGAAACAGCTCCATTTACACCGAAAGTACTGCATGGCTGCCATGAAAAAAGCCAGGGTTAAGTGTAATCAGCAGGTAATAAAAGACCATTTGTCATGAATGACCTCAGTGTGATGAGATGCCCTCCACTGAAATTGGAGTTCCTAAAGGAGAAAGAAAAAGAGAAAAAAGAAAGAAAGGAAGGAAGGAAGGAAGAAAGAAAGAAGAATTAAAGGTGAGGACACCCTTTATAGGCTAGGGAGAAGACACATATGAAAACATAGAAACTAGACGGAGAAAACACTGGAATTGACAGTGTTTCTACAAACACACGCATGTTCAAGCACACACATGCACACTCAGTAGCATCACTGAGGGCATCGATAACAGTGTCCATTTACAGAAAGTGAGTGTCAGGTCCTATTCTGAAAGCTATCTTGAAGATCACACCAGTAGTATCCAATATTGCGTGGGAAGAAGCTGTAACATCCAGAAGTCAAACCAAAACATAGTCAGATGTGGACCCCAGAGGCTGACTCTGGAGCTCAATGCTAGCTATTACTTTACACTTCAGGGGAACACATAGTGGGCATTATATATCAGCATAATATATCACTAAGGAAACACAATAATATTTGCCACATAAATTTCTGCTCAAATCCGGTTATGTGAAACAACAGCACACAGGAGCTTTCTGGATGTTGTTCGCTCCAAAAAAAGACTGTTCAGTTGAGGATTAGAAGACAGTATTATTTTGTAAGAGGTACAAGGTTAAGCTGCTATTATTCTATCTAATAAAATACTTTAATGCTTTACTGGTTGACTGTGCATGGGGGTGCATCCTATGGTGTACTTGTGGAGGTTAGAGGACAATCTGAGAAAGTTGATTCTTTCCTTCAATTATGGGGGTGTCAGGAATCAAACTCAGGTTATTGGGAGGGGCAGCAAGAGCCTTTACCCTCAGAGCCATCTCACTGACCTCAGAAATGACATGTTTAAAGCTACTGTCATGTCCATTTATTCCCAGGGTCATGATTTCTAAAGGCAGAGGCCTGTAGTGGCATGTATCAAGAAGGACCAGTGATGACCCAAGTCTATCTCTTTACCGTTGTCATGTACAATGTCACCCAAAGGGAAGCTGAGCTGGACTGAAACAATCAATGAAGTTTCTTTAAGGAAACTGGACATGTGTTTTAAAAAGTACATTTTTTTCTACAACGTCTAAAGTTTTCCTCCCAATTGTATTGAATAAGACACTGAGGACCACAGAAAGTCAGAATTACAGAAGAAAAGCTTCCAAGTCAGTGAATTAAACCATCACCTTGGTAATGCATTATGAAAGTCACTGCTGACCAAGACAAGGGTTTAAGTTATGTATAATTTACATAAATCTCATGAGGAGAGAATAAACAACACACACATATAATACACACACACACACACACACACACACACACACACACACACACACACATTAGGATCTCATATATCACCACAGGGCTCCCTCTTAGCCTAGCGGGCAGCTACAGATATTTCTTCCACAATGTAACAGACTTTGCTCTCATTAAACCAAGTCCATGCCTTTCCTGGGCTGTTAACCAGGAAAAGGTGTAATTTAGGTCCAGTCCCACCCCAGTAGCTGACACCGCACCCCCACCCCAGCACCCTACATCCAGTAGCACAAAGTGCCCTCCTTGCTGAGTGTAGTTTCCCAACAGATCTAAATTTTAAGATTCATATTTGCCCCTGTTTCTAGTAGCTATGACTCAGACATTATCCTACTTCATGTTAGAATCTGAATTTAATATTCTCCCAGAGTGCATGCATTGAGAATAATACCTGGTCTAAACTACCAGGAAGCTCAGTCTTCTGAATGCAAACTAAACTTGTCAGTTTTTCAGATGAACAGAATATGCCTTAAATGTATTTCTAATTATTCTTTTTAATTTAAAACAGAATCTTTAATAATGTTGACAAGAAGATGATGGCTTTAGAAGGGAGTCCCTTGAGAGGCTACCGGACTGGGAGTGTAATCACAGTGTTTCACGACTGACTTTTGCAAAACAGCTGTCAGGAAGAGCTTTCCCATTGTACTTATAGACTATTCATATACTAAAAGCTATCCTAGGTTGAGATCTCTGTCTTAGACCTTTCTGTTTTAGCAAAATAAGATGAAGTTGCATTAAAAAAGGCATAGAGATAATAAAAAAAGGTTTCAAAAAACTGAATCAATAATGGTACCAGGTATGATTATTATATTTGTTTCTATTATCAAACCTTTATGATACAATTAGACTAGCAGTTGAAGCTTATTTCTGAACAACAGAAGAAAGATCTCTTTTACATAGCATCTATTGAGCTATTAGCTTCTGTGAAAACACTTCATGCTTTGCAAACACTCTACTCCCCAAATCACACTTTATAATACTGGGTAAAGCATCTGCTCTTGACTAATATGAACTTGTGAAGCATGCAGGACACACCCACAGCGTGGGAGACACATAATCTGCTTATATATTCAGAGGAACTTTTCTACAGAGATTCTTCAGAAAGCATAGGAGTTTTATGCCAAGAGTTGTAACCTGGTGGATCATGAGAACTTAAAAGAAAAGAAACAAAACAAACCTTCTAGGTCAAAGCAGGATTACAGGTAATTATTTTAATTCAAATGTCTTTAAGGCAATCTCTACCTCATTGTGGCCTACATCCTAGTGACTCCTGATGCCTTACTTACTTACTCATCCTAATTTGTTTATTGTTAGGGATTAAATCCAGGGCCTTTTGTGTCTTAGAAAAGCATTCTACAGCTGAGGTATAGACCAACAGGAAAGTAGGCCTTTATATCTTTCTGATCCACATAGTTTTTAAACACAGCTGGTTTTGAGATCCTCTAGAATCACGAGGGTTTAAAGAATTAAATCTTTTCTGGCGATGGCTCTGTGTTTAAGAGTGTGCACTGCTCTGGCTGAGTGAGGACTGGAGTTCTCAGCATCTACACTGACTAAAGGTAGCAACTCAGTTTTAAACACTTTAAGCCTGAAGACATGATCTCATACATACTTCTCTATTATCAACAGACATTTGAAAGACTGAAGAAGAAAAGAAGGAGCTTGGGAACCATCAGGTGACCTATAACATCATCAGAACACTGCTTGCTGTGGGACAGAATTGTACAGTGGGTGACTCATTTTTCCACATTAGAAGCATCTTCTCAGAAGGCAGCTTCACTAGTAATGGAGGGCAGGTCTGTGTATGTACTCCAGGCAAAGACACCATAGAATGAGGTTCCATGTTTTAAATAATAGAAGAGATATAAGATCTTTCCAATAGGCAGTTCTAGTAAACTACTTGAACACAACTATCAAATAAAACTTTTGACATGCCCATCAAATATGCTTCCATCTTTTTGGTGCTGGTCCTTAACCAGACCTATGACCCAATAGAGATCTGATCTATTAAAGATCACTGGCACCGTAGCAGCTAATTACTACAATTATTGTACAGAAATTATTGACAAGCTTGCATTGCTCATGTGGGGCTACACAAATAACAACACCACATAGGATTCCTTAGTAGTTTTCCACATGAGTTTTTTGTCACTAGGATGACTGTACTGTATCACACCTACCTACGTTCCTATCACAAAATTGTCATATATTTGAATATCAGAGAAAAGCAAAATTCTCAAATCATACAGTGAAGGGTATTTTATCAGCTCTTTTTCCTTTCATAAAAACTTTAACCTTCAAATAATATGTCAAATAAATGGTGCTACAGTAGGAAGATATATTATTATAACCCAATTTCATATTTGGAAGACATTTAGAAGATAAAGAAACTGAGGCTTTTCAAGATTAATCACTATTCCAAGGGCATATAGCTAACTGGTGTCAGACTCAAAGCCACGTCAGGGACCCATCTTCTTGACCCATTGATATAAAGACCCTACTTAGTACAAGAAAAAGCAGATGCAATTTGAGCCTCAAAATGTGCTTCCTCACTCCCCCTTTGGCTGCTAGAAATCTCAGGCAAAACAGGGCAGGGATTTGTTTGCTTTTTATTCTAATTATCCAGTTTCGAAAAAAAAAAAAAAACCCAAAAACTACAAGGTTTAAAATTTTTTTTAATAAGTTTTTATTAAGGATTTATTTTATGTTTCCTGTGTGTGTGTGTGTGCATGTGCGTGTGCGTGTGCGTGTGTGTGTGTGTGTGTGTGCACTTATATGTATTTAGCTGGCCACAGAAGCCAGAAGAGGGTCGCATACTCTCTGGAACTAGAGTTATATGCTGCTTTGAGTCTACTGATGTGGGTGGTGGGGATTGAACTTGAGTCATCTGCAAATCTGCTGAACTGTTTCCAGCCTTTTATGTAGTAATTTTTTTTAACTGTTTACATCATGAAATCTTACTCTAAATAGTTGATTATTAACAGAGAAAGAAGCAAAAAGCAAAACAAAACTAAGGTACTGTTTAAAATCGAGGGTCAAAAACATGGAGTGAAGTGGGAAAAGCCAGGGGAATTCTGAAGTTTAACTCATGAACCACTAAAAATTTATGACCAATAAGCTGCTTTTATTACTTTGAAGAAAAGCAAGAATCTTGATTTTTGTGAAAGAAACTGCATAGGATTTATAGTCTGAACACAAAGGCATGGCACAAGGCCCATAATTTATTAGCTATGTTGTCTTTAATACTTCATCTCTGGAGTTCAAGTTCAAATTCATATTAATAGTGACTACTGCACAAGCTTTAATGCAGATTAAGAAGAGTGATGTAGCATTGACCCAATGTCTAATGTGTGCTCTGCATTTCCAAAACTTGTGGTCCTCCTCCCTGTGTTGGCTATGGAAACATTGAGGAGACATAATCTGCACACCATAAAAGCCACTCTCAAGTTATTACTAAGTACATTCATAACACTGTACTATCAATTTGATTCCAAAACATTGCTATCACCTCCAAGAAAAACCCTACATTCATTAGGTTCCTTATCCAGCAAACTTATTTTCTGATTCTAGGTTTGTTCCTTCTTGACATTGAATACAAAAAAAACACTATATGGCCTTTTATGTTTCATTTAGTACAGTTTTGAGTTTATCTATGCTTTATTTTTCAGTGCTGGAGATTTAACACAGAAACTTGTATATACTAGGACAATAGACCAATTGTTCTACTACTGAGCCCCATCTCTAGTCCAGTTTCAACAAGTTTTAGCACTCTTTAGCACACACACACACACTCCTTAGCTGATGGGTGCTTCTGTTGTTTGACATGTGTGAACACTGTACATGTTTTTATATCAAAATGTTTTCAGATCTCCTGATTGAATTCCCATGAGTAGGACTTCAATGCCATCTGCTAAGACTGTATTTCATATATTAGGAACTGATGACTGTATTTCATGCAGTGTGACATCTACAGCATTGTAACAAAGTCCAACCCATTATTTCTATAGTGCTGTATGTGTTGGGCATGGTACTTAATACGGCTCTGGCTATGCAGACATCTCAAATATTTCTTTCTGCTTTCCCTGAAAAGCTTTGCAAACTTTGATTCTTGCATTTAAATCTGCAATTCATTTTGAGTTTAAAAATGGTATAAGAAAAGAATCCAGGCTGGAGAGATGGCGGAGCTTTTAAAGGCTAGTCTCGGAGCCAAAGTGACAAGAGAGAAATCCAATACATTCTGTTGCATGTAAATATCTTTCCTGTGCCAGCACTTTTGGGGAAAATATTATTTTTTCCTCATTAATTTGACTCTTGTGGAAACCAATTAATTATAAATGTCAAGGTTTATTCCTGTGATTTCCTTGTATTACACTTAGGTATATATGAACTATCCTCATATCAATCTGTTTTAATTTTATGGGTTTGAGATAAATTTTGAAAGATATCAACTTCCTAAATTTATTCCCTTTTCCATATAAAACACAGGATGTTAGTAATTCCTACAGAAAAGAAAATGAATGCAATCTGGATGGTAAATGCATTAGCTTTGTAAACCAATTAGTTTTATTTATTTTCCGTGTAAGGATGTTTTGTTTGCTTGATGTCCATATGTGTCTAGTGCCCATGGAGGCCAGAAGAGGGCAACAGATCTCCTGAAACCCGAGTTAGCAATGGTTGTGAGCCAGCATGTGGGGGTTGGCAACAGAAGCTGGAAGGATAGCCTCTGAAGAACAGACACTTCCCTTAAGCATAGAGTCTTCTCTCCAGCCCTGCAGAGCAGATTTGCAGTACTGCTATCTTACCTTATACATTTCAACCGTGATCATGGGGCTCTCTCTCCACTTTGTTGTGGGGCACATGCCTGCCATGGTTAGAATGGTGGTCAGAGAACAGCCCATGAGACTTCCTTCTTTTCATCAACCATGTGAACTGCCAGCATCTAACTCAGGTTGTTGGGTCTATAACCAAGCACCATTACCAGCTGAGACATCCTCACCCCCACCTTCCATGAAAATACACATTTCAAATGATGTTTTGTGGTTTTTTAATGTTCAACTTACACTTCATTTGTTCAATTTACTGCTAGGTGCAATTCTTCTATCCCATGCTATTATAAATGGAGTTATTTCCTTAATTTTATTCTCAGATTGCCTATTGTTAGGTTATACATGATCCTGTGTTCTACATTTCTGAACCTATTTGTAAGCTCTAATAGTTTTCTGGAGAATCCTTTAGGATTTTCTATGTATAATATCTCATGTCAGTTGTGAATAGAGGTAATCTGAATTTATTATTTAATTGCTCTTGGCTAGACTGTTGTGTGAAAGCTGTCTTTGTTTTGATCTTTTCAGTCTTCCGTCTAGGTGATCTTTCCTCTTGTCATCCTGGATGTTAGATGTGAGTCTTTCATACCTGGTCCTCATAAGGATGGGGACATTCCCTTGGATTCTCACTTTCACAAGTGTTTTTTTTTATTATTATTATCATGAAAGGATGTTACATTTTATCAAATTCCTTTCTGCATATATAGAGATAATCATGGGGGTTTTTGTTGTTCTTTCTATTAACGTTGTGTGTGGTGCTGATTTTCATGTGAATAAAGCCTCGTTTCTGTGTTAATCCCACTCATTGTGGTATACAATTCTCTAAAAAGCTGTTGGATCAGTTTCCTAGGGTTTTGTCGCAGGTTTTTAAGTTGGTAGCCATAAACATACACTGGTGTAGTTTACTGTGGTATCTTTGGTTTCGGCACTGAGGCAATATTGGACTCAGAGGATCATCTGGGAAGTGTCTGGTTTCCTTGAGCATCATTTCCACATTTGATTTGAAGCTTGATCCACTCCTTACTAGGTTGGTTGTATTCATTTGTGAGTATTTATGTGTTGTGTTCAATTACATTCTGCAATTAGTTACCTACATCTACAGAGTTCTTGCTTTTTATATGCCTCTCCTCACCCAGAACATCTTTTATTGAAGTTTTGGGGTCATGATGCATACCAAATGCACAAACCTGGCTACTGAGCTAAGGAGAAGGTCCACATAAGCACTTTTCAAGTTTCAAATGATATCTCTGCTATTGACTTTCTTAATTTTATTCTCCCACATTATTGGCAAAAGACCATCCATAGTTGTTGAGCTTAGAACATTGTCAGATATTGCTTAACTTTTAACATGTACTGAGCTGCTTACAGTACACTAACTATACACTGTAAAACACTCAAGCAATGTAATAATGGCTTACATACACATAGACTTAGGAGTCTATCATAAAAATTGTGTAAAGATTGGCATGGTAGATAATTCTTATTGGCAGTCTCATAGCTGAGAAATAATTAAGAATGAGATGCTTGCAATTGCTAAGTGATTGGCCAATGAGTTTTAGTAAGTCTAGCCCACATCTCTCTTCCCATACCACAGCTTTCCTATGGAAAGAAATGAAAATCTTTTCTATAGTAAGATGGAAACAGTAAGTATCATATTTACCAATGATTAATGGTTTATGCTCTGTTAAATTTTTAACCATCTTTACATGCTAAGATAATCAGTGAGACTGGAGTAAAATACTATTTGCTTATAAATATTATTCAATTTAACACCACTGACTCAATAAAACAGTTATTTCCTGTGAGTCCACCAGAGGAAAGCAGGTGTCTAGATCAAGCATCATTAGAGTTTGTAATCCATTGAGGTATGTCATTTGGTCATTTGTCTACCTTAAATATGTGAAACATGACTCAAATCTCTGCTAATATATGAAAGTCAGGCACTGAGTACATTTCTGTTCTCAGGGCTATCTCTGAAACATTAATTCTGATGATAAAACCATCATCTTCTACTGGCGTCTGCCAGATAATCACACAGCAGCCGTGTGAGTGTTTAGTGGCCTGCTTTCCCCCATGAGGCTGAGAACGTCTTGCAGCCGTCTCTTCTCTGCCTTCGGGCTCCCTCTATTTATGAAATGTTTTTGGCTCTTCTGTGCTTCTGATGGTCCAAACCAGCCTCCGGCTCTCTTCATTTTCTTGAGTGTTCGCTTTCCATTACTTCTCTGGTTCCCCCTCATCCCATGCCAAGTATAAGCAAGAGAAAAACAACAAACTCCTTCAGTTGGCACAGGCAGCAGCTTTCCCTACTCTTGGGCTCAGGAGAAAGGTCTTACTGAAGAGACACACAGCTTCTGCTCATGGTACTCCTTTAGGTGCACCAAAGACACACTTTCCACAGCAAGTGTTTTTGCTGTGGAGGAATCTGATGCCAGCTGTGAAGCTAATTCCATTTTGTGCAATTTATTGTGTATGCAAATCATAATTATATAAGCCATAAAAATGATATGTGATAAAGAAAGGTGCAATCAAGTACAACTGGTGTCAAGGGAAGGAGGGTCGAGTTCTGTATGGGAACAGCAGAGCAAACTTAATGTAGGACGCCAAAAAACATGTCTGGAGAGGAGATGTGACTGTGGTAAGCAATGAAACAGAAGAGAAGAGAGAGCTGATAATAATGAAGAAAAAATAACTTAAACATTTAACCTTGACCCCAAATTGTCTCATATGCAGGATCCACACAGGACGAATGGGTTGGGAAGGACCCAGTATAATGAGAATGATGAAGTCCAGTTCAAATGGACTCGGAATGGTTCCTTAATGAACCCTCATTTTCCAGGGTCTGGCAATGTCATGATTTTGTTTTTGTCTTTACTTGGTGAGCTTCAGGAAGGAACTTGGCTTATAAAACTAGGATTTGTTGGTGAAGTGGTGATTTAAGTTAAGGCTTTTATCAAAGAGAGAGCCATCTATTGTTATCATGGAAGGAAATGACTGAGGCAAAGTCATTAAATCTGAACCAGAGGGCCACTTTCCCAAGCACTGTAAGCCAGCTGTCAGTAGGTGATTGGCTAGAAGATGGGTATGAAAAGTGATTCAGATAGGTTATCCTGAGTCACCAGGATAAAAGTAACATCATTAACCTGAGCCACAGGGAATAAGACACCACTGGAGAAACTAATGAGAAAAATTACCCTGTATATAAACAGTAGATTTATGTCTCTAAGACAACAGGGCAGCACTTCCTTTGTATCTGCCAGACAAGTAATAATTTAAGAGAGTCTTATAAACTAGGTAATAAAAAAGCATTTTCAGGGATAGCCTGAATGAGTTTTATCAAAGAAAGCTCATAAAATAAACCTAATGGTAATGGAATTTCATTAAATACTATCTAATGTATAATTCGAAAGGCCAGGTACTTTGTAAAGAAAATTAGAGTAAAAAAACATAGTTTTTGTTTATCCAGTCAATTAAGGTTCATTAAATTCTTTAAGGAATATTGCCGAGTTTATAGTTGGCAGTTTACATACTTGATGAACGAGGTGATTGCTTTTCTGATTGGTTTTAATTATACAAGTTTGTTTTCAGCACCTCAGAGAGATGCACTTACTTATGTGTAGGGAAGATCAAGGGGATGAAAGAAACAGGCTCTGAAAGCCTACCATGGCCTGAGGCAAGTGGCTGAGTGTACTCCATTGAACTAGTGGACAGTCAGGACAGTGAGAGATAAGCCCTACAGCTCCAGGAACCATGCTGACATGAAGTTCTCAGTCACATCTCAGCCACATCCTAGAAAACTGTCAGCTCTCCTATGCTTTGGTTTCATATGCTGTCAGACAATAATACCTAGGCTTTGCAGGGTCCTAGAGAGACTGTTTAGGTTCACATGTGGGTATTTGGGAAATGATTGATATCCCTATGCTATTTTGTGCTAATTACGTACCTCAATTAAACAAGGTAGGTAAGAACTGGTCGGTAATAAAAAAGTCACATAACAAGCCCAAGCACACAGATGTGAAGAGGTGGATGCTGCTTTTCCAATCTTTGTTTGCCCAAGCACCTGGACCAGTGGCTCAAAGTTATCTGTGACATCTTAGGAGATGCATTCCATGTCGATGTCACAGCCTCTCTCCTGACCTCTGTAAGCTGGTGAGTCCCGCAGCTCAGTCCTCACATCTTTTTTCTTCGCTGCTTCATCTGCTTTTCTGCGTGACCTTGTTCATCACTCCTCTGTTCTGTATAACACATGTCATAGTCCCTCTTTTCAAAACCACACCGGTGAATCTCAAGATCCTTCTCTCCCAAATGAATGGTGTAGCATCTGATCTGCCATTTGTGTGTCAAGGAGGCAATTGTATTATAAAGTACCCAGGGTCAGATGCTGTGGCACATGTCTACCATCCCAGCACCCAGGATACTGAGGCAGGTAACTCTTAACTTTGAGGTTATCCTCGGTTAACTATCAAGACCTATCTAAAACAAAACAAAAGTCCAATTCTGCTTCTTTGGTTTTCTCATCCTCAGGAAATAACTTATTTTCTTGGTAGTCAGAAACAAAAACAGGAGTCCTCTGTGATTATTACCCTTCTCTGCCACTTTGAATCTGTCAACAGTTGCTATTTGTTCAACTCTCAAAATGTATCACAAATGAGTACTTTTGATATACTCATTGGTTATCTAGTTTCCCTCTATAGTAACTGGAACCCAAGTTTCCAAAAGTCACCAGTCTGTAAGGTTTTTTTGGTGTGTACATAAAATGTACATAGCATAAATTAAATTTGTAACCACTTTAAGTGTACAGTCCAGTGATACTGAGGATATTTATTTCGCTGTCCAACCATCACCAATGTGTCTGTCTAAGACATTTTATCCTCTTTGATAGTCATTTCCCCACTACACTAGTTTCCTATCCTTTGCCTTTATTTTAGGAAATTTCTTGAAGAATTTTTTAAAATTCATTTTACAAACCACAGATTCCCTCTCTCCTCCCTCATGCTTACCCTCATCGCTTCCTCCAAAAGGATAATGCCTCCCATGTGAGTTATCAAAGCCTGGTATATTCAGTTGAGGCAGGACCAACACCCCATCATATCAAGTTTGAGCAAGGTGTCCCACTACAGATGCTTAATCATAGGGTCCTGTCTTTAAAAGATTCATTATTTGTGTTTTTTCATAATAGATGCCCAAAGATTCATTTGATGGCCAAATATAAAGTAACCCATTGTCTTTCTTTGGGAGAAGGTAGAGTTGACTGTCATTGTTGACTGGTTAAGAAAATATCTGTTGATATGTTAAATAATAACAATAGTATCATGAAGACATCACTTGAACCCAGGAATGTGCTAGAAACTTAAGGCTCATTATAGCTACTTTTTAAAAAATTCTTTAGGTTATTTGCTTTCTTGTTTGTTTTTACTTTTGCATTTGTATACTTTCCATGGTTGAAAAAGTTAGTGGACTCTATTGTTTCTATGGTAGGGGGCTCAGAAGCTCTTGATGGGGTGGTTCATTTCCGCATCACCACTGAAGACTTCTGGTTTTCAGGATAACACTGTCCCTGTAGATGGCTGCTATGCACAGATCAGGGCAGTATTTGTTCTTTCGGATATATTTGCATTTTTAAAAGAAAAGAAAATCCAAAAATCCAGAAGAACAAACTGGCCAACATCACACGGTGAGCAAACAATGAGATGCTCATTCTAATGGGACACTGTCTGCATCAAACGGGTTTTGCTTTGCTGCCCATGCCATTCTGCAGAGAAGTCATACTGTTCCACAGAGAAGTCTTACTGACTAATTTAGAGGCGACAGACAACAACTATACCATAACCTCAACCATAACAAATATATTCTTTAACTAGTAGTAGGATAAGGTACATTCCCACATGTTTCATTAGAAAGATTCCAGTGAACAGGAAGAACAAAAAGAGCTGGTGTTGAAGGTCATCAAAGAAATGCAGAAAGAGGAGCTTTTTGGAAACCTGAGGGGGACAGAAAGTCACGTGGAGGAGGTGAGAGAGTGAACCCCAACTATAGAGGAGAAGTTATATAAAGAGCTGTTAGAGAAAGAGGTGTTCTCCTAGAGTATATGAGCCCCCTGAGCAATAGTAGCTAAGGAGTAAGGGCTCTCATCACTATGGTAGAGCAATACACTTGAAATTGAAAGTATTGATGGAGGAACTGATAAGAAGGTTCATTAGCTGACTAAATGACTAGTTGGCATGTGATTATCTGCTTGATAAGGACTGTCTTTTTAATTTTCAGAACCAATCTCTGAGATAGAAATTGTTCTCCACTGTTCAGTTTTGTAGTATTGGGTAGAGATTGTGTGCTTTGTAGGCTAGGCAAGAGCTCTACCACTGTGTCTTCCTAGGTCTCCTTTTGCTTTTTATTTTGAAACAGATTCTCACTAAGTTGCCAAGGCCAACTTCAAATTCTTTCTGTAGCCCAAGTATACCTTGAACTTGACATTTTTCCTGCCTAAGCTGAGAATGAAGGCCTGTTCTAACAGGTCCAGCAAAAACTAAGGGAGATAAAAAGATGCACGGTGATAGATACCTTGAATGACTGGGTAAAGATTTGACTGCTGTAACAAATGCTTGTTTTTGTTCTGAACATGCTGTGTTTTTTGTTTGCATGTTTGCTTTTATTTGTAAACTAATTTGGAGTATCACTGTATCTTTTGTGATTGTTAGCTGAGACAAGATTACTCTATAGAGACATAACTGTCTCAGAACTTACTATGTAGCCCAGGCCAGTCCCAAACTCACAAGATCCATCTGCTTTTGCCTCCTGAGTGTTATGTTACTGTATCTTAATAAGCATCAGTGTCTCCCAGCATCCAATATTACATTCTCTAATCTCATGCATTTTATAATGAGTCTACTAGCCCTTAAGCACTACTCATGAGATCGCTACGGTTATAACATTTCTACTGTCCTAAATGCCCATGGTGTCCCTCCTCACTCTTCTATTGAAGAACTTAACTTCCAGCCATTAAAACTCCTACACAGTAACTCAAAGGGAAAATTATGAAAGTTGGGAGCTGTTCCATAGACCAGTGACATTAATTAAGGAGCCTGGAGTGTCTATAAATTACCCTCTATTCTGCAAAAACTCATAGCTAATTACCAACATAATAAATATGTGATTCTTACAGATGCTAGCATGAACTACAACACTTAAGAGTATCAGGCCCTGAGATGATCTATGTCCTAAGCATCTCGCCATTTAAAAATATTTCCACCATTTTTCAAATTTATATAGTATCAGATATCCTAAAGGTCATATTTTCATGCAAGAACTTTCTCTATAAATAATTATTATCTGGATTTATGTAAAAGAGAATGTACAAAATTTATAATGCATACAGCTCTCAGATAACATCACAGGCATTGCTTATTAGGTAGAATGCTGCCAGGCAGGGTTGGGGTACCTTTTGGTTAAGTGTCTAAACATGTTTAACATCAGGTCTATTCACAAAATAAGTAAGATGGAAAATGAAGTATAAATGTTTATTGTGAAACAGTAACCAGTACAACAGTATGGTCAGTGGAAAATTACATAATAATAAATATGCTCCAAAATATATCAGAAACTTCCCAGACTTTACCCCCTTTAATGTTTTAGTTTAGAGCTACAAACCAACCATTTCCTTGTTTGATTTTAAGTTCTCTTCATTGTATGCCAACTGGTTATCTATGCTCTAATTAAAAGAAAGACTATGTATTTGAGGATCTGTAACAACCCTAACCCTAACCCTAACCCTAACCCTAACCCTAACCCTAATCCTTGCCCTATTTTTCTGGCCAATACAAAGTATTTTTTTTTCTTCTGTTTTCTCTCCAGGGTACCTGAGGGTAACTTCTGTGGTGCTTCAAAAGGGTGTGCTCATAACCCTACCAAGTCACCGGAGTGTTCAATGTAATCCATTATTGGCAATGCGGGGAATGCTACTAAGTCTACATCCTCCCATTTCTCTGGCCATAACCTTAACCCTCCTCTGAATCACAGACTCAAGGGTGTTTTATCCAGAATCATATTTATTTATTCTTCAAACTGACTTCATGAGCTCCTATGACAGCCTGTTTATAACATTCTTACCCATTAATGTCAGCAATTGGGAGGGGGAAGGGGGGAAGTATTCTTACCCAAGTTCTAAACAAAGTATTTAGCAAATCAAGATTCTAGTTTCTTCAAAGGTTTAAAAAAGAAAAAAGAGAGTGAGGTGAACTCATCCTTCTTGCCTTTCAAATCTATGTCTCTACAATCCTACAATGCTTTAGACTAACATCAGTCAAATGACTAAGACTGAATCATCAGGAGTTGACTGTGAAATGTGCGTACGAAGTTCATACTAATTCCCAGTTTAATCTTCCTTTTTTTTTTTTGACAACTAAAACAGATTTGAATGTAGAAGAACAAGTCTTGGATGTTTTCTAATTCAATGTAGGAATACGATTTGCTTCCATAAAGATATGGACACATCTCTTTTAGTTTTATCTCATGTTGTTATAGCTTTTATTTTTTCTTTTTCAGCTAGAAGAATAAGAACATGGATGCTATCTAGAAAAGATCTAGTCAGAGCCCAGAAGAGATTCAGGCTGACCAAATCCACCTTTGTGCTTATTTCCTTTTTGTTTGTTTTGTTTTTGTTTTTTGAGATAGGATTTATTTTATGTATTCTGGAACTTGCTCTGTAGACCAGGCTGGCCTTGAACTCAGAGATCCACCTCCCTCTGTCTTCCTAGTGGTGGGCATGTACCACTACTGTGACATTGAAATTAGACTGTAACTCAATGGCAGAGATAATTATACTCACATGCAAGGAAGTAAGTAAAATCAAGATTATTTAACTCTCTTAAATTATATTTAAGTCAAAATATGTAGCTGTAGAGAGAAATAAAGCACAGTATCTGATCAGTAAAATTTCAAGTCAGTTTCAGGAGAATGTGGATATGTGTGTGTTGTGTGTGAAGGAGTATAATTAACCAAAGTAATACACAAACCAAATGTAATGATCAGACATATAGCATTGGTGGGGGGGGGGAGCGAGGCGGGGAGGAGGAGAAAAGATATGTGACCAGAGTGGTCTATTATCTTAAAAGGGCTATGATTGATCCGCTCTGATGGTAGGAGACCACATTAAATTCAGCATTGGTGCCTTTCTATCAACTTCTGTCCATGACTGTTTTACTTGGGAACTAAGCTCTGTTTGCCATTTGTTTTAGGAAGAAGGAAGTCTGTGGTCAAGTGCTTGATGCATAGCCAGATAGCCTATCCTACTTTGGATAGAAGATAACTTGTAGTCTTAATTCTTCTGATAGCCTTCTATGAAATGGGGTAAATATATGTACTTGTCTGGAAGAATTGTGATCCTGATCAAGCTAGTTAATATGCACAAAACATTAAAACAGTGTGTGCGGTACTTGGGATGGGGATACATTAGGATACTGTTGTTTACCTCATGGGAAACTGCAATAAGTCCTCAAATATAATTCAATGTTAAGAACCAATGTCATGCAGCCTACAGAATGGGAAAAGATTTTCACCAACCCTACAAGTGATAGAGGATTGATCTCTAAGATATATAAAGAACTCAAGAATCTAGAGCCTAAAACCTTGAATAACCCAATCAAAAAATGGGGTTCAGATCTAAAAAGGGAATTCTCAGCTGTAGAATTACGAATGGCTGAAAGGCACCTGAAAAAGTGCTCATCATCTTTAGCCATCAGAGAAATGCAAATCAAAACAACTTTGAGATACCACCTAACACCTGTTAGATTGGCTAAGATAAAGACACAGAGGACAGCCTTTGCTAGAGAGGATGCGGAGCAAGGGGAACACTCCTCCATTTTTGGTGGGAGTGTAAGCTTGTTCAGCCACTTTGGAATGCAGTATGGTGATTTCTCAGAAAACTGAGAATCAGTCTCCCCAAGGACCCAGCAATACCACTTCTGGGTGTATACCCTAAAGATGCACAGTCATGCTCCAAAGGTATTAGCTGAACTATGTTCATAGCAGCATTATTTGTAATAGCAAGAACCTGGAAACGACCTACATGTCCCTCAACTGAAGAATGGATTAACAAACTGTGGTACATCTACACAATGGAATACTACTCTGCAGTAAGGAAAAATGATATTCTAAAATTTGCAGGCAAATGGATGGACTTGGAGAATATCCTCCTGAGCGGGGTATCACAAACTCAGAAAGATAAGCAGGGGATGTACTCACTCATTAGTGGTCTCTAAACAAACAAACAAACAAGAAAAAAATCTAAGCATGCCCAAGCTGCAAACTACAACCACTGAACAGCTTGGGATCAGAAACACCCTGGACTGACTCCTTGGATCCCACTCCCCCTAGAGGAACACCTGACTCACCCTTGAGGGAGGGGGGAGAAAACTGGATCTGCCAGGAGTGGAGATTGAACTAAGCAATATTGGGTCAGTGGGACCATGGGACTGTCTGCTCCCTGCCCAGGGAGGGGATGGGGAGTTGTGGAGAATTAAAAATGACCTGATGTGGTGGGAGGGGGAAGGGACCTTGAATAAGGATATACAAGGATAGAAGGTATGACTTCTTTGAAAAAAAAATAAATTAATTAAAAAAAAAGAACCAATATCATGGAATCCACTTGGGATGTACAACTGCATGAAGAGTTTCAACTAAGGAGGTTGAAATCACTACTGTGGAATGAAGTTTAGAGAGAAAACATGACTTTGTCCTTGGTCTCATTCACAGCTCTGGGTTGAGTACCTGAGGCCATCAGAGATCCATTACACAGATAATTGCTTGTTTGTTTGTTTTTTGATAATCACACCAAACTGGAAACTAGTAAGTCTCTTTTGAAAATATAATTTATATTTAAACTTTATTTTATGTGAATTGGTGTGAAGGTGTCAGATCCCCTGGAAATGGAGTTGTATACAGCTGTGAATTGTCATATGGGTGTTAGGCCTTGAAACCAGGTCTTCTGGAAGAACAGCCAGTACTCTTAACTTTGGAACCATCACTCTAGTCCCTGAAGTTTCCCTTCAATATATGAGTGCATAAGCATCCTGCAGTACCTTTAAAAACTGGAATAAAAATAAACAGCAATAAAAATGAAGTAACTCACCCCATCCTGTTCCACGAATTTCAGTTGTATTAAAAGAAACTTAGAGCCAAATATCAGCAAAAGGCTCAGATATCAAAGAGAGAAACATCACAGTCAAATCTCATGCAGCTATCTTCCAGCTTCCTCAGCCTGCTCCTGGTCACTTCTAATAGCTGCTGTCTTCCTAAGCCTGCCTTAAATACCTTCTTCTTAAATACCTGTATCCCATCCAAGTTAAGATTAAAGCTACTTTATTTGGTAGTTAGCCTTGAACTCACAGAAACACAGAAAGATGTCTGTCTTTGGAGGTATGGGATTTAGGGCATAGGTCACCACTTCCAGGCTTTCCCTGTGCTGGGGTTAAAGGTGTGTGCAAATTAAGCCCAGCTGTTTGGCCTCATACTCCAACATCATCAGCTTTGGACCTCCATCTGCATGTGTACCCACAAGCATGTGCATCCCCCACATGTGCTCTCCACACAATGCAAACTCATATGAACACACATTGAAAACAAAATGAGTGAAATAAAAGATACTTTGCACTTTGTTAAATTGACTTATTGACTCTGCTAAATAACAACAGAACAATAGAACTCCATGCAAAGCAGATCGAACCTGAAGTTCACTGGGTCAGATGAGATGGGGACATGGGCAGAGCGATGTGGCCCTAGACTGAAACTACTGGCTTGGTTACAAAGGCATTGACTCTGAGAATGGGACTCAGTGATCTGTGCTAGATTCATGGCTGATGGGAACAGGATGGTTTCTGCTTTCTTCCCCGCTATTGTGTCCCTGGAACGTGGTGCTGTGCTCAGCATATGATGAATACTCAGTAAATGTTTGTGAGTTTATGTAAGAATGACCAACCTCAAGATTTGGGGGAAAGGAAAGCTTTATTTTAGTCTTCACTGGAATATTTTCAGTATTTAGTTTGTTTAAAGTATGTTTCAAAGAGCAGTGGAGGTGCTGATAAATACCCATGTTACCTGGGAGGTCACCGATGACAGCTGAGTTTTTGTGTACTAGCCTTATATACTTAAAGTAATTCAGAGCTGTGACCTTAATGATTTGGGGATCCCATGACATATCATCTAAAATCTGTTGATAGGAACATAAGAAAAAAATAGATTAGCCTAATGATCATGAAGAAAATCTGGATGAAATGAATTGCAGAAACCTTTGCATTTTTTTTTTTTTTTGAATCTCAAAGCACAGTTTGCATCCTGCAGATGACCCAGTAAGACTGAAATTGCAGCTTTATTTGATCAATGCAGTTTCTATAGGTCTGGAAACATTCTTGATTGTGGAACAACCCTGACAAACAGGCCCTCTGTCCACTGGGCCACATTTTGAGGTATCACAGCCAAACTAGTGTGAGCCTCTACCACTCTCCTGGCCTTGGGATTTCAGTCCTGGAAAAAGTAGGTAACTTGCTTTCCATTCTTGGAAATACTAGCAGTGTGGATTAAAATGTTAAAATGAATAAAATGTCTTTGGAGGGCGTTTAACTGTTCAGAGGACAGTTGCCATAGAAATTAGTACCCATTTTAGCACATGAGTATGTTAAGATGCCCTTGGAATTCAGAGGTTATGCCCATCCATTTTGCCTTATCCTTAGCCTCAAATCCTGTTTCCCCCTTTGTATCACTAGGTAGGGATTTCATGCATGTGTATTCTCTTCTGCATCTCAGGCTGCCCTGCTCTTACCCCTGATAGTTCGTGTGTGTACAAGAACTTAGCTTTGCAAACATTTGTTCACTCACAGGCACATTCCCAGGGATTCGAAGAAGGCATTTCTACAGTGCTTTCCCCATTCCTGTATCATAACGTGAAGGACCATTTGGAACTACTCTTACAGACGTCAAGTAACTAAGAAGTTCCAATAGTGTTTGAAACTAACACCATAAACTCCTTTACTAAAAGTGAAGTGTGTGTGGTGTGGCTAGGCCTAAATTGTCCTCTGTGACAATGTGCAAGCAGTGGCTTGGTCTGGCCAAACTGTAAGTTACCTTCATCTGTGGCTTCTAAAACCCAGACATTTCTGGCTGTTCTTTGGGGTGGAAAGTCCAAGATCAAAAAGCAGGAAGGTTCAGTGGTTCAGTGCTGGGAAAGGTTTTTTTTTTTTTTTTTGTGGAGTTCTGGTCCTCACAGTCTGGCTGTCTCCATACAGTGCAAAAACAAAGAAGCTTTCTGGAGCTTTGTACACAGGCACAGGTATCACTCACATAGTCCTGGGGCTTAATCACCTGCAAACACCATGTGTCCCATCAAGTCTTTCACCTTGGATATTGGGGTGTCTACTTACAAATGTATAGTGAAAAGATATCGCCCCATAGCACCCTGTAATTCTCATGGTGGGCTGCTAACTGCAAAGATTTTGTTGCCCTTTAGGAACCTAAGAATAGGTTGCACACTCTTGGTCAGTGGCCACCAAACTCAGTACTTCACCAGTTACTGTGTTGCTAGAACCTGCCAGGTCAGCTCTGGAGGGACAATTGATGCTGTCCTTTTGTACATCACCAGTTTTAATGTGATACTCCTCAGAGCATAACATATGTCTACTAAAATTATAACTTAGACTTGGAAGTAAGGCAATTTGTGGGAAAAAGCAAAAGTATTCAAGAATGTGCTAACCTCAGATAAATTTATACATGTTTTTCAAATTGGCAAAGCTTCTTCTCTATTTATTATCATCTCTGGGTAAATTCCAGAATGATTCAGGGGTTATTAATAGTTTGTGATGTTGCAAATGTCTCCAGACAGTCTCAGGTAACAGTAAAGTGGAAAAGGAGAGATGTGACAGCAGTGTGTGACCACATGTGGTTGCCTCAGTAACCGGAGCATCTGTGAGGAAAAGACAGGAGAAGCACCAGTTCATAGCCTATCTGGGCTATATAGTGTACTTGTTCTGGAAAGAAAGGGACAGAGATGGGGGATGGTGTGGTGATATGGAATATAAAGAGATCAAACCTCAGTCAAAATAGGCAGAGATCATTCTGGATCTCTGGGAGTTCTAGGGATAAAAAAAAGCAGTAGTAACTCACACTTTTTCCCCAATTAGCCTTGATTGCTCTTCCACCTTATTCAGTAAGGTCAAGTCTTTCAAATGCAGAGCTGTTGGATACAGCTGGTCTCACTAGCCAGCTTGCTTTGGGGATGCCCTGTGTCCCCCTCTGTGGCTGAAATAACAGAGAGGCTGCCATGCCCAGGGGGCATTTGTATAGATTCTGAGGATACAAACACTGGTTCTCACTTTTGCCTATCAAGGGCTTAGCCACTGAGCTATTTCCCTGGTCCCCTCAAATTAAGGGTATTTAAAAATTTAAGCAAAGAAGGAAGAGAACCAAGAGGCAATGTTTGTTTATACTTCACATCCTTGCATTAGACTTGAGAAGTTTCCTGGACACTTAATGTGCTATCTGGAACAAACATTTTTTTTTTTTCTTGGAAAAGCAGAAAATGCTAAGAAAAGAATCAAGTCTGCAATTTCTTGCCAGCTTTACTTCAGTGAAACCTGAATGTATTGGATTTCATCGTCAATTAAGAGCTTTATGAATGGTTATGTTTCTTTCATTTGAATGTTTTCGTATTCAGATCATATGAGCTAACAAGGGCTAACAGTTACACACCAATTTACCATTTGCCAGCCACTATGTTAAATGTTTTACATGCCTCATTTTATTGGTCTCCCATACCAAGAAAATGACATTATTATCTCTGTTTTACAGATGAGAGAAATAAAGCTCAGACAGATTAAGTACCCTAAAGAGAGTGAGGTCAGGCAGCAGATATTAGCAACATCACCCCTTCCTGTGGGGGAGAATATGAAATGAGAGACTTTCAAATGAGATATAATTTTAAGAAAACATTACAGTGAGGGCCTGGATATAAGTCAGTGGCAGAAAACTTGTCTTGCACATGCATGGCTTTTGCTTTGAGCCCTGGTGCCAGGGGGAGAAAAATAAAAATATATTACAGCCAAAAGACATTAATAACACCCCCCCCCGTGAAGAACTTGAAGCGAGTTCCCATATGCCTTAGCTCTTTCCTAAGAGGGAAGTTGGGAAAAAGCCTTGGCTTCTTGTTCTTCTGGGCCTAAGGGGGAAACTGAGGCTATTCCTCTTGGTCCTCTTAAATCCTGGATCTTTCCAACAGTTTCTCACCTTTAGGGAAAGTTGCAGGTGAGGAGGAAGGAAGGGGCACCAGCCTGGGGACACGGTTTCTTCACCTAAAACCTTTGCTCAGCTCTGAGCTGACTGTGTTCTACAAATTTAAACAAAATGTGAATGAATTGGGAGTGAAGAATTTGGCAGACTTTTTTTTTTTGTGAAAGCCAAGAGTTATTCACCCAAAACATTTACGGAACACTGTTTCAGAAATGGCTATTCTGTTTTTAAATTTTGTTTTTCCTTAGCTTGTGTGTGTGTGTTATGTGTGAGTGTACAGTGTGGGTAAGTGTGTAGGTCACAGGTTTGACATTGGGTGTTTTCTCCAATTGCTTTTCTATCTTGTTTTTTGAGACAAAGCCTCTCAATGAACCCCAGATCATTGTGTTCACTAAACCTGTTGACCAGAAAGACTGGGATCCATCTAACCCCCTATTTGGCAGTCTAGGGCAACAGATGTATATCAGCAGGCTCTGTGCATGTTGGAGATCAGTGGGGATCAGGACTTAGGTTCTCATAATAGTAGTGTAAGCATTAGCCCATTGAGACATCTCAAGTTAAATAGAGTCTAAATTCTGATGTTGGATCAGTCTTATCTTACATAAAACAGACTGAATTTAGAGATCCTGAAATTACAGTGGATTATAATTTTGCCTTATGACTTATGTAACTATCTAACAAATTGGGTATATCTAGAAAGCAGAGGGTCAACATTAGAAAGAATATTTTCTCATTCAGCTATAATTACATGGAAACTTCTTTCCCAAGGGTTTCTAGAAAGCTGACCAGATGACATAGGGTTTATATTATACTACATTCACAGCTCACACGTTGTGATATTATTAAGTATATTTGGTAAAAGCTGATACAAAGAGCAGATTTTAAAATTCTCTTTTGGTACCAGCATGGCTCAGGATCACTCATAACAACATAATAACCATTTTGTTTTTAAAAGTCTTGCTATGTTAATGAGAAAAAGGACCAGGCTTTAAGAGCGGTCTGGATTTCAATGTAGGGACAGAGTCATAAGACGAAAAGAACACTCAAAGCCTTTATAACTCACCAGTTCCTGAAACAGGGCTGCATTTAAGCATTCTATGTAGAAGACATTAATCTGCAGCTTTAAGACAGGTTTGAAATGACCTTTTAAGAACCTTAGTAATTTTTCATATTAGTTTGGATATTTCTTTGTGTATGTCATGCCTTTCATATATATTTTTTCTGTACTTCAATGAAACCTAAATGCTGAAGCCAATCACATTATTGAAGAGAAATACAACAGCTGGGTATAATTTTAAATGTCCAGGGCACAGACAAGACTTACCCCATGACTTTGGGCATCGTGGGTTGGGTTAGGAGACCTACCTAGTACTGTACTTGACCTACTATTGACCAGTGCTTTTGTGACAAATGATAAATCATTACCTTATTTTGGACCTTCCCATCTATCACTGACAACATATCAGTCAGTGGTCTTAATGGGAATGTTCCCAAGATTAGTTGTGAATATCTCCCTAGAAAGTGTCAGACTCTAGGGATGAGAAGCAGGAACATTCTGGAGCTTGGTCAACTGTGTGGGTCTTGTGTGCTATGGGGAAGACTAGGGCTGCAGTGAGCAGAGGCAGATGGAAGGCAGGAAGCATTGCCTGAAGTTCCAGGGTGATGGGAATGCACAGGTATGGAAGATCTAATTATACACAAGCTAAAGATACCAGCAATACCCAGGGTGAATCTGATGCACATAAGCTAAGGACACCAGCAATGCAGAGGGAGGATCTGATGCATAGGGAGGATCTGATACACATAAGCTAAGGACATCAGCAATGCACAGGGGGGATCTGATGCACAGGGAGGATCTGATGCACAGGGGGGATCTGATACACACAAGCTAAGGACACCAGCAATGCAGAGGGAGGATCTGATGCACAGGGAGGATCTGATACACACAAGCTAAGGACACCAGCAATGCACAGGGAGAATCTGATGCACACAAGCTAAAGACACCAACAATGAACAGGGAGGATCTGATGCACACAAGCTAAGGACACCAGCAGTGCACAGGGAGGATCTGATGTACACAAGCTAAAGACACCAACAATGAACAGGGAGGATCTGATACACACAAGCTAAGGACACCAGCAATGCAGAGGGAGGATCTGATGCACAGGGAGGATCTGATGCACACAAGCTAAGGACTCCAGCAAGCACAGGGAGGATCTGATGCACAGGGAGGATCTGATGCACACAAGCTAAGGACTCCAGCAAGCACAGGGAGGATCTGATGCACAGGGAGGATCTGATGCACAGGGAGGATCTGATGCACACAAGCTAAGGACACCAGCAATGAACAGGTATGGAATATTTGGTTTTAATCAAATACATTTCTCAGACTAAGTCCTGCGAATTCGATCAGTAACTATTGAGCACTTGAAATTATTTCAAATATTTCCTTGAATATTTAATACTTAGGAAAATTTTTGGTTAGTTCATTGCCATTTATTTTTGGTACAGCTTACGACCATGAATGATTACAGCATGGGTTTGTGTGTAAGTGTGTGTGTGTGTGTGTGTGTGTGTGTGTGTGTGTGTGTGTGTGTATTCATGATCTTTGACTTTTGGGGACATAAGATAATGAATGTCACAAACTGATATCTAATAGAAACATGTGTCTTAGATTAAAAGATAGAAGTGACACTTTTTTACCCAGACCTGATTAAAACCAGGAAAGAGCTGCTAGTTATGAAATTGCTCATGGTAAAGATTCTGTGTCTATTACACTGATGCCAGCTCTGGTTTCTCCCTATGTAAAAATTATATAATATTTAAGCAGCTGGGCTAAGGGACATGCTCTAACATATGAAATTGTAATTGTATATTTATAAATAGGTGTAGTTGTTATTATCCCTAACTTGTATCTAACAAAAATTATGTTCTGCCCAGATCACGACAATGACAAGACTCATTTTTTTGTGCAAGTGTCATATACAAGATTTACTCCACTTCACCTGTTAGGCCAAAGTACTTAATGCAAAAAGACCAAAGGAAATGATTCTTTGCGTACACCTATGTAATCTTTAGAGTTACAAGCCTCTAAGTCTACGAAGAAGTAAAACCAAGGTTTCAAGAGACTCAATAATTCTCATCAGGGCAATGATTCCAATTTCACCTGACATCATTTTTTATTTTATTTTATTTTTATTTTTTGGTCTTTATAGTTATTTATCCCAAGTCAGTTTGAAAGCTTGAAAGTCAAGGGTATGCACCAACAAAACTGAATCAACAGTGATAGAAAACATCAGTTAGTGACAAAAAATGTATCTTGTTTCTATTTCAAGGATGCTAATGTCCTGCTAGTAGTAAATGCTGTGTGCTCACAGCAGGGCTCTAAGTGAATGCCAGGCATCTTCAACGTGGATCTCTAGACCTAGACAGAAACCTGCATTCAAAGAACACTTTATAACTGAGTAGCATTTGGCTGATAAGGGACATACACATGAAACCAACAAATGGAAATAAAACATCATCCCTACTAAGAGTGTTTATGGTAGGGCAAGAATCATGGAACTGTTCCTTCCACTTGCTGTCATGCATGTTTAAGGTATACTAGGGGACAGAATGAAAGGGCGGTGACAACTGGCAGAGACACAGTTCCTGCAAACATAAATGAAATTTTAAAAATTAAATAACTTTGACCTCCAACTACCATTATACTGAACGAGGCCAGCTCTCACAGCCACTTGAAATGAGATGTTTGAAGACATCAAATATGTATGAAACATAGAAAGCTCTGCCTCTGACAACAGGTGACATTTTCTCTCTAGATGTCAACACACAGGTTGCTCTTGAGAGTTAAAATTCTGACCAAAGACAGAATCTCACTAAGGACTCCTTAGCCTTCAGAGCACTAGCACAATGCCCGCACACAGTAGGGGCTCAAGACTCTGGAGAAAATGAATATGTAAATGGAGAAGAGTGAACACGAGAAAGCAGTTTAAAGAAACGTGAAGGTAATTCATATTAGCTAAGTTTGCTCGTAGCACTGTATTAAATACTTTTGTATCTGTGTATAATAATCATCAAAATTAACTGACTGCACTGAACACTGTTCCTGGAGCTTACACGTAAGGCATACATTTAGTGCTCCACAGAAACAGGAGACAGATATTATTAGTAAGCCCATTTTATACATTAGGAAGCTGAGGTAGAGAGGTATTAAGTCACTTGAATAAGGTTATAACTTGGGGGTAAAAACTGAAATACAAAAGTCACTAGACTCATCCCATAATTTTTAGTTTATTCTGCCTCTTTTCATTTTAAAGGTTAAGATAGCGACATCTTTTAAGACATCTCAAAGTCTGGGTATGAGCAATAATGAAGGATATAAGCATCTGAAACTGAAAAATGTAAATGAATGGGCAAATGCTGAAAAGTGATTCTAACAGTACAAACTATGCATTTCTGGTGAAAGCAGATGTCACGGTTTCCATTTGATGAGAAGTAATGGAAATGGGGGGTGAGGATAACGGGGACTTGCTTCTCCCTCCAGAGGATGGATTATCATCCGGCAACATAACCAGGTCCACCTGGGAATGAATAATCAATTCCATGACTTGCTTTCAGTCCTGCCGAATACTTTTGTCACAGAGAACACTAAGTCTGGCAAAAGTGACATTTCAATAATTGTTTTTCCACAAACTGATAATTAAGAATGGACATTTTATTAATAAGTGAACAATGAACATGCATGATCCTGATCTGTTCACATCTTTAACCTGAATTCAAATGATTATGGGCTGAAATTCTGATTTTTTTTCTCTAGACGCACAGAGAGATGTCCTCTCTCTTCATGTGACAGTGTTTGATGATAGGGCCTTCAGGAAACAGATTTAGATGAGGTCACAAGAGTAGGTCTATGTATGGATTCGTGTCCTTATGAGTAAAGGAATAAAGACTGAAACCCCCCTTTCTATCCTCACTTTGGGCAAATGTGGCTAGAGAGTGACCCTCTGCCATCCAGGAAGGAATCTAATCAGTCATTGCCTCTATGGTGGAGTCCCCAGCCTCCAGACCTGGGAGACGTAAGTTCTTGTGGCTTAAAGTGCCCACTCCATAGATTTGGCTGTGGCTGGTTAAACAATGAAACACACATAAATTTTAATCTGCTCAGCTCTGGCAAAAGATATTTTTGTTATATTTTCCTGCAGCACAAATGACTGTAAAGAGGCTGAATGTCAAGAGCAGACAGGATCTTAGCTAGTCTTACTTGACTCCACAGTCTGCTCCTCAACCACTCAGTTGCTCAGTCTCCTGTTCTGTGTATGTAATCAAACCTAGGCCAGTTTTAAAGGCATTCAAATAATTACTGAAGAATAAAAATCTTCATTTATTACTTTCAGAGGCCACATCTCCCTCTATGGCCATTTATAACACTAGATTTTTTTTTTTTTTTTTTTTTTTTTTTTTGGATGGCCACTTTTGGTAAAGTGTCACTATGCCTAGGCATTGCACAGGCCGCTTCAGTGTGTTCCAGGTTCATGGTCACTCAGCTTCCTGGGATTTTGAGCTCTAGCTATGGGAAACATAAATGATTTAAGTCTTTACATCAACATAGATTGACACTTATCTTAGTCTTGCTTAAAATTTAGCACCTAGTGAATAAGCTAAAGGGCTAAAGAATGAAGATATTTAGTCTTTATTCAAGTGAGAATGACATGTGAATTTATCCTGTTACACCCTGGACCCAGCATCAAAATCATGTTCCAAATTCTATTTTCAGAGTTTTGCTGTCTGATGGTATTTGTGCTTTTGAAGCCATGACAATAAAAACTACAAGGTCAATCTTGAAATCCATCAATACACACCACAAACAAACCCACTAAATTAATAAACCCAAAGGACACAGATATTTTTTTAAGCTGCACATCACCCACCCAGTAGGAGAATTTTCTTTACCAGACTAGTTACAAGGAGATATAAAGAGCAAGCTTTTATTAATCAAGCTTGTTCTACTCAGCCATGGAGAACTTCTGGGTGGAGGAGAAACAGAGACAAAGCTCTTGTGATAGCCCATCAATTCTACCCAGGGTCACGAGGCAAAAAGTAATAGAGTTAAGGTGTAAAGTCTGAATCTCTTGGAATTGTAGCTGTTTTGTAGAAACAAGGAAAGAAAAGAAACTTAACAAAGTTTTACTTTATTAAAGCATCTAAAAAAAAAAAGGTTCCAATGAAGAGAACAATGAAGAGACAGACCCAATGGATGGAGGTTGTACCATCTTGCCTTCAATGGCCTATGAAGTACTTTCCTACATAGTACCCTTAGGTGGTATCAGGTGATACCTATAAAAATTAAGTAAGAGAAAGCACAGCCATTGAATATCAACCCACTAGGGAGCAACAGAGCAGGTGTCACCCCTGGGCTTCAGAGCTACAGTTATGCTTCCCATCACATACTTCAAATATCCTGTCAATCCCAGTAGTTACGCACAGAAATGAGACGGGGATGATGCAACTGATATTTAATAGTTGTGAGCACAAGAGAACCCCTTACTGCTTTCTAAATTTGAGATGGGAAATGGTCACAAGCAGAAAGAAAATCCACCAAAATTAGGAGGCAAAAGTGCTAATCCTAATCATGATTTGCTGTGCAAACTTGGACAAATCTTAAACTTTCTGGGATTCAGTTTCCCACTAACAAGGTAAAGATACCAAAAGGAATGTTTGGCTTCAGGCAGTGTGGCTTGAGCCTAGTGTAGCACATGCCTTTGCTGGAACTGAGGAAGGGACAATATCACACTCAGTCCAACACATGTTATTCCCCATGATAGGCACGGTGACATGGCTCACATAGTGGTGTAGAATCAGAAGAAGGAGAAGCAGAGGTGTGTGAAATTCTGGTGAAGGCTTTCAGAGAAGGAAAAGATTAAGCTGCTTTGTTCCAGCATGGGTTTCTTTGATGGTGAAGAGTGCTGGACACTGGTAAGAAGTTGAATGTGGCTAGAACTCAGGGTCCAGCAAGATGGGGAATCTTACAGGAAGATAGGTGAGGACACAGAGATGTGATGCCCAGGGCCTCACATATTGAGAAAGGAGTGATAAGTTGTGAAATCTAAATTATTGAAAACAACTGAGCAGGGAAGTGAGGAGTTGATTGTATTCGCCTTTGGCAGTGGTCCCTCTGAGCCTGGTGAAGGCGTTCTATGGGAGAAGAAAGAACACCAGTAGATGTCAGTGAGGAGCTTAAAGGAAATACTTCCGGCTTAAGATGATGAGGGCATCCAGAGTGGAGAAGAGCCAAGAAAGGCAGCCAAGAAACCTGTAGCAGGATTTTTAAACCTGGGGTCAAATCCACGCAGGCTCCGAGAGAATTGGCATTTGAAGTTTGTAGTGTGGGAGATTTTACAGATGTTACGTAGGAGGCAGCTGAGGTTGAGAGATGTAACAAGTCAGTTCAATGGCTCTTTCAGGACTAAAGTCTTCTCAGGGAGTAATGGGGCTGGAGGATTCAGTAGAGGCTCTCAGGCATTAAGATTCATTCTTAGTTTCGGTTCGGCATCTGACCAAAGAGTCCAGGGTTGACCACATACTTCAGGCAGAGAGCAACATCATTGTGGGCTGGAGACATTTGTTAAGGGGCAAAGACACAGAAAGAAAGAGACCAGCCCTGGTTACCAAGCAAGTGGTATATCAGAGAAGCATCAGTGTGTTAGGTGCAGGTATTTGTGGCTTGGTCTCTACATTTTTTAGCTCCAACAGTTGACTTAAGAAGTGTCTCCATTCTTTATCCTCAAGTTCAGACACACATACCTCAGAAAATAGCATTTCTACACCCAGGTGACAACATTGCTACCCATAGCCTCTTGCTCTCCTCTAAGGCTTCCAGCCATCATGGCAAGATGCTCACATAAAGTACAAGCCAGCATCACACCAGCTTCTCTTTTTTTCTTACTTCTTTGTAGCGACAATTGCTGAGGACCCAGCAAGAATGGCTCCTTCCCTTAGCCAGAACAACCAAAGCACCCTCCCCACCCCCGTTCCCCTCACTGTTCCCTATAAAAGCTAAGCACCAACACAGCAATGCAATCACCTCATACGTGTTCAGGACTGACTCACGGACCCTACTACCTACTCTCAGCCTTTCCCACATTATCCTGCTTGTTTTTAAGACTGAAAACTTCCAAGAGTGTTTCAGTCTCTTGGCCTATGTGGAAGATGTTTCTAGCACCTGGAGTAACATCCCTGGACCCAAGTTCAGCTGTCCCCTCCTTTCCTCCAGCTTTTGGGCACACCCAGACTACATTCTTCAGGAAGCCTGTTTTAATTGAGTCCTCTGGGTTGTTTCCATATCTTTAGTCACATATTTGTCACATTTTTATCAGGATATTTATGCCCACCAGGCATGGCAATCTTATTGCTTACATGGTGAGCTCCATTCGGACAAGAACCCGCTTTTCTCAGGAAAATACAATGCCATGAGAATACAGAAAAGTAAAGAGCTCAGGCACAGAACTTTTGAACAAGGGGAAAGTGAATGAGTAGAAATTGGCTGGGAATTAACAACGGTATTGAGTCAAACACTACCAGGATGAGACAAAGCAGGACAAGAATTTAAGGAGGTTTTCAAAGTGACCAGGTTTATTAAGTGACTTAGAATTAGAGCCCTTAAATAGTTGGTTAAAATTAAATACAGATGGGTAAAAATAAAGGCGGCAATCCAGTTAGAGATCCAAGTGCCATTAGGCAGAGAAGAGATTCCATGAGGGCTGTCTGCAAGCAGAAGGGTCTACCAGAAACATGAAATGAACCTTAGGGTTGCTATCCTCACTTGCTACAGGATATAGAGGGTGTCTTCTGGTCCTTTGGTCCAACTCTGTACCCTGATAACCATCACTGTGAACATTAACAATGTTCAGTTAAGTCTCTTGTTCAGGACTGGAGAGCGATGTGTAAACTCACACATATTTTCTTGTTAGCTTTTCTTTCCTCTCTCACTTTCCATGCCAATGTGTTTGGCTGGAGTACTCAGGCAGACACCTTCCCATGAACGTGGTGAGAACGTGAACACAGTGAGAAATGTGTCCCCTGGGGGTGTGCAGTATGGCGGTCTCCCAAAGAAGAGGGCAAGGTGACAGCACAAACCTTCTGGCAGACTAGGTGTCATCCTCAAGAAATATTTTCTATTTAAAATGTCCCAACATTTCCTTAAATTGAAACCAAAATGGCAATGGCTCAAGTTTGTTGCTGTAGAGGGAGGCACTGTGCTTGCTTGTAGGGCTTTTGGTTTGTATGGTTTGTTGTAGTATTTTTGTATTTTTAGCTTTTGAGACAGTCTCATGTAGCACAGGCTAGCCTCAAACACCTGGCTGTTCCTCACCCTTCCTCCTCACTGCTAGGATTATGGGCAAGCACCACCACATGCAGCTATTTCGCAGGTTTTCACAGAGCTCAGGTGAGGTCCAGGGTGGCGTCATTCCCAGAAGCCTCTGCTCTCCTCACACAGCTTACCCCTGTCCTGTGTCCTCCTGCATTTTTACTTCTTTCTAAAATAGGCAGGAGGCAGTCATTTCCCACTAGCTTCCAAATACCTCCCCTGCAGAGAAGGAAGACTCAGTGACTTAGAAATTCATGAACAGGGACAGAGTTACAGAAACAAAAACAAAATCCCAAAGCCAGTAGAATCTTATGAGGAATATAGGCTCAATTTTAATGGAGGCTGGAAGGGCAAATGAGTCCAGTCCCGTTCAGAGCTGGACACAAGTCCCTAGACTGCATTTCAGTATTAAGGTTGTATGACATCAATGTTACAGCACTCTCGGCAATACCCACGTTGACCTCTAGGTGGCAGCAACTCTCTTCCGTTCTTTAACATGGCTCCCTGCAGCCTTTGTTTCCTCTCTCAAATGTAATTCCATACTTCCTTGTCTTTCACAAGTAAACACTATGCAGTTTGGGAAAGATTACCGTAAATCACTTTCACTGAAGGACATCAGTCCATTCTTTAGTCAAGCTACAGGATTCTGCAAGCAACACAAATAATTCAGGTCTCAAGTGAAAAATAACAGTAGTGTGTTTTCTTTTCTCTGTCCATTCCAACAAAAGTGGAGTTTCTCTTTCTTAGCAGACTTTTGAGAAATGGTTAGAGGAATAGAAAAACATACAGGATTAAGATTTCTATTTTGCAAAAAAATAGTAATATCATCCTATGGGTGTTTGAAGTTATTTTGTTTTACAGGACATAAGTTGACATGCCCGTTTATAAATGCTCTCCATATTTTATAGCTCAGGAAATTTGCTCTAATGTTCACACCATGACGGGGACACAGAGGGTTGCCATTCTGGGCATACCAAAGTAAATACTGTATTACTCCCTATAAGCTCACTTTGCGCTTAAATGTGACACATACTTTTTCTGGAACACACATTTACTGACTGTATTGAACCACACTCTCTCCTTAACATACCTATAGGCTCAGGATTCTAAATTGTTTGAATGAAGAAAGGCCCAAGAGAACTGAAGTAAATTATAGCCTCATCGGGGCTGTAATAAATGCTAAGCATGTCATGAATCAGCGGGGTGGGAGGAAAGAGATTGCTTTTGTATAACACTGAGAAGTGACAATGGGGAAAGATCCGGGTTTATGAAGCACATTCCTCCAAGGTACTCCAATGGAAAGTATGATCTTTTAAGCACACTCCTAAGACAGCATTGCAATAGTTTGCGCCAGACAGTCATTGATTGTCACGAGGAGAAAAAGTGACATGCTAGCGTTTAAAGGCAAATGTTTACCCAAACCCAAGTTTATGAACACATGCTTTATGCATCTCCCAGGAGGCTCTACTGTTGTCTTTTTTTTCTATTGGCGCAATGTGTGTTTTCCATTTAGATAAGGTACTTTTGAATATGTGATTCAAAGTCTGATGCTAGTGGGAAGGGTTATGGTGATGAAGATGAAACAGTCTGAGCTCAGCAAGAAAAAGGTGTGCAGGAATTCTGACTGAGCATCCTTATGTTCTGGCAATTGAATAACAGAGAGTAACACTTGAGAAAGTAGTGTGCTTTAGCGATTGATGATAGAGTATCCTGGCATCATCGAAAACATGAGAAATTGCAGCCTCCAAGGGAAAGCATCCAAGTTCAAATTTCTAACTCAGAGAGCTTCCTTCTGTCATGGTTGCTTCTAGTTTGGAACAGAAGGGAAAACCCAAGGTGTGGGCCCCCAAGGAGTCTTCTCCATGGCTTTCTGATAAGGTCATTTTTTCTTCATTTCAGGAAACAACAACTCTTTCTCTTCCCCCTCTCTTCTCCTAGAATAGTCTTAGTCCTGTCCACTCCCAGGGCCTCCCTTCTCTGGCCAGGGGCTGGATACAGCTAGGTGTGCAATCCATCCTCCATGATCTGGCTTCCAGTCTGTGCAAGGCACAGTGTGTGGAGCTGTAGCTGAGGCTCTCAGGGTTGGAGCTGCCCTAGTACATCCTCCTGTTGGACCTGGACTGCTCTTCTGATTCCTGTGTTCCTGGTCTACTGTTCCTGTCACTCTGTCCTCTTCTTGTGTGGTCCTAAACTCCCGTTTGCTGTGGCAGCCAGATCCTTTAGTTGTCTTTAGTTCTAATGGGAGACCCTGATAGGGCAGGCTAAATGGATGAAAACTTAGAGAGAGAGAGAAGGCTTCCCCAGGATGGGCAGGGGATTCCAGCAGAATGGGTAGCTTATTAGCTGTGAGTTCATATAATTGAGACCAATGATCCTGAGCTGTTGCAAATATTTTGATAAACACATCATCTATTGTCATTTTTAGATATTAAAAGATACATATTATTAGGTTACTTGCTATGCCAAGACATATAATAATTAGTTTTAAGGAAATAATAAAAAAGCTAGTGGTCAGATAAAAATACCATAATAGTGTACAAATGATTTATTTTGAAAGGATTGATAATCTTGCTGTCCTAGTATTCACAAAGAATCATGAGTGTAAAAAGATGGCACTGAAAAGCTTGGCAGATGTTGAGCAAGACAAAATGTCTGCCACTCAGGAGTCATTATTGCAAGCACTCTTACCAGCAGTCGTAGACACAGTAAGAGTTCTGATTGGCTACCCAATTTAGCTGTGGTCCTCTCAAATACTTACAGGGAGCATAGCTCTAGTTTATTAGCAATGGCTGATGATTTCGGCCAATATATCTGTTGAATATTATGATGAGGGAATATGTTTCCAGTCACGTGTCATGGTGCAGACCTGTAATCCCTGGACTTCACAGGAAGAAGTTCTCAATTTCAAGGCAATCTTAGCCACATAGGATTGGGGTTAGCCTGGGCTACATGAGGCCTTGCCTCATACCCCCACCAAAACATAGTAAACATTGCTATTATATAGAATACATGCACATACATGTTTTCATGTTGGAACACATGATTTTCCACATTGTATAGATTAATAACCACATCCATCGTATTTCATTGTTCAGATATTCTTCATTGTAAAGTTCAACATCTAAGAAAGTTTAAAAGGCAAAGAGTTCTGACAGAGGACAGCAAGGTGATGTAACTTCAGATTCAGTAAGTAGCAGCCATTTGAGTCACTTTTCCCACATGAGTTATGTGAAGATTAAGCATTCATTACTATATAAGATGAACCCCCAAATAACAATTATATGAAGAGAGTCGACAACCATGAGAACTAAACAAACTGCTTTAGCGCACATAAATTAATGACTTTCAGCCATGCTCTAGCTAGTGTGAGACAGATGCGTTATCTTGATAGTCTATTCCTGATAATCCTATGCCTGGTAATCCTATACCTGGTAATCTTATACCTGTAATGCTATACCTGATAATCCTTTACGTGGTAATCCTAAACCTGGTAATCCTATATCTGATAATCCTATACCTGGTAATCCCATACCTTGATATTCCTATACCCAGAGTCCCATTCTCTGATAATCCTATACTTGTACTGGCTATAAAGCTGACCAAATAACATGAATCAACAAGGATTGTGAGCCTACCCTGATGTGCCCTACATGTCCATACAGCAGGTCTACAATGTAACATTTCTAAAAAGATTCTAAGATGGAAGCTGATGAAAACAAAACATACACACATTAAAAAAAAAAAAACAAAAACAAAAACAAAAAACCACTTCAGAATTGGTGACCTTCATGGCTCAGCATGATCTCAGAGCCCTAATTCTCACATAATTAAGGAAATAAGTATAGAAAATAACCTAGCTTAATTTCTTTTGCACATCATCTCTATTGTGGCTAAAGAGATGTTAGAGACCAAATCAGCTGACAGCAATAGGAATGGGAACCAGTTTGCTACTTTTATTATGAAGGGCTCTTACTGAAATTCTAGGTAATAAGGAATTTAAAGAAATTAGACCAAAGTTAGCATTGTTCTTTTTCTTTTTAAAAATAAAGTCAGTTCTGGAGATGAAACACAGAATTTAGCTACATGTAATGGTCACCAAGCTAAATTTGAAGAGGTTGTCAAACTTACCAAAGAATTAACTAAGCTAGATATGTTGATGCATTCCAGTAACTCCAGCACTAGGAAAGCTGATGCAGCTGATTGGGGGTTCAAGGGCAGAGAGTTTGAGGTCAGCTTGTGGTCAAAATAAATAAACAGAAATAAATAGACAAATTGAAAAATATGAGCCTATATTGAAATATTGTTTTTAAAAGAGAGATGCATTTGGAAGAGGTTGAGATGTAGCTTCCCCTAGAGGCACTTTTTTTTTTTTTATTGAAAATCTGGGTAAAAATGTAAACAGGTTTGCCAATTACATCACTGTGGTTTATTTACAGGAGAAAGCTTCCTTCCAAATGAAGTTCAATGGGAATCTGTGACTTATTTTCCAACACCTGTGGGTTGAAAAAATAATCACAAATGGCCAGGCATTTACGGGACTGGAATTGTCACATAGTGGATTCTACACATAATATCCTATCCTATTGTTCTATAAGCCAAGAAATAATTAAAAGAACACAATCAATATTGCCCCTAAGTATGGAATGTAAAAAAATCCCCAAGATGATGAGCCACGGCTTTGGCAGGAGTGTTTGCTACGTGTTTGGTGTGAGTAGCTCTGGCTTTGGCATCCTAGCCTGACATTACGCTAGTGGGATTTTTCTAGGTAAAGCCTTCTGTTCAGTTTGTGATGCATGGATGTTATATGATGTTGAGGATTTCTCTCATTTTCAAGTTGATAGACAACTGCCACACGGTAAGAAGACTCCTGGACAAGTGAGCAGGGACTTGAACTTATGCCCAGATTTGCAATATTCGTCTCAGTGTTGGGGTCGTCCATTTCTTCACAAGCAACGCCAGAGAGTTTTCTTGAGCTGCTGATGCTGACAACTGAGAAACTGCAATTTTCAAATAGCCTGTCTCTCCTTAGATGGCTGGTTCTACATCAAATTTCTGAGTAGTTTCTCATAGCAACAATCTCATTCTTCCTCTATTATGGGAAAAGATTTAAACAAGAAAGACTCATCTTATTTTTGTGGTATAAAATCACCAGAGTTTCATCCCTCTCAGAGAATCCATAAAGACAGTGGTAATGTTTGCAACTGTATGCATATAAATATTTAAGCTTACTCTAGCCCATCTCCAACAGTAAAACATTCAAGTGAGAACAGAAACTTCCTGCCCTCCATGAAAACTAGTGACATATACTTGTGGATATTCAAATGTTAAACATGATCCAATCCAGAATGCATAAACTGGCTGGAGACTATTAAAACTGTGGCTTTCCCATATCTATACAATCTCAGGCATATTGGCAAGAAAGAAATCATAATTGAGATGGTGACAGTGACATTCAATAGAGAAAATTACCTCTGCTTTACTGAGGACAATTTCTATTAATGGGAAGAAATGCTTCATTTCCGATGTCAGCATAGAAATAACCATAAACTCTCCATTATGTGGCACCAAATAGTAAAGGGTGCAATGACTCTTGACAGGTGTTCCAGAGACTCTGTTCAATTGCTGCCACTCCCAAATAATGACAAGTGGCCATGCCCTTTAAACGTTTGGGACAGGGCAGGGTGGAAGGAAAGAGAGAGAGAAGAATGTGTGAAAAGTAAAAAATGAGCAATGTACAGAGATGGACAGATGGTTGAACACTCACCGCATTCTAAAACTATCTGTAGCTGTAAAGCAACTTTGGTGGCTATTTGACAAAAATTCCCCCACAGAACCCTCCTCGTCCTGTGGAAATCAGAATTGGAAATGGCTGCTGTCTTGTGAATTTGATAGGAAACAGTTTTGAGAAAAAAAATATCTACAGTGAATTAAAATCTCATGTCACATCTGCTGTTTTAATAGGGAACTAACCTTACTTGTCTGAAAGATCACAAACTATTTTTTTCTTGTATTACCATGTCCAAAAAAAAAGAAAAAAGAAAAAAAAAGAAAAGGAAATAAATGTTCTAAAAGACTTATACAGTGAAAGGTAGCAGAAAAAGATATCCCTAAAACCTAAGTTTGGCATAAGAATCTATGTGACACAAGGCATATGAAAAAAAAAAGGAGCCACATAAGAATCCACATGACTCAAAGGAAATGAAGATAGGCAGATACAGAATGGTGAGACCACTAAGTATGTGAAGAGCATTTGCTGATCTTCCCGACCTGAGTCAGGGTTCCTGTACCCATGTTGGGAGGCTCACAGCAGCCTGTAACTCCGGCTCCTCCAAGGATCAGATGGCATCTTCTATTGCCTATGAGCACCTGCACACACACAACACACACACACACACACACACACACACACACACACACTCATTGAAGTAAGTCTTAAAAGCAGATATGAGAAGACCTCTCTCTACTTTCCACCTGGTCATTTCTACCAGGAGAGACAAGTTTTATCAATCAAGGAATGACACTAGAGTTCCCCACATACCAACCATCCCATAACTTGCCATCCCTAGAAGCCAAAAGTCCTCATTCTTTGTCTCATCTCCTCTGCAAAAAACCAAACAAACCAAACAAACAAAACCCCTCTGGTACAATGCTATGGGTGGTGTAGAAGCCTATGCTTCAACTTCCACTCACTCTGAGCTCCCTATTTGAACACATTCTACTGTGAATGTGCGGTAGTGAATGTGTTCGTGAACCTGTTTTCACGATAGCCTCTTTTGACAGCTAAGATGATGGTGGCCTCAGCCAATGAATCTAATGGGTAGTAGAAGGAAATCTTTTTCCTTCACCCTCTAACAGTTAATGGGCTCCTGCTTGCAGAGGCAATAGTGAAACACAGAGAAAATGTCTAACACATGATACTGAGAAACTTACATGCCTGCCACCCAAAGAGTTAACAACCCCCAAATCAGCAACTATTCCACAGTGTGGAGGCTCTGAGGGGGAGGGAACTCATGCCTGAACTGGTGCACTTTCCTCAGCTGGTTCTTTATTAAATGAATCGTGGAATGACCTGGCCTTATTTACTGGTATGCTTCTGTCCTTGTAACAAGGTCTTCCTGCAGTTCTAGAATCCCTGAGAGTTAACACAGGTCAGACCTGGCTGTATTCTAACATCTGTCATCAGAGTCCTGTGTTTTAGACCTCTCTCTGGATGTGTTCACAGTATTAATGCTTTTCTTTTGGTTCTGGCATATGTTTTTTTGCTTTGAAAAGACATGCTTGCCCACATATATATTCACCTCCAGAGTCCTGACTGCTGCCATCAAAGTGGGCCAGTAGATGTATCCTTGTGTCAGAGTTATGTAGAGGAAAATGCTACTTAAAATTTTTTTAAACTCACCTTACTCAGTAATAGACATTGACTTAAGAGCTGTTGGCCACAGCCACTGCCTTCCATAGTCTACAGAGTGAGCTATATCTAATTCCACAGAGGAAGTTCAAGCCTTTTCATTATATATGGATTTTAATTGCTTAGTTGATGAAGAGTTTTAACTTATTGGAGCATTTGCTAACCCAACTGCACAGAAAATTCACAGTTCTTAACTCTTATGCATACTATTTGAGGCTCCAGCAGGAGCCAGAGCCAAGCTAGTGATGCACTTGACATTGAATTCTACAAATTATCCCCAACTTCTATTTTGAGGAAAGCAAATATCTCCTGCCTGTTCTCACCACAGCTAGATGAGTAGTTAAACTTTCTGACTTTTTCATAGTCAATATTTCACAACCAAGTATCAGCCATTTATCACTTCGCTAGAGGAGATGCTGGGTGATTCATGGCTTCATCTTCACAGGTGATTTATCCACACACCAGAGTCACAGTATTTACCTAAGGAAGATTCAAGGCAGTATAGATCATAGACATTTAGCTAGCACTTGCCCAAACAAGTTTATACAGTAGATCTATCAGTACTCCTGCTAGGATCAATTTAGAAATGTCTTCATCTTCTTCCGTGTCTGATTTCATCTATAAAGGACACAGTAGCTCATCTCTGTTTTCCCTACTGACAATATGTTTTTACTGCAGTGTTTTCTGCTCTGGGATAGACTTTCTGCTTTTGTGTTTGCAGCACTGACTATCAAATCCAGAACTTGAGAGTATGCTAGTCAAGAGCTCTAGCACTATGCTGTAGTTTCAGGTTTTGGAATTGATTTAAGTCTCTTTCTTTCTACATATTGTCCCCCCCCCCAGTACCAAAACTCTCCAGTGAAGTTGCTATGTGACCTCTATGAGTAGCAAATTGTGAATATATGACCACAGGGTATCATCTACATTGCATCAGAAAATCTAAGCTTATCATACATGCATGTGAGCATGCATGTGATGCCAGCATGGAGGCCCAGGAAGCAGTAAGGAGAGTATCAGGACTTAGGAGCATTCACTCCTTCCGTGTCCTACAGACACACACACACCCCTTCCCTAGAAGGGACTTAGGCCTCTGAGGACAGAAACCATGCTTTATTTATCTTTCTAATCAAGTGCTTGTAACAGTGCCTGGGACATAAATAAATGTAGTTAAATAAACATGAGATGAATTTTCTCAGGGCTAGTAGTAAAATCCCTTTTGGTTATTTTCATGGATTACTTATTTAGAGATAAAAGTAATTTAAACTTACCAACCAATTGGCATGCTACAAATTCTGTAGGAACAAATTATCTTTACCTTTTGTAAAGAAAGGAGAAGGGAGAGAAAGAAAATGTATTATATGTTCAGTGTTTTCCACTCAGCCCTGCAGAGCAAAGGAGCAGAAACCAGAGCTCAGGGCTGACAGTGTTCCCTAGGATATTTGGCTCATGTTGCTCGCTTGAGTATCTCATGTTCTCTCTTCACAGAGTAAAGTTTCTTTGGTGAAATGTGCCTTCAACTGAAGAGGAATACAAGTTCTATGGAGTCCAGCCTGGACCTGGATTCCCCTTAGCTTCTCTCTGTCCTGGCTTTGACACTGTCTCATTGTTCCAGGTCTGACAAGGGACAGCATGCTTTAATGACTAAGAGTAACTATGAGCCATGCCCAGCCAAACAAAAGGCTTCATCCTCTGTGCTCCATCTCCCTCTCTGTGAATAAGCAAAGATAATATTTCACAAGAGCACCAGGCTATTGTGAGGCCTAATTAGACTGAATGGGGACTGAAGGCGAATGGATCAGGTACTACACAAGATGCCATTTGTGTGCCTAAGAAATAATCCTGGCTTAGAAAGTAAATTAAATTGAAAGTGGAATCTTTGGCACTTATCTCCTCCCCTGATGACAACAACAACAAACATAGCTTCTGATCAAAATCCTGTTGTATGCATAATCTAAAGAAGCAAGACAGAGAACTGTAAATTTCTACCCATTTTTGAAGTAACATAGTACGTGGCTCAATTCTTCCATTTGTCTTTCTTTCTTTTATCTTTTTTCCCATGATGCATTATGAATTGAAAGCCTAATTTTGTGCAGTGATATAAAAAGCAGATTTTGAGCCAATATTTATGTATTTTCTTGGTTTTACATAAAACATTTTTGAAGTCCTTTAAGTTAGCTCTTCAAAGAATCATTTATCAAATGTAGTTGAAATAGCTTGATGCCATTTCTGGGGAGATCCACTTAGAGGTGTATTAGGGAAGTTGTTAATTAAAGACTTTTGCATTGCCCCCAAAAGCCAATATATATTCAAGGTCAAGGCCAAAGGGGAGGGAGGTCATCTTAAGATTACTATATACTTATCAATTTACTAATTTCATAATAATTTCAATTTATTAATAAATTAGTACATAGATTAATTAATCAAAGTCTTTCATCAGAAGCTGAAGGCAACACTTAAGAAAAGTTTGGGTTATATAAATGACATTTTAAAAAGGAACCATTGTTTTCAAAGGTGAGCTGGGCGATTTTGGGAAGTTAGAGCATACCTGTTAGGGAAAAAATACTGCACAGAATGTTTTGGGTGCACTAAGACTTTTAACTAAAAAGAACTCTGTGACTATTTGTTAGTTTGTTGTTTATTCTAGGCTAGTCTGGGATCCATGAGACACTGTTTCAATAAACAAAGCAAAACACCCACAGCCATAAAAGCCTAGCAAATATTTATAACTTAACTTGCATACTCACCAAGCAAATTTCTGGTTATTCATTCTGTTTCCCCGGACCCTGGATACTGGGGATGGATGTACCCTAACAACAGAAAAAAGTAGGCCAGCAGTTAGGAAAATAGAATTTTGACCGAAAGTGGGAAGGCAGAAAGTACCTGCTTTATAAATAAACTTTTAGGTTCACTTCAATTGTTTTCTTTTATGAACTTGAACATCTCTTAATAAATAGATGCAACTGAATTCCTGTGCCTGCAAACTTAAAGGCTTCTTTCTTTATCTCTCCAAGGCATCACATGTTAACTGGGAAGGTCCCAATGCAGTACCATGAGTTTCAAGGAACAGATGGATTCCTTTAGCAGATGACACAGTTACTGAAGATGTAATCCTTGCCTGGGGGTAAGAGTGCATAAAATAGCATGGAGGCCATGATACCTGCCCTCACTGAGCCCTCGTATGTCAGTTCCCATAGAAACTGCACAAAGAAACAGTGAAGTGGCCACACTTACAGTCCATTTCTAAATGTAAAAGTCAAGGAAACAGCAGGACTTCATACGAGTGTGCAGGAATGGGGCAGGGCAGAAGGGTGGACAGTTATTTCCGTGAGACAGACTTTTTGAACCTTATGCTTTATTTCTGAGTTGAGGAAGGAATGAATCCCAAACTTTAGCCAGGTAATAGAAGTACATATATAGCTTTTCATCCTTCTAGGTTGGAATCATGTCGGGGTTTGAGTTTAAAGCTCCCAGAAGCTGCTGGTATTCTCCAGCAGGGGGCAGTGGGTGGGCACCCTCTTTGTGAGTTACCAACAGGCTAAGGAAATAATATGGCTATGCCAGCTCCCTCCTGGCTTACTTCTTGCTTTGGACTATTTGCCTAGGAGTCCCGAGATCTAGCTGTTCTTTTAGCTTGAGTCATATTCAGTCTTCACGGCCCACACATTGCTTTTATTTGCAGGAAGGAGGAAAGGAAAGGAGAAGAGATCAAGGAAAGACAAGGAATGAAACAAGATTATCTCATTTGGTTTTAAGGCCCTGTTAAACCCAGGTCCATTTGAACCCCAGCCCTACACTGCTACTCAGTGAGAATTAGATCAAAACAGATATAGCCAGCCTTTTCTTGTTGCGGGGGGGGGGGGGGTATCTTTCTCAGTCCTGAGCTGGACCACATTTTGTACTTGATGCTGATTTCCTCCTGCATCCCTTATTAGAATTCTTTTTCTCACAGGCTTCTCAGTGGTGGCTGCAGCTGAGCTGCTCAGCACAGATTTTCTGCTCTGCATGGGGGAGGGGGCGATAATTATGCAGAAAGATGGAGGGAGGCCAGACAGCCCCTCTGCTGAACTGCCTCATCCAAGCATGGCCCACTTCCTGCTGCTCTGCAGCTACAAGGATCACCTGTTGGTCTTGGCATCTGTCCAAACTGGGGCCTGGCGGAAATGGCAGTGTCAGCTAGAAATGAAAGCCAGCTCATATTCCACAACCTCAAGACACATACTTAGCTCTCTCATATATGCATATACGTATGAGAAACATAAGACTTACATAAAAGGTAACAAAACTCATTTTCCCTCGCCTTCTTGAAATAGAATCCTCAAGATGAACATCTGAGTCACAAAATTAGTCCCTAGATAACCAGATTAGGCCACTGACCAAAGGAAAGCTGCAGGAGACCATCAAAAACTTCTCCAGCATCAGCCCCTTGCTGAGACGCTGGTCCTAAGAGTTAAGTACATTATCAGAAGTCATCTGCTCCAAGGATTTCCTCGCTAATACACACTAAGTTCTTTATAGCCTTAACCCTTTCACTGTGTTCTCCTTAAGCCTAAATGTACACAGAAACTGGTCTACTACACAATCAACTCTAGCAGCTATTATAGCAGTTGAAGTTGAATGATCACAGGATCTTGTCACCACCTATTGCACACATCATGTGTACATAGCAGGGACTGAGCCTCATTATTCCATAATTACACACCATTCTAGACACTGCATCTGTAAGAAAAAAACTTCCGCGATCCTAGATGAAATACTCTAAATACACAAATCTTATAGAAAAAACCCAAACAAAACAAAATCTTTTTGATTATCACTATGACCAAGTAACTGTGACATTTCTTCAACTCAAAATAAGAATTGAGAACTATTTTCTCTCTTTGATGGTACTGTGTCCCAAAATGGAGACAGCTATTATATGTCAGCTATCATTTATAATTTAAAGTTTTATTTCTTCAAAGGGGAGTTTCATTTTTAAATTGTAGTGCCTCTGCTACCAGCCTCTTTAAACACATAGCAGCCAGGCAGGTAGCAGAGTCAAAAACCCAGTAGCACAAACTACCATCTAATCTGCATATCATGCATTATTTATGATCTCCCGATTTCTGCACCTGCATTGAGGCAAGAAGCTTGCTGGGCATATTCATTATTCTTCTCAGAGCCTCATACAGGCTCCATTACTCCTGAGCCACTTTGTTCTGTAAGTAAGGATTTCGGGCCTTAGTACTAACTGCTGGAAAGGAAAAAAAAAAAAAAAAGATACATCAGGCTGAAGCAAGGGATGATCTTGATGTTGTGTAACACAGTGGACCTGACTATGGACTCTGCAGAGACAGATTGCTATGTACGATGTCACCCCTCACATGGGGTGATTCATATCACACAGAAGAAAAGGAAGCTGCACCGCTGAGGCCCTGTACACCAATTGTTCTATTTATATATTCTGACTCATCTGGGACTCTAGCATGTTTATAATTTCACTCAATTCTCAGTTTTTTTTTTTTAAACTTACTTGCTATGTTTGAAACTTTTTGATATCTTAATAAAAAAATGACTCTTCTTTGGATGCGAGCAGTAAACCTGCTTCCTAGATCCTGGATTCTAGTGACCATTGGAGTAAGGAGACTATGACGTCTCTGCTTTTCAGTGCCTCAGGAAGCTACACGGCTGGCAGGAAGAGGTGGGATATAAGTCTGGGTCCTCCACACAAATTATGAAGCCATAATGAGTTTCTGAAGTGGGACACTGTTCCACCCACATACAAGGCACTGGAGGAAAGCTGTGGCAACTTGTGGCATCAAGTAGAACTGAGACAAAGCAATGTGGGGTGCAAACTGTATAACCAACTTTTGTGGGGTTAAAGCACATTGCTGCCAGTTAATGCCAGTACTATCTAAGGCAAGTCAGGGCATCAACCCATCTCTCAGTATCCTCATCTATAGAAGGGACAGAGTATAGATATGGGGACCACATGAAAGACCATAGTCTGTCTAGTCTACGAGGGCAGGGCCTGTAATATTCCTACTGTCTAGTCACATCACAGCTACCATAATGTCACAAGGCTCTGTGATATGGGTATAAGCAACCATAGTATGTTGCCAGTAGCATTGATGTTTATCACATCCAACCATGTACAGTGTATAACATCTGATAGCAATTGATGCTCACTGATCATGTTACTGGTTTATGTATTAATTCTATTGTTACAATCACTTTGGAGTAAATCCAGGACCTTGTACATGCTAGTCAGATACTCTACTACTAAAACATATACCTAGCTCCACTTTGATATATATCACTATACATTTGACATCTCATTTACCAAGTCCCCCGGCCTCACCCCGGCCACAGACATCCATACTATCCCTGTTTTTAAATCTGGTAATTGATTTTCAATTTTCAGATATCACAATGTCATGATTTGTTACTCTGTATTCAGCAGCTTTCTTGACTTAAAGGTGATCATCTTCTAAACTTTTCTCTTTCTCCTCTGCTCGGTCTATCATCCCCAACTTCTAGTGTGTCTAGGGCCTCTTTCCTATGTCTTCTTTCATATGAAGCTTATTCTGTTATTAGGTGAAAATGTTTCCAAAATGGCTACCCTCTCCATCTTACCGCCTACATAATAATCAAATCAGGTAGCCATGCTGGATTACCCTCCAGCAATTTGTTACTCTGTTGTCATACCATTCTGCCCAATCACATTTCCAAAGACATGTCCATGTGGCATGAAATCTAAGCATAAAAGTGGGCAACTGCCCTAGAATCTAGAAGCCTAGCTTCCTGGAGTCTACCCAGCATAGAAGTCTTAGAGCAAATCAATATGCCATGCTTTTTTTCTTGCTAACTTATCTTTTGTTATATGAATACCATTCAGCTCACAATTCCTCTTGATGGGTAAGAAAAGGGATACCTACTCTAACCACCCCAGCTACCTTCATCTAGGATCAGACAGGGTTTCTCAGTCTTACTCTTCTCTGGGGGGAACTGAAGAAAAGAATCATCTCAAGAAATGGCAGCGTGACTGACAAGACTGCCCTATGGAAAGGAACCTGCTTCTCACTGACCAAACAGGATAAACTCCACACACCAAGAATATCTGAAAACAAACAAAACAAAAAAACTCAGCCAATCAACCAAAACTCACTGGATCTCTGGCTCTCAGGCCTTGAGTTAGAGATACTGCTTCTTATTGAGAAAGAAAGGATAAATTGCCTCACAGACCAAGAGGACTTCCTGATGGGGTACCATTCTTCTAGTGTGATTAGATATTTGATAACTCTTAACAATTGCTGCATACATATGCTTGCTTGCTATTCCATTGCGTTTTCTAATATTTATCAGCCTATACTTTCATCTACAAACTATACAAATGGTACAAGAGTCCTTTTAATAATTCATTTTACTGCTTTGTTGAGGACTTAGAAATAATTCCACAGTTATTATTAAATATCAGCATGTTCTTATGCAAAACACATGAAAGATAATTTAGAAATGATCATTGGTTTTGCTTTATTCTTCTATTCACAGCATTGGAAACAAGTTCTCATGAGTATTCAGGCTAGTCCAGATGCTATTCTAATAGATACACTCTACCTGGGCAAACAAAGAAAATGGAACCATCGAACAAAGCAGGCCCCTTATTTATTTTTTAATTCATTTTACATGCCAACCACAGATCCTCCTCTCAATCCCTCCTCCCAGTCCCCCCAGCCTTCCTTCCTTCAGACTCACCTCTCATTCCTTCCTCCAAAAGGGTAAGTCCTTTCATGGGGACTCAGCAAAGCCTGGTATTTTCATTTGAGGCAAGACTAAGCTCTTGCCCCTGCCTTAAGGCTGAGCAAGGCATCCCATCATAGGTAACAGGCTCTAAAAAAGCCAACTCATGTACCAGGGGTAGATTCTGATCCTACTGCTAGGGGTCCCTCACACATACAAAGCGACATAACTGTCTCCAGCCTGCAGAGGGCCTAGTCCAGTTCTATGAAGGCTCCACAGCTGTTGGTCTAAAATTTGTGAGTTCCAACTAGCTCTGTAGTTATCTCCATTATGATCTTTATACATCCGCCCTGCTCAAATAATCCCTCTTTCCTCTCTTCTACTGGACCTCTAGAGAGGTCTGGTGCTTGGCTGTAGATCTCTGAAGCAGGCCCTTTTTATTCTTAGTATTTTAAAATCATATCTATGATTAGATGACCATTAGAAATACCATATACTACAGGGTATGAGTGATCTTAGAGGTAGAGATTTCATGAGTAGGTGTGAACCCCTTGTTTGCATTGTCACACCACTGAACAAAACAAAAAATTTTACATATCAACACACACAAACACACACACACACACACACACACACACACAGGTTTTTCTAATTAGTATACTTTCATTATTTCACATGACACTGTCATCCTCCATATGTTGTCTCATTGTACAAACATATATTTTTTAATGTTCCTTTTAGGACCTCTTTTTTACATCCTTTCCTATGCAAGCATATCAGCATTTTTAGAGGCATGGCTTGCATCACCACATGGAATTAATATTATGAACATAATTTTCCATGTTTCCTGTAACACTGTAATGAGTTCTGTCCAGCAGACACTGCTTCCTGGCTGCCACGAGGAGGTGCCAGCATCGCAGAATAACAGCTAACAGTCTAACAGAGACAAGCAGGTGGCTACCATAGGAATGAAGGTACGGACATTAGGAAGAGTTCCAAATTCATAGGAGTAAAGTGAGAATTAATTCAAAGTGTAAAGTGCCAAGATTGCAGAGAGAAAAGGACACAATTGATGGAAAGACAGTTTCCAGAGACAGAGCACATGGAGATAAGGGGTGCTAAGTGAATCACCTCAAAAAGGAAGTGAACTGAAGTTGTGAGATGAAGTTGAGGTCTAGAACCATTAGCGGAAGAGAAACTATAAGGTGAAGATGGCGTTAAAATATAGATGCTCCAATAAATGCCTAAGGAGTTGGTAGCTAGGACAGGAAGCCAGTGGGATAATATGAACATTTCCTCTGTTGCTCAGAGCTATGCATGGATCCTTTATCTCTTTTATTTAACCAGCTTGTACTTGATGCCTTTCATTTATACTTAAATGCAAATATTCCTGTACCAGGCAGTGCCTTAAGCCTCTGAATATGCTGTAGATGCCTACCTGCTGTGACACTATGTTAGATGTAGGAGGTGCTCTTGATTTTTGACAAAAATTCTGGCTTCAGGTTTTCTAACCTACACAGTGAGTGCACAAAGACAAAGGCCCACACAATGTCCTATGCTGAACAGTAACAGGGACAGATAAACCACCATGGGGACATATGAATAAAGCTATGGAGTAGACAAAGAAATTTTCTAGCTTGACAGATGATTGAAATTTCAAAAGATACATTTTGCAGCAAAATAAAAAAAAGGAATTCCTTCTAGAGTCACATAAATGTATGGAAGGGTGGAAACATAGACAAACCAAACTATGACATGGTGGAGAGAGAAAGAGTTAATGGGATGGCAGGCCTAGGGGGCAGGAGATTAAGGGTCTCATGTAGTATGCTAAACACTTGACTTAGAAGAAGGGCAGCTACTAAAGGATTTTATGATTAGATACAGTACAATCAGGTTTATTAACTAGAAAAACCATCTTCGCAGTGATGCAGAGGATGGCATGAGGGGGGAATGTGTGACTCATGAAGACCATTTGGAAGAGATAGCAATAATGACTTGATGGCACAGGGGAACGGTGGTGGGCAGAAGAGATGACAATGGATGGCTAATAAATTAGAATTAACACCACTTGGGCTGGTTCAAACCTGTGATCACAACTCATGGTAGTGGAGGCTGCAGGATCACAAGCTTGAGGTTAGGCTGGGCTACATAGTGAGTTGAAGAATAACTTGAACTATGTAGGGAAATGTGTCTTTTTGAAAAGGCGAAACATGAAGATGTTCTTGGCCAGCATAGACTCTGGGTTAGACCCTGACAACACACATCCACACTCATTTACAACCAACAATAGAAATGAAGAAGAAAGAGAAATCAAGTGAACTATGGGGTGTATCCATTATAACTTGCTGTGTGGAAGTGTGGAATAGGCTACTACAGTGTGATGTGGTTTCATAATCATAGAATATGGGGCCAAGAATTGTGAGCTTATGTGTTTATAAAACTCTGAGGCTAGAGGGCTAACGCAAAGCTAGTACATGGGCTGGGAAGACTGGCTGTAAGCAGCTCTTGATCATTTCCTGACTACAATATAATCTAAAGGGAGATGCTGTCTTTCTTCCTCATCTGAGGATGGCAGGGTACCATCAGATATCCCTGCTGTGCCCTAGCATCCTTAGGAATGATTTCTTACATGTTTATCTCATTTCATTTTATCAACAGTTTGGTACTATAGATAACATCTATTCTATGTATGCTTATGAATATATAGAATATGTACAAAAATAAAAGATAAACATATGCTCTTTAAAAATAATCAATCATATTACATTACACTCATAATTTTGTATGTTGTACCAAATAGCAAAAGGCATGCTGCAGATTGGTAGTAAAGCAGAGGAAGAGAAAAAGCTATGAAGCCATTTTGAAGGTTAATAAAAATAATGCTGAGGGTTATGGGAGGAAATTTGAGATTGCATCTGTAGAGTAACTCAAACTACATTATGGAACTGACCTTCATCCAGGTCGCATGGTTTCCAAATTCCTGCCCTAACCTGAGGCACACAGCTAATTCCTTCAATTTTCCACTTGGCTTTGCATTCACATAATACTGAGATTATTTTTCAGTGTTCTATATATGGTGTATTAAGATTCTAGGCTTGTATTCTATGAACTGAAATACCTTGATTCAGCCATTAGGGCAGATTGAGTTGGAGAAAATTCATGAACTGGCTCATACCCTGTCTGGTAGTTATTCCAGTACCCACTGGCACTGCCTTTTCTTGGGGGTGGGGGAAGATTCTGAGGGCTAGGAGGAATAGGTAGTGGGGAACTACTCCATATGTGTTTGCTGTCTGGCTGCATTAATTCTGAGAGGTCTCATTTGGGCTTAAAGAAGATCAAACAAAGTATATAATTCAGGAATTTTGTCAGTTCAAATAGCAAACTATTTAGATCCAGCATTCTTTCAAAAAGGTGTTAAAGCAATGTTTTTTCCTTAGAGCAGGACATAATTTTATATCACTTGGTTCAGAGATATAATAGAAATGGTATAAGCTGGATTGTAAAGATAAATCATCTACACTGGGGGAAAATATAGTTTACATTTTGCTTTCAATAATATCTCAATGGCTAGAAAGTCCCCAATATGGCAAATGAATGTAATCATTCTCTTTATTTATGTGTTTACCAAATGGATTTTGCCTGTGTGTATGCTTGTGTGTATTTAAGTGTACAGAAATCTGAATTTCTGCTTTGTTTTTATTTAAGTGATTTTGAATCAAGGGGGAAAGTGCTGGGTCACAGAGGGCTGGCTCCCAGCCATGGAAGCTGCTATGGCAGCCTTATCACTGGCTATACTGGTAGCCAGGCTGCCTGACTTTACTTTGGGATAAAGCTGCTAGCACCTTAAGAACACACAAAACACACAGAGAACTTTGGATTCTGAAGTTAGGAGTTGCCAAACACCTCAACCACCCATACAGGGCCTAAGTATGCAGAAACTGGCCAGGAATATATGAAGGGCCAGAGCTCCTTCAATGAACAGGATGGAGTAAACCTCAGGGAACTCCTCCACACATGCTTTCAAAATGGGACAGGACTTTAGGCACTGAAAAACATGGTAAGTCAGACAAATTTACCACTCTCTGCCCTGCTGGACTTCCTAGACATAAGCATTCTCCCTACTCTGCATGGTGCAGCTCAGTCCAAAGAGGATGCATCTATCTTAAAGAAAAATGTCTTGGATTTCATTTTACTAACCAAGTAACTAACACAGTTACTAATAAATAATACTTTGTACAGGTTACTACATTCTTGTTCTGGTTATTGATAAAGCACATTATCACTGATATAATTAAAATAAAGATAAACAGGAAGGAACCAATTAAAACAGATGAGGCACTGCTTCATTCAATACACCCACCAATCATATTGTCATATTAATCTAGTTAATATGAGTCTTGGCCTTAAAAATGATAACAGTTCATTTGTGTGTGAGTAGATGATAACAGATAACAGTTTAAGAAAGTTTAAACAAAAATAAAGTTCAGAATATGTGCTCTGCTTAGACATTGTTCTCAGGTAGCAGATAACCAATAAACAAGAAATGAGAAAGAATAGCTAGAGATAAGAGGATTTAATAACTAACTCAGCTTCTTAAAGTGTAGGTTGTGATCCCGTAGGGGTTCATGTGACTGAACAAGAAGGAGTGAGAAATGCATGAGCAAAAGTTAAAGTCAACTCTACTACAGAAGGTCAGGAGAGGGGCTGGAGAGATGGCTCAGCTGTTAAAGGCTAGGCTCACAACCAAAAATATAAGAAGGTCAGGAGAGACAAACATCTAAGCTGATGGTGTGAGCTTAGAGATGGGTACCATAGCATGATGTACTGAAGAGACATGGGAAGACAGTTAGGTATCCTGCTGAAGAATGAGTCAGGAGCAAATAAGAAGGAGGAGGGAGGAGGAACATGTGACCATCTTAGGGAGAAATCACTGCAAAGGGGCAGCCCAGCAGCAGGAATGCCTCTGATGACAACAGGAGAGGATTTAGGGGTGTTGTCTCCAGGGTATACATAAGAAGATTCTGTAATATGAGGCAAGGAGTCAGTAGAAAATGCTGTGTAGGGGAAGACGCAAATATTCTGGGGTCATGACCCACATAGGCTGGCTAATATTGAATGGGTCAAGAACATTGTGGTTTCAAAGAAAAGTTTCTGAATGCACAATGACCAAAAAAGAATTTCAAATTCAAACCTGCAAGGAACTCAAGGTTTCTCTGGTAGTCTTTATCTGTGCTGCATCATGGGACTTCCCTATGGCCTTGATTCTGGATACACAACATGCAGTTTTCACACTGCATGCCATCATGTCAAATCACATAAATAAGAAGTGCCCAATGCACGCAGGTTCAGAGTCAACAGAGACTATGATCTCTTATAATCTACAGTGGCGGGGCTGGAGAGATGGCTCAGCGGTTAAGAGCACCGTCTGCTCTTCCAGAGGACCCGGGTTCGATTCCCAGCACCCACATGGCAGCTAACAACTGTCTGTAGTTCCAGTTCCAGGCAAACACCAAGGCAAATAAATAAATAAATAAATAAAGTTTAATCTACAGTGGCTTCACTGTATACAAAGTGCTCTGGTGTTATAGAAACAAAGGTTTGATTATGAGAAACATGGATTTTAAAGATTTTCCTACAGTCATTCATTGACTGTAAATCTCAACATGGTACTTTGGATTGTACTGTGTTAAAATTTCTCATTAAAAAAACCTGCCATTTGAGTCACTGGCTCACACACAAAGTCAAGAGAAATTTGGTTTGAGTTTAGGACAGAATTTCTAGAATTTCTCAAACAGCCCCAAATATACTTCTGACATTTTGTGTTTCATATTTATGTGAAGCAGTGTTCTCAGCACCAATGATAATAAAATCAAAATATGGATCAACTCTAAAAAATGTGAAAGATGCTCGACATTTTGTAGTATCAAATATTTGGCCAAGATTTAATTCTTTATGTAAAATTAAACATGCTCATCTCTCTTAGTTAGCTTTAGCTTTCAAGTGGATACTTCCCAGGGTTGTCAGAGTGATTTGGGGGTTGCCTGGATCAGATTGGCCTGTGGCCATGTTTATGGCGGCATTTTCTTGTTTGTTGAGTGATGTATGAGGTCAAGTGCACTATAGGCAAGGCAAGCCTTGTGCATTGGTCTTGATATTATAAAAATGGTAGCTGATCACTAGTCTTAAAGGGGACAAAAAGCAGCATTTCTTCATAGCTTCTACTATAGTTCCTGCTCTGATGGACTGTAATCTAAAGGATGCTGCTTTTGGTTATGGTGTTTAGTATTACAACAACAGAAAGCCAACTAGAGCATCTATTATTTTAGTATGAGAATATAATTTGGTCTTTAAGAACCAGTAAAGTTGTTTGTATATCAAATAATTGTTTAAAAAACAATTATAATTTACTAGTAATTTTTTTTAGTTTTTATGTCTATTTTAATAAGTATTTCCATATCAAGAGATGAGTCAAATTTTCTTAGGTGAAAAGAGATGATGAAAAAAATTTAAAAAACTGTTCTCTCTGGAGAGAGAGTTTAGTGGTTAAGAGTTTTGCTGCTCTTGTGGATGATGGGAGTTCAGCTCACATCATCCACAATGGGCTGCTTACTTCCTATAACCCCATCTCCAGACAATCTGATGTCTTCTTTTGACCTCCACAAGTACCACACACATGTGCACATCTGCCACACACATAAGTAAAAATAAAATTAACATTCTCATTTAAAAAAGAAACTCTTTTAGGACCTATGATTGGCCTCATCAATATTGCACAAATTCTAATTGGCATTATAATAAAAAAAACTTGGAGCCAGATATTGGGGAAAAGCTGAAATATCAGAAAAACAGAGGAACAAATCATAGCCACGTCTTACCCAGCCAACTCCTTAGGCCTTTCTCCAAACCTCCCACTCCTCAGCCAAAAGGGGAAGTGGCCAGCAGCCCAAGCTGAACTCCTCCCTCTATCTCTCCCTCTGCCTAGCTATCACACTTCTTGGTTTAACTTTCCTAGTGCTATGATTAAAAATTTGTGCCACCAGTGCCTGGCTCTGTTAAGCCTTGAACTCACAGAAGGATCTCTGCCTCTGGAGTGATGGGATTAAACACATAAGTCACCACACCCTGACCTGTATGGCTTGGCTCTGTGATTAGCTCTGTCCTCTGATATTTCAGACTATTTTTTTAATTAAAAATACAATATATCACCACACATCAACAGTATGTTTCTTCAATATAAAGTGGTTGGTTTCTCCAATAACATATGTGCCACTATAGCACAAATGTATCTTGCAAACATGTCACTGTTAAAGTTAGCAGGGATTGTAGCTGGGTGAGACTAATGTTTACATTTATCCTCTGGTAGCATAAATAGTAACTTTCAGTGTCATGAATGCTAGTCAGTAGGAAGTGAAGCTTCACTAGCTTGATTTTTCCACATTCATAAGTCAGTGATGTCATCAATAGGGCCTTCAGGTCACATTGGGGAAGGGCAGCCAATAGCACTGGCAATATCCTGTCATGTTTATGTGCCTTGAAATAGGCTAAAGAACCCTTTTGGCCAATAACCCAACTGGATTTATCCCATTTCCAAGATAAGAGGTTTTGCTTAGTAGCTTATAATGCACAGCAGAGGCATTGTCTCTCCTATTAGATGGTAATTTCATTTAAATGTCTTTTGCTAATTTAGAAAGCTTCTACAGTAGTAGGATTCCATTTGGCTTCTCAAAAGGCTTTAATGTTCATTGTTCCTACCCATATTTCCTCCTCAATTAATCCTCCTATTCTCTTAACCAATTTATACCTTTATAACACTATATTCTACTTTTCTTGGGAAGATGTCCTTCTCCTCCATGGTTCTGATGATCTACCTAACTTCTGTAGCTATTCTAAGTGAAACACACATCTCTTGAGCTTAAACATTAGCATCCACCTGTAATTAGATTGACTGTGTCTGGCTCCACATACATACTTGAAAACTTTATGTTTTATTTTTATTAAAAGCTAAATAGTATTCCATTGTGTAAATGTGCCATTAATTCCTCTAGGCAGTATCCAATTTCTGACTATTATTAATAGAACATTAATGAACTTGGATGAGCAAGTATTTCTGTAAAAAGAGGTAGAGACTTTTAAGCATATGCCCAAGAGCAATATAGCTGAACTGTTCTCATCTTTTTGAGGAACTAAAATGATGACTAATGCTATATATATGTTAACTAACATAGAGCTCCAACTTGACAATGAGCAGACAGTGAGAGACCCAAGAATATTCAGCTCTGTATTGAGTATCTTCATCAAACTCTTCCTAGGTTCAAGGACCTATATGGAAGATGAGCTAGTTAGATTTTAAAAAGCTAGAGGTGATGGACAAATTCAAGGAAATAGCACCTTGTAGATACAGCAGGACTGATGCACATGCAAACTTTAAAAGACTGCACTAAAAATAATAAAAAGGAAATGATAATAAATAAAAAGAAGATCTAATCTATATGCTGTCTTCCCTGTTTCTTCCCATCCTTTCTTTGGCTTCTTATCTTTATACACACAGACATAGACACAGACACTCAAATAAAAAAGAATTTTTTTTCTGTTTGTTTGTTTTGTTTTGTAGGTGGAGAAAGTCTGGGGAAGTAGAGGATGAAAATGCTCATAAGTGACAAACTGAGTTTTAGAAGACAAAGGGGCACAGGAAGGCACTTTGGTAAAAGAGGAAGCTTGTGATGACCTTTGTACTGTGTTGAAATTGACCTGACAGTCTCAGGGATCCACATAGCAGACAGTGATATGAGTATCACCATTGCCACTTAGGAAATTAGAAAAGCATGCTTAGACATGTAGACCCAGTGGAGGTCACACATTCCAGGGCTGAAATTCGAGTATGGGCTGACAGGGTTTCTGTCACATTCTTTTTTTTTTTTTTTTTTTTTCTTCCTTCTTTATTTTGTATTTATCAACAAAAAAACACAGTAAAAAGAATTTAAAATGTGGAAGAGTTAACAATAACTATACAGAGGATAAGAATGATAGGCATGGCTTATCAAGGGAAGAAATACAAATAAGATTGCTACACCTATATTTTCTTTGTGTTCATCTTTCCCTCTGAATTTTTTTTTTTCATCCCTGTATATCCTTATTCAAGGTCTCTTCCCCCTCC